>CM053029.1:167536280-167858780 GCA_028564925.1 Lithobates sylvaticus
CAACAAAGACCTGATCATAGTATAAATTCTGATATGGTGCTCACAAGTCTTTGTTTACCAACAAAGGTTTAGAGTTCACTTTTTTCATTAACAAAGCCATTGATCACTATGATCACATGGCTTTGTCAGAAAACAAAGCCAAGTTATTGTTTATTTTTTTTTTCGTTCATGTAAACTGAGTCTAATCTGTCTATATGACCACATTTGAGGCTAATTTTCATAACCTTTTGGCAAACGTTAAATTATTAATTTTGCTGCGTCCTTCAGCAGTGCAGAATATTTCAGCAGAGGAGAAGAGATCTAGATAGAGGAATTGCAGAGTATTTCAGGAGAGGAGAGTTAAAGCGGAGTTCCACAAACTTTTTTGTTTATTAACCACTTCAGCCCCGGAAGGTTTTATCCCCTTAATGACCAAGCCATTTTTTGTGATACAGCACTGCGTCACTTTAACTGACAATTGCGCGGTCGTGCGGCGCTGTACACAAACAAAAGGCCCTATTTTTCCCCACAAACAGAGCTTTCTTTTGGTGGTATTTGATCCCCTGTACAGCTTTTATTTTGTGCGCTATAAACAAAAAAGTAAAACCGACAATTTTGAAAACAAAAAAACAATGTTTTACTTTCTGCTATAAAACATATCCAATAAAAATATTTTTTTTTAAATCAAATTCCTTCCATAATTTATGTCAATATGTATTCTGCTACATATTTTTTGGTAAAAAAAATACCAATGAGCGTATATTGATTGGTAAAAAAAATACCAATGAGCGTATATTGATTGGTTTGCTCAAAAGTTATAGCGTCTACAAAATAGGGGATATACAGTATCTCACAAAAGTACACCCCTCACACTTTTGTAAATATTTTATTATATCTTTTCATGTGGCAACACCGAAGAAATGACACTTTGCTACAATGTAAAGTAGTGAGTGTACAGCTTGGATAACAGTGTAAATTTGCTGTCCCCTCAAAATAACAACACACAGCCATTAATGTCTAAACCGCTGGCAACAAAAGTGAGTACACCCCTAAGTGAAAATGTCCAAATTGGGCCCAATTAGCCATTTGACTCGTTAGTGTTACAAGGTCTCAGGTGTGAATGGGGAGCAGGTGTGTTAAATTTGGTGTTATTGCTCTCACTCTCTCATACTGTTCACTTGAAGTTCAACATGGTACCTCATGGCAAAGAACTCTCTGAGGATTAGGGATGGGCCCGGTGTTTGATTCAAACCCATGTTCGTCGAGTCCAGAACTATGTGGGCCGTTCGCATCAAATTTGTGTGATGCGAATGGTCCACAATGCACTGCGCCAGTCGCAGTGCATTGCTGGCTGATGATTGGCCAAGCATGCACTGTGACCCCGCATGCTTGGCCAATCATAGAGCCAGCGGCGAGGAGAGCAATAATTGGCCACAGGCAGGATGCCTGTGGCCAATTATAGCTCAGGGGGTTTAGTACACGCCCCACACTATATAAGGCCGCCGCGCCGGCGGCCTCGTGTAGTGTGTTCTGGCGTTAGGAACAGTGATAGTGTACTGTACATGTACACAGTGTATTTGAATCATTACTTTGTGGGGAAATTCTAGGGAAAGAGGAAAAATAGGCAGGGGTAGTGTATTCTTCTCAGCCTTTGCTTGTGGGGAAAGTGTAAGGATAGAGGAAAAATAGGCAGGGATAGTGTGTTCTTCTCAGTGCTGTTCTCTACCAATCCAGCCATCTGCAGGAGTTAGTGTGTGTGTGTGCTGTGTTAGTATAGCACAGCAGTAGCACACTAAACCACCTTACCCTGTATCTGCCCTGTTCTCTACCAATCCAGCCATCTGCAGGAGTTAGTTTGTCTGTGTGCTGTGTGAGTATAGCACAGCACACTAAACCACCTTACCCTGTATCTGCCCTGTTCTCTACCAATCCAGCCATCTGCAGGAGTTAGTGTGTGCTGTGTGAGTATAGCACAGCACACTAAACCACCTTACCCTGTATCTGCCCTGTTCTCTGCCAATCCAGCCATCTGCAGGAGTTAGTGTATGTGTGACTATAGCACAGCACACTAAACCACCTTACCCTGTATCTGCCCTTCTGCCCACACAGTGCACAGACAGCAAAACAAATGTTACAGGGGTGATAACCCTTCCCTATTTTCTCCAAAAAGCTTAAAAATTGATTTTTTTGGATGGAGCTACACTTAAAAATGTACCTGTTCAAAATTACAAACAGATTCTACTTAAGAACAAACCTACAGTCCCTGTCTTGTTTGCACCGCCTGTATACTGCTGTTCAGAGTATATAGGGTTGTAGGTATAGGGTTTTATTTTGGGTGCGGGGTTCCCCTTACTATCCATACAAGACCCAAAGTTCTGGGCTGGGGTGGGGGGGGGGGTGGAGTTAATGGGGTAGTCATGCCATTTTTCTCAAATATTTTCATCCATATTGCCAGGACAAGACATGACATTAATGCCGCAAGCAGTTTTAAATGGCTTCTTTTTTTCCTTTACAAATGTAATTTTGTGCAGCGACAGTTCTAAACACGGGAAACACATGCCACTTCACAGGCATACTTTAGACACCCCCCAGGTACCATATTTAAAGGAATATTTCACTTTTTTTTTTTTTTTTAACTTTATGCATCATTAAAATGACTGCTCCATAAAAAACGTCCGTTTTTAAAACTTCTTTTTGCATTGATACATGTCCCCTGGGGCAGGACCCGGGTCCCCAAACCTGTTTTATGACAATAACATGCATATTGGCCGTTATAATTAGCACTTTAGATTTTGAACGTTCGCGTCCATTGTAATAGGGTTCTAACGTTCGCGCAAACTTTCGGTCCGTTCGCAGGTTCTGGTGCGAACCGAACCCGGGGGTGTTCGGCTCATCCCTACTGAGGATATGAAAAAAAGAAATGTTGCTCTACATAAAGATGGCCTAGACTATAAGAACATTGTCAAGACCCTGAAGCTGAGGTTCCAGAGGTTGTCTTTGGGAAATAGACATATGAGTGCTGTCAGCATTGCTGCAGAGATTGAAGGGGTGTCTCAGACCATACGCCACGCACTGCATCAAATTGGTCTGCATGCCTGTCATCCCAGAAGGAAGCCAGAAGGAAGATGATGCACAAGAAAGCCTGCAAACAGTTTGCTGATGACAAGCAGACATGGACATGTATTACTGGAACCATGTCCTGTGGTCTGATGAGACCAAGATAAACTTATTTGGTTCAGATGGTGTCAAGCGTGTGTGGTGGCAACCAGGTGGGGAGTACAAAGACAAGTGTGTCTTGCCTACAATCAAGCATGGTGGTGGGAGTGTCATGGTCTGGGGCTGCATGAGTTCTGCCAAGCTGAGGGTAAAGGTGATGGACTGGTCAAGCATGTCTCCAGACCTAAACCCTATTAAGCATCTGTGGGGCATCCTCAAACGGAAGGTGGAGGAGCGCAAGGTCTCTAACATCCGCCAACTCTTTGATGTCATCAAGGAGGAGTGGAAGAGGACTCCAGTGGCAACCTGTGAAGCTCTGGTGAACTCCATGCCCAAGAGGGTTAAGGCAGTGCTGAAAAATAATGGTGACCATACAAATTTTCACTTAGGGGTGTACTCACTTTTGTTGCCAGTGGTTTAGACATTAATGGCTGTGTGTTGTTATTTTGAGGGGACAGCAAATGTATACTGTTATACAAGCTGTACACTCACTACTTTACATTGTAGCAAAGTGTAATTTCTTCAGTTTTGTCACATGAAAAGATAGAATAAAATATTTACAAAAATGTGAGGGGTGTACTCACTTTTGTGAGATACTGTATATATGGCGGAAGAATCTTGTTTACATTGGCAGACCGCCGTTCTGTCTCTGCAGGGAGTGATCGCGGGTGGTTGGCAGACATCGCATCGTCCAAGCCCGCTGATTGGCTCCCCCTGTGGCTGATCGTAGCTCCAGCACCGAAACCTAGTGGCTATTAGCAAAATCATGTACAGATTTTGCGCCTTGCGCAGTATATGTACGGCAGGCAGTTGGGAAGGGGCTAAAAGTCAGAAGTTACAAAAAGTGTAGCTGCTGACTTTTAATAAACACACATTCACCTGTCCCACGATCCAGCGATGCGGCCACCCGATCTCTAGCTTCTCTCCCTCGCCTCTTAACGGCGCCGGGCTGTGGCAGCTTGCAGCTGCACATCCGGTTGCGCACAGCTAATGCGCGAGTCGCGCTGCACCGTCTCAATGGCCGGGAAATCTCCAGGGAGCTCTGACGTGTCCCAGAAGATTGCAGGGAGAGAGTGGGAGAGGAGAACTTCCGCTCGAGTCACCTAGGTCGCTCGAGCGGAAGTGGGAGCAGGTATTAGTCAAAACTAGGTACCTGCTCCCCCCTCCCCCCAAAAAATGACATGCTAAATGTAGCATATGAGGGGGGAAGGAATGCGGAGTTCCACCCACTTTTACAACTCTTCAGCATTCCTCACTAAACTGTGCACTGTAAACGAATTGGATATTTTTTTTCTCAGCACCTACTGTATATCTGCTGTATTTATTTTTAACTTCCTCCTCCCTGGCCGTGGCCCATCGCATCATGTCCTGTTTGCAATTTCTCCTGGGAAGGGGCGGCAACTTCCTCTGACACTGCCGTTGCTATGGAAACCTGACCTGAAACCTATTACACTGCTTGTGCTGCACTGAGCGTGTGTGAGATCTGCAAGGATGAGATCCAGGAAGAAATACAGTCTGGCTTCAGATGCCCACACTTAAGATGGCCACCGCCTGCTGTAAGTTTATAAAATAAAAAACTACTGCTATAAACTAACAAAACAGACCATAGTTTATAGACTAACTTTACTAGAATACATTAAGCTTGTGTATTATAGGGGTATTTTTATTTAAAAAGTATAATTTCGGCCGGAACACTGCTTTAAAGCAGAACTACCCCTTTTGGGTGGATCTCCACTTTAATTACAGGAGAGAGCAGAGTCCTCCAGCACTCCAACTTATTTCAGGAGAGGGGAGTTATTTAGAAGAAGAAGCAAAGTCCTCCAGCAGAGCAGAGTCCTTCAGCAGAGGAGGGTCAGAAAGAGGAAGGGGCATAGTCCTCCAGCAGTGCAGAGTATTTTAGAGGAGGAGAGTTAGATAGAGGAAAGAGCAGTGTTCTCCAGCAATGCAACATATTTCAGGAGACAGGAGTTATTTAGAGGAAGAAGCAAATCCTCCAGCAGAGCAGAGTCCTTCAGGAGAGGAGGGTCCCTACAGAAGAAGTAGAGTCCCCCAGCAGGGCAGAGTATTTTAGGGGAGGAGAGCTAGATAGAGGAAGGAGCAGAGTCCTCCAGAAATGCTAAATATTTCAGGAGATGGGAGTTATTTAGAGGAAGAAGCAAATTCTCCAGCAGAGCAGAGTTCTTCAGGAGAGGAGGGTCCCTACTGAAGAAGTAAAGTCCTCCAGCAGTGCAGAGTTTTCCAGGAGAGGAAAATTAGATAGAGGAAGGAACAGAGTCCTCCAGCGGTGCAGAGTATTTCAGGGGAGGAAAATTAGATAGAGGAAGGAACAGAGTCCTCCAGCGGTGCAGAGTATTTCAGGGGAGAAAAGTTAGATAGAGGAAGGAGCAGAGTCCTCCAGCACAGCAATGTAGATATTCACCACTGTGAGAGGGAATAATTTCAATCATGAGGAATAATCCAGCATTTCTTTTCTGGACAGACTAAAATAATTATTAAGATAATACAATTGTGTTGCATTTGTATGGATTACGTTCTTTGTATATTATGGTAATTTTTGCCGAGAATGCCAATTCCCATAACTAAACTCGCCATGGTGAATTAAGCCCTCAGCGCTCCATAAATTACACAGGGCCACAACAATACTGCAGCAGTTTTGGGCTGGGAAGAAAATGCTGCAGAATTAACATGTAATTAGTTTCCTTAAATCAAAGTACAAGTCTTCCCGCGTCTGTTAATCAAGCCATTTGCATGTGGCGGCTCGCTACGGGCCTGTTTACACAACAAAGAATGCATTAAACATCTCGCCGACACTGGAAATAAGACTTCCTCTCCGTGTGCTCTGATTAAAATAGTTTATCAGATTAATGTATTATCCTTCACAGCCACGGCACCCTCGCCCAAACTTTCCCACTCTCCATTATCTGTCATCATTATCTGTCTCAATACCCTCCCATGGAGGAGAGATTGTTCAGCAGAATGCCGGGATTGCAGAATATCTGCCCTCTAGTGCGTTCCGAAAATTTAGCAGATCTTCTGAATTTGGAGTTAGGATACATCCATAGGTGATTTGGCCCATATGTATCAAATCCTCACGTTTTTGGGAGAACAGGAGAAAGCAGATGCATCATCCAATTAGTAGCTGAATGCGGCTGGGCACTGTACCGAGTAGTACTTGTGATTAGGACCTTATTCATTCAGGAACTTATACCCCGACGCAGAATTCCTGCATAACAAGCATAGATCCCTGAACACATATGACCCCAATATCAAGTGAAGCTTGCAGCTCGGTACAGTGCCCAGCCGATGCATATTTCAGCCTGCCATTGATTTTGACAGGCTACTGGCAATGGGCTGGATGCTGCATCTGTGCCTCCTGTCTTTGGCCCCCAAAAACGCAAAGATTCAACGCATATGGGCCAAAATGGTCATGTGCATGAGGCCTTGTTATTGCAGCCCTTGTCTTAAAGTGATAAAAACAAGAATGACACATATGATTGCAATTTGTCTATAGTTTGAACAAAGCAATTTTTTTTTAAAGTGTTACTAAACCCAGGACCCTGCATTTACTATATCTGGTCTCCCACAGTACACATAACATGAAAATGCAATTATTTTCGTGAATATAAACTGCTAAATACCTTTTCTCATCGGCAGTATATAGCAGTCTTATGACATCTATGAGTGTCTGGTTAAAGCTTGCAGGAGGAATTTTAATTGTGACTGTCCCATGAGGCTGCAGGGTCCCTGACCCTCTGTCTGGACAGTGCTGATTGGACCTGTGCACTCTCCCAAGGAAAAAAAAAAAAACTCTTCAGCAATACACACGAAACTGAGCATGTGCAGAGCGCACCCAAGGCTCTGTTATCAGGAGATGGATTGGGGACTGTGGAAGAAGGGGAGGATCAGAGGAGACAGACTCAAACAGCCTTTTTACACAATGTGGATGATTAACCCATCAGGTTCCACAGTGAGTATAACAAGCATGCTTTACTGCATATACAGACTAATTTTACTGTTGTGTGTTTAGTAACACTTTAAATCCCCTTGAGTGTGTTTGTTTTCTGCACATTATGTCTTTTTGCATTTGTAGTTTGTAGTCTACTCTAACATACTATAAATAGTTTTTATTTTTTTTAGGTAAAAATCTGCATTTAATTTGAGAACAAATCTGGATCCTTATATCATTAATTTCGTGTTTTTTACTGAAAATAAATAGCAAAAAAATGAAAGGAAAACTATATATAATTAATGTGATCTATTTTATCCATATCTATCTATCTATCTATCTATCTATCTATCTCTATCTATCTATCTATCTATCTATCTATCTATCTAGGTGGTATGCACCTACAGGAATCTGGTATATTTTAGAAAATGTCTGAATTCTTTCTTTCTTTCTTTCTTTCTTTCTTTCTTTCTTTCTTTCTTTCTACACCATATTACCAAAAGTATTGGGACATCTGCTTTTACACGCACATGAACTTTAATGGCATCCCAGTCTTAGTTTGTAGGGTTCAATATTGAATTGGCCCACCCTTTGTAGCTATAACAGCTTCAACTCTTCTGGGAAGGCTGTCCACAAGATTTAGGAGTGTGTCTATAGGAATGTTTGACCATTCTTCCAGAAGCGCATTTGTGCGGTCAGGCACTTACATTGGATGAGAAGGCCTGGCTCGCAGTCTCCGCTCTAATTCATCCCAAAGGTGTGCTATCAGGTTACATAGTTACATAGTAGGTGAGGTTGAAAAAAGACACAAGTCTATCAAGTCCAACCTATGTGTGTGATTATATGTCAGTATTACATTATATATCCCTGTATGTTGTGGTCATTCAGGTGCTTATCTAATAGTTTTTTTAAACTATCAATGACCCCCGCTGAAACCACCGTCTGTGGAAGGGAATTCCACATCCTTGCTGCTCTTACAGTAAAGAACCCTCTACGCAGTTTAAGGTTAAATCTAATTTCTTCTAATTTATGTGAGTGGTCATGTGTCTTATTAAACTCCCTTTCGCGAAAAAGTTGGTATTTGTAAATTGAAATCTTATCCCCTCTCAAGCGTCTCTTCTCCAGAGAGAATAAGTTCAGTGCTCACAACCTTTCTTCATAACTAATATCCTCCAGACCCTTTATTAGCTTTGTTGCCCTTCTTTGTACTCGCTCTATTTCCAGTACATCCTTCCTGAGGACTGGTGCCTGGAACTAGACAGCATACTCCAGGTGAGGCCGGACCAGAGTCTTGTAGAGCAGGAGAATTATTGTTTTATCTCTGGAATTAATCCCCTTTTTTAATGCATGCCAATATTCTGTTTGTCTTGTTAGTAGCAGCTTGTTGAGCCTATCATGTACTAGGACCCCCAGGTCCTTTTCCATCCTGGATTCCCCCAGAGGTTCACCCCCTAGTGAGTAGATTGCATTCATATTTTTGCCACCCAAATGCATTATTTTAAATTTTTCTACATTAAACCTCATTTGCCATGTAGTTTCCCACCCCAATAATTTGTTCAGATCTTCTTGCAAGGTTTCTACATCCTGCAGAGAAGTTATTGCCCTACTTAGCTTAGTGTCATCCGCAAATACAGAGATTGAGCTGTTTACCCCATCCTCCAGGTTGTTTATGAACAAATTAAACAGGATTGGTCCCAACACAGAACCCTGGGGTACCCCACTTTCCACCCATGAGCATTCCGAGTATTCCCCATTTATTACCACCATCTGAACTCGCCCTTGTAGACAGTTTTCAATCCATGTACTCACCCTATGGTCCATACCAATGGACCTTACTTTGTACAGTAAACGTTTATGGGGAACTGTGTCAAATGCTTTTGCAAAATCCAGATAACCACGTCTACGGGCCTTCCTTTATCTAGATGGCAGCTCACCTGCTAATAGACGTTTAATAGATTGTTTTGGCAAGAACAATTCTTCATGAATCCATGCTGATTACTGCTAATGATACTGTTGTCATTACTAAAATCTTGTATATAGTCCCTTATCATCCCCTCAGTTTGCTTACTATTGATGTTAGGCTAACTGGTCTGTAATTCCCAGGGATGTATTTTGGCCCTTTTTTAAATATTGGTGCTACATTGGCTTTTCCCCAATCAGCTGGTACCATTCCAGTCAGTAAACTGTAAGTAAAAATTAGGAACAATGGTCTGGCAATTACTTGACTGAGTTCCCTAAGTACCCTCGGGTGCAAGCCATCTGGTCTCTGTGATTTTTTAATGTTAAGTTTCTCAAGTGTATTTCTAATTCTGTCCTCTGTTAACCATGGAGGTCCTGTGATGTGTCATGAGCACAAACACTGCAATTTTGGTTACTGAAGCCCCCCGATTCCCTTGTGAAGACTGAGAAGAATAAATTCAATACTTTTGCTATCTCCCCATCTTTTGTAACCAAATGTCCTTCCTCGTTCTTTATGGGGCCAATATGGTCTGTCCTCCCATTTTTACTGTTTATATACTTAAACATATATGCTGTTTATACATTTCTTGAGATTTTTTTTTTTGCTCGCCTCCGCTATGTGTTACATAGTTACATAGTTACATAGTTACATAGTTACATAGTTAGTTAGGTTGAAAAAAGACACAAGTCCATCCAGTTCAACCACAAATTAAACAAAAAAAAAAAAAAAAAAAAAAATATATATATATATATATATATATATATATATATATATATATATATATATATATATACATATATATATCATACAATCCCATATACCCCATTCTATACCCACAGTTGATCCAGAGGAAGGCAAAAAAACCCCCAGCAGAGCATTCTCCAATTTGCTAAAGCAGGGGAAAAAAATTCCTTCCTGATCCCCCGAGAGGCAATCGGATTTTCCCTGGATCAACTTTACCTATAAATGTCAGTACCCAGTTATATTATGTACATTTAGGAAGGTATCCAGGCCTTTCTTAAAGCAATCTACTGAGCTGGCTAGAACCACATCTGCAGGGAGTCTATTCCACATTTTCACAGCTCTTACTGTGAAGAAACCTTTCCTTATTTGGAGATGAAATCTCTTCTCCTCTAGACGTAAAGAGTGCCCCCTTGTCCTCTTTGTTGACCGTAAAGTGAATAACTCAACACCAAGTTCACTATATGGACCCCTTATATATTTATACATGTTGATCATATCCCCCCTTAATCTCCTCTTATCAAGGGTGAATAAATTCAGTTCCTCTAATCTTTCCTCATAGCTGAGCTCCTCCATGCCTCTTATCAGTTTGGTTGCCCTTCTCTGCACTTTCTCCAGTTCCCCAATATCCTTTTTGAGCACTGGTGCCCAAAACTGAACTGCATGTTCCAGATGAGGTCTTACTAATGATTTGAACAGGGGCAAAATGATATCTCTCTCTCTGGAGTCCATACCTCTCTTAATACAAGAAAGGACTTTGCTCGCTTTGGAAACCGCAGCTTGGCATTGCATGCTATTATTGAGTTTATGATCTACCAAAACCCCCAGATCCTTCTCCACTACGGATTCCCCCAGTTGTACTCCCCCTAGCATGTATGATGCATGCATATTCTTAGCCCCCAAGTGCATAACTTTACATTTATCAACATTAAACCTCATCTGCCACATAGTCGCCCAATTTGACAGAGCATTGAGGTCAGCTTGTAAATTGGAGACCTCCTGTAAGGACGTTATTCCACTGCATAGCTTGGTGTCATCTGCAAAGACAGAAATGTTACTTTTGATCCCAGACCCAATATCATTTATAAAGATATTAAAAAGTAAGGGTCCCAGCACTGAACCTTGGGGTACACCACTGATAACCTTAGCCCATTCAGAGTAAGAATCATTAACCACGACTCTCTGAATTCTGTCTTTTAGCCAGTTTTCTATCCATTTACAAACCGATATTTCCAAACCTGTAGACCTTACCTTACACATGAGCCGTGTGTGGGGAACTGTATCAAACGCTTTTGCAAAATCCAAGTATACCACGTCCACAGCCACGCCTCTGTCCAAGGTTTTACTTACCACCTCATAAAAAGAAATGAGGTTTGTCTGACAACTTCTGTCTTTCATGAACCCATGCTGTCTGTTGCTTAAAATATTTTTTTCCTGCAAGAACTCGTCTATGTGGTCTTTTAATAATCTCTCCAGTATCTTCCCAACTATAGAAGTTAAACTAACAGGTCTATAGTTACTTGGTAAAGACTTTGTTCCCTTTTTAAATATAGGCACCACGTTCGCCCTGCGCCAATCCAGTGGTACTATTCCTGTCATTAATGATTCCCTAAAAATTAGATACAATGGCTTTGAAATTACAGAGCTCAATTCTTTTAGGATCCGTGGGTGGATGCCATCAGGTCCAGGTGCTTTATCCACCTTTATTCTGTCTAAATATTTCTGGACCATATCACTTTTGAGCCATTGTGGATTTAGGGCTGTGTCACTACCACCCCCCATTGTGGACATGAGCTCCCCCATGCTCCTTTGTATACACAGAGCTGAAGAAAGTATTTAATAAATTAGCCTTCTCTTTGTCCCCAGTCACCCACTCTAGATTATTTTGTAAAGGGCCTACATGCTCAGACTTGACCTTTTTACTATTAATATATTTGAAGAATTTTTTGGGGTTTGTCCTACTATCTTTTGCAATCTGTCTTTCGTTTTGAATTTTTGCATCCTTGATTTCCTTTTTACATATTCTGTTATGTTCTTTGTAACATTTAAATGACACTAGTGATCCTTCATTTTTATATTTTTTAAAAGCTCTTTTCTTATAGTTTATAGCTTTTTTAACTTTGGCCGTGAGCCACATAGGTTTTATTTTTAGCCTTTTAAATTTATTGC
Source organism: Lithobates sylvaticus (assembly GCA_028564925.1). Classification (NCBI taxonomy): domain Eukaryota; kingdom Metazoa; phylum Chordata; class Amphibia; order Anura; family Ranidae; genus Lithobates; species Lithobates sylvaticus. Next base: position 167,548,292 of record CM053029.1, read on the forward strand.
CCATGGGAATATACTTTGCAGTGAGTTCACAAACAGTCTTTTTGAAGAATCCCCATTCCTGTTCTGTGCCCATTGTTGCCAATATTCTCTCCCAGTCTAAGTTCTGGAGAGCAGCCCTCATCCTTGGAAAATTTGCCCTCTTGAAATTAAGTGTTTTTATCTTTCCTGTATGTGATTTTTGCTTACAGCTAACATCAAATGAAATCATGTTATGGTCACTGCTACCCAGATGCTCCTTTATCTGAACATTAGTAATATGCTCTGCATGGTTTGAGATTACCAGATCCAGCAGAGCATCATTCCTGGTTGGGGCCTCAATGAACTGGACCATAAAATTGTCCTGTAATAGGTTTATAAATTTTTGTCCTTTAACTGTCCCAGCAGTGCCATTATTCCAGTCAATTTCTGGGTAGTTAAAATCCCCCATTATTATCACTGTCCCAGCCCTTGCAGCCCTTTCTATTTGAGCAAGGAGCATGTGTCTTTCATGTTCTATCTTAGCCACCCTAATTGCACCCTTACATATCTTGTTGCATTCTTTGTAAAGTCTGATTACTTAGTATTTTTTGAAGGCCTTCTCCCTTGCTTTTATATGCATTTTTACATTAGAGTTAAGCCATCCAGGACTTTTGTTCGCTCTTTTAAATGTATTTCCCAATAGGATGCACTGTCTAATGTGCTTATTTAATCTGCTCTTAAAGCAAACCCATCTCTCCTCTGTGTTCTTTGTTTCTAAGATGTTATCCCAATTTATATCTTCTAGCAGGGTTTGTAGTTTAGGGAAGTTGGAGGTTGAGGTCAGGACTCTGTGCACTGGTCCAAATCAATTGGTGGAAGGGGGGGGGGGTTATGGTGTGGGGTTGTTTTTGAGGGGTTGGGCTTGGCCCCTTAGTTTCAGTGAAGGCAACTCTTAAGGTGTCAGCATGCCAAGACATTTTCCACAATTTCATACTCCCAACTTTGTAGGATCAGTTTGGGGATGGCCCCTTCCTGGTCCATAAAGACATGGATGAGTGAGTTTGGGGTGGAGGAACTTGACTTGCCTGCACAGAGTCCTCGCCTCAACCCAATAGAACACCTTTGGGATGAATTAGTGTCAAGACTGCGAGCCAGGCCTTCTCATCCAACGTCAGTGCCTGACCTCACAAATGCGCTTCTGGAGGAGTGGTCAAACATTTCCATCGACACAATCCTAAACCTTGTGGACAGCCTTCCCAGAAGAGTTGAAGCTGTTATAGCTGCAAAGGGTGGGCCAATTCAACATTGAACCCTATGGACTAAGGCCTCGTATACACGGTACACTTTTTTTGTCAAAAGCGCGTGAGCAGGATTTTGTCTAGCATACTAACTATCTGCAAATTGTCGTTTGACAAACACAAACGTAGTGATGTAGTATGAGAGTATAAAGAGGAAGTTAATTTCTCAAGCGCCACCCTTTGGGCTCCTTCTGCTAATTTCATGTTAGTATAAGTTTGGTGAGCGTTGATTTGCGATTTTCAGATTGTACAAAACAAATGCCTTTTAAAATACGTTTGGCATAACTACATCAGTATCACCAGCAAAGCAGCTTTATTATTATCCCATTAAAGAATTTGAGAATGTGCGCTGCATTTCAAGATTTCATCAATTACCGCGTCACAAATGTTAATTCCATATTATGAATAGTAGTTTACAAGACCGAACTCTTCCCAGTCGTTCCTTGATTCCGAGCATGCGTGTTTGTACGTTCGACTTTTGTGTGACGATTTCTGTACTGACCATCCGAAAATCAGACGTTGAGTTCACATCCGACAAAAATGTTATAGCCTGCCCAGACAGCTTTTGTCTGACGAAAAGGTAAAATCGGCTGTCGAAAGCACCGTACTAATGATCGGAAAATCTGCAGACAGCTCTTCTTACAAATTTTCCCTTCTGATTTTCGTTTCGCGTGTACGAGGCCTAATGCACCGTATACACGGTCTGATTTTCCGATGGAAAATGTTCGATGGGAGCTTTTTGGCTGAAATTCCGACTGTGTGTAGGCTCCATCAGACATTTTCCATCGGAATTTCCGTCACACAAAATTTGAGATCTGGATCTCAAATTTTCCGACAACAAAATCCGTTGTCGGAAATTCCAATCGTGTGTACACAATTTCCGATGCACAAAGTTCCACGCATGCTCGGAATCAAGCAGAAGAGCCGCACTGGCTATAGAACTTAATTTTTTTCTCGATTCGTCGTACGTGTTGTACGTCACTGCATTCTTGACGTTCGCAATTTCCAACCAACTTTGTGTGACCGTGTGTATGCAAGACAAGGTTAAGACAACATCCGTCGGAAAAAATCCATGGATTTTGTTGTCGGAATATCAGATCAATGTCCGATCGTGTGTACGGGGCATTAGACTGGGATGCCATTAAAGTTCATGTGAGTGTAAAGGCAGGCATCCAAATACTATTTGTATTATAGTCTAGCTATCTAATCTATCTATCTATCTATCTATCTATCTATCTATCTATCTATCTATCTATCTATCTATCTATCTATCTATCTATCTATCTATCTACATCTATCTACTGTCTCTATCATTGATCTGTCAGTCTGTCTGTCTGTCAGTCTGTCTTGTTTGGCTCACCCTGAATTCAATAAACATTTGTCCCCTGTATGTGTCCTTACAGCAGAAATTTGATGAACAGTGTTAAGAGGCATTGCGAGGTGACAATGGAGTTTGAGCTGCTCTTTTTAAGTAGATTAAAATGAATTAAATTAAATTTAAAGGTTAATGAGTCCATATGCTCCTGTGGATAACATCACAGAATCCCCCTCTTTACTGCTCATCCATCCTGTATGACAGGCTGCTACATTGTAACAAGATGCTGCCAAGGATCACCACTGACCCTGAACTAATGACAACCAGCTTCATGTTCTAGGGTCAGTATACCGACTGCAGGATTGACGTGGAGGCCACCCAGATAATCCTCTATGATCCCCTCGCCTCCTTGGTCACCCTATGTTCTCACTGATGCCCTATTGTTCTGTCTCCATGAAGAGTAAATAAACCTGAGATATTAGCTCAATTATTATCTGCAGAAAAATGTCTATTTATGAAACAAGTCCAAAGCAGGACTGGAGGCTGGAGGAGGTCAATGTGGGTGGTAGGCTGAGCGATATATTGAGGTGGTCACATATCACATTTTATGCGGGGAAAACTTAATTGTGCAGTCTATAATCTTTGCGCGGTGTGAACGTGGTCTATCTAATGCCGCGTACACACGAAGGGATTATCCCGCGGGATTGTCCGCTGGACTAAGTCCACCGGATAATCCCCTCGTGTGTGGGCCTTCGACGGACTTTTTTCCAAAAAATCCGGCGGACTAAAGTTTTACGTTTTGTTTTAAAATTATCCGCTGGACTTGGCAGTCCGGCGGACAATACGGTCGTCTGTAGTATGGTCCGGCGGACCAAAAAGGACGCCTTGCTCAGTAGCAAGTATTTTTCTAGTATTTTTCTTTTTCTAGTCCCGTCGTACGTGCTGTACGTCATCGCGTGAACCGCCGGACTTTTAGCGTGATCGTGTGTGGTCAAGTCCGTTCGCTTTCAAGTCCGCCGAAGCCAGCTGGAAAGTCCGGTGGATTGTCCGCTGGACTAGGTCCGGCGGACAAAGTCCCTTCGTGTGTACGCGGCAAAGTGCAATGTTCAGAGGTCTGGTAGTGGGCTGCACAATTCCCTGGGCAGAATGGATATCATTGAGGCACGAGATACAGTAAATAAAAAGAAAATGTCAGAAACTTAAACAGATTATCACTAGAAAGGAAGGTTTGCATGGGGGAGACAACTAATGTAGGTACACAAATAATATCCCAACATTCTGCCCTGGTAGCTAGAAAAAAAGACCACAAAACCAAATACTAACCTGTTTCAAAAATGTCACTAAAAATAGAGGCCTCATCTGCATATATTGGAAAAATGCACAAACAGATAGATAGGTAGGTAGATAGATTTATTAAAGTGTATTAGAACATATGTAGCAATATTTAAAGCTGAACTCCAGGAATTCAGCCAAACTCTAAAATGTAATTGATTCCTGTAGGTGCATACCACCATATGGACTACTTGCTTTACAATTGACCTTTTTGCTAAGCACAGGGAGTATAGGTACAGTGAAGGAAAAAAGTATTTGATCCCCTGCTGATTTTGTACATTTGCCCACTGACAAAGAAATGGTCAGTCTACAATTTTAATGGTAGGTTTATTTTAACAGTGAGAGACAGAATAACAACATAAATATCCAGAAAAACGCATTTCAAAAATGTTATCAATTGATTTGCATTTTAACAAGTGAAATAAGTATTTGACCCCTTCGCAGAACATGATTTGGTACTTGGTGGCAAAACCCTTGTTGGCATTCACAGAGGTCAGACGCTTCTTGTAGTTAGCCAACAGGCTTGCACACATCCCAGAAGGATATTTCTGTATCAATCTGTTTATTCAATTTTCAGAATTACAGTTAAACGTTGTAATTTAATACAAAAGAGTGCAAAATGGCTCTGACGACATAAACAGTAAACAAGAAGTCAACGATAGCATGTTTTAAGGGAAAGAAATTAAGACATAAATCCATGGAGATCTGCCAATGGGTATTAGAGACTGTGACAGAGAGTGGTCAACCCTTAAGTAAACTATTATTGAGAAGCATATTCGTTTATATGCCACTAATAGGTCAAACAATCGTGGGCCTTACAGCAGGCCAACTTTGTATATTCAGCAGAGGGGTCAAGCAGGACAGCACCCACTCATCCATCCACCTAGGCAACCTATAGGCATAATAATGGAATTATTACAACCATAGTGACCATTATGTCATCCAACACTGGACTTGTTTATCTTACCCCAGAAAAAAATATATATAAGTATGCAGGGCTCAAAATTTCAAGTCCTGAGCCACTAGCCACAAAGAGGAAGTAAACCCTGATTGGTTGATGCATGTCCGGCTGTGTGTCACGCCCCCCTAGACTGGCTCTTTTCATAGGCGGAACACTGATTCAATATACTATCACACAAGCCGGTCTAGGGGGGCGGGACTTTGTTACACCACGCCGCCAAACACAGACCCAGCTTTGTGACACACAGCGGGAGATGCCTGCTGTGTGTGTGATACACAAGAGGAGGAGGAGAGAGAGAGAGAGAGAGGGAGGGGAGCGCTGCAGTCTCAGCTCAGCTCAAAGCGGTGCCAGGGCAGTCCAGTTCTGCCACTCTGCTGTGTTCTCCAGCTGACAGTTTCCTGGCCAGGGGCGGACTGACAACTCATGGGGCCCCCGGGCAATAGAAGATCATGGGGCCCCCTTGGTCCCCACACTCAAGGGGACCAAGCGCACACACAGGGGGGGGGGGCACCCCCCTACACCCACCAACACCACCCACACCAACCACCCCCCTCCACACACCACACCCACAAAACACCCCCCTACACACACCCACCAAAACACAACACTCACCACACCACCTCACACACCCCCACCAACACACCACATCCCCACACACACACACACACCACCCACCACCCACCCCACAACATAAAACACACCCCCACACCACACCACCCACCAACACCACCACCCCCCAACACACCACACCCATCACACACCCACCCCACGACAAACCCCACACCACACCCTCACACCACACACCCCCACCCACACACACACACCACCCACACCACTCACTCCACCCCACACACACCACACCACCACACCACCTCACACACACACCATCACCCACACCACCACATCCACACATCCCCCACAATCAACCAACACAACCCACACCCAAAACCACAACCCACTCACACACCACACCATCACACCCACACCATCACACACCACAAACCCACACCCTCGCCACCCCCACCAACCCACACCACCCCACAACACACACACACACACACCACCCCCAACCCACCACAACCACCACACCCACACACCAACACCACACCCCACTCATCCCCCTCCCCATCACACCTCACAACACACACACACCCCCACACCTACCACAACCACCACACACACCCACCCCACCATACACACTCATACCAACACCCACAACCCTAAACTACTACACCTCCCACCACACAACACACTCACCCACCCCCACCCACACCAACCCCCCCACACACCAATCACACACAACGCTCACACTGTCAGCCATAAACACCACCCATATCAAACTATTTACCTAACTATTTTAACCACCCCATACTAATTTCAATTATCCACATATTCTCTAACAACCACACACTATATTATCATCATCATAAACATACAAACCCACAACAAACCCCACTCAAAACCACAATATAACAAAAACCATCCATACACAACAATACCTACAACACACACCTAATCGATATACATAAAAACCACACACAAACATCCACTCAATCACAACCAAACAAACACAAAATCCACAGACCACAAACAACAACACTACAAACACTAAACCACTACTCAACAATCACAACAAAAAACAAAAACCCATCTACAATCGAACACACAAACACAAAACCAAAGAAAACACAACTCAACTAACATCACAACCACAAACCCCACACCACAACCCAACATAAATATAAAATACTAATCCATTTGAACCCACTTTAACACTACATACACTCACACTCAGATACATCACAACAAACCATTACTACAAAAAATTTCAAACTCAACAATACAACCACAAATACAATAATCAACTCAATTACACACAACTAGCCACATACAACACAAAACCACACATCATCAACATATACTATATATAACATACACAAACACATTCTCAATCATCAACAATACAACAACATATAAACCCCATACGCAACACGACACAAAAACTACCACCAACAAAAACAACAAAAAAAAAAACCACAAAACAACACACAACACACCCAAACATCATCAAAGAAACAACCACACACACAAAACAACAAACAAACACCACCACACACAAAAAGCAACAAACAACACCCAAACACCCCACACCCCCCATCACACCCCCACACTCGCAAAACCACACACACCAAACCACACACAAACTCCCACAAAAACACAACAACACAACAAAACACAAACCACACAAAAAACAACAAAAACAAAAAACCCACAACACAACCACACAACAACACCAGAAACCAAAAACACAAAAACAAACAAACCACACCCACACACAAAACAAACCCACACAACACATTCAAACAAACACAAACACAAAAAAACACACAAAAACAGCAAAAAACATACAACACACAACATACAAAAACACAAAAACAAAACCAAAAACCCACAACAACACAAAACACAAATCACACCAAACAAAACACCACACAAAAACGAAAACCACCACACAAAAACACAGACACAAACACAACACAAAACACACACGCACACACGCAGGGGGACACTGGAGGGAGAGCGCACACGCAGGGGGACACTGGAGGGAGAGCGCACACGCAGGGGGACACTGGAGGGAGAGCGCACACGCAGGGGGGGGGGGCACGCACACACAGGGGGACACTGGAGGGAGAGCGCACACACAGGGAGGCACACACACAGGGGGACACTGGAGGGAGAGCGCACACACAGGGAGGCACACACACAGGGGGACACTGGAGGGAGAGCGCACACACACAGGGGGACACTGGAGGGAGAGCGCACACACAGGGGGGCACTGGAGGGAGAGCGCACACACAGGGGGGCACACACAGGGGGACACTGGAGGGAGAGCGCACACACAGGGGGGCACACACACAGGGGGACACTGGAGGGAGAGCGCACACACAGGGGGACACACACACACACAGGGGGACACTGGAGGGAGAGCGCACACACAGGGGGACACACACACACAGGGGGACACTGGAGGGAGAGCTCACATGCAGGGGGGGGGGCACGCACACACAGGGGGACACTGGAGGGAGAGCGCACACACAGGGGGGCACTGGAGGGAGAGCGCACACACAGGGGGGCACTGGAGGGAGAGCGCACACACAGGGGGGCACTGGAGGGAGAGCGCACACACAGGGGGGGACACGCACACACAGGGGGACACTGGAGGGAGAGCGCACACACAGGGGGGGACACGCACACACAGGGGGACACTGGAGGGAGAGCGCACACACAGGGGGGGGAAACGCACACAGGGGGACACTGGAGGGAGAGCGCACACACAGGGGGGGAAACGCACACAGGGGGACACTGGAGGGTGAGCGCACACACAGGGGGGGAAACGCACACAGGGGGACACTGGAGGGTGAGCGCACACACAGGGGGGAAACGCACACAGGGGGACACTGGAGGGAGAGCGCACACACAGGGGGGGACATGCACACAAGGGGACACTGTGGGCTGGGGGTGACACTGTGGGCTGGGGGGTGACACTGTGGGCTGGGGGGTGACACTGTGGGCTGGGGGGTGACACTGTGGGCTGGGGGTGACACTGTGGGGTAGGGGTGACACTGCGGGGTAGGGGTGACACTGCGGGGTAGGGGTGACACTGCGGGCTGGGGTGACACTGCGGGCTGGGGTGACACTGCGGGCTGGGGTGACACTGTGGGGTAGGGGTGACACTGTGGGGTAGGGGTGACACTGCGGGCTGGGGGTGACACTGTGGGCTGGGGTGACACTGTGGGGTAGGGGTGACACTGCGGGCTGGGGTGACACTGTGGGGTAGGGGTGACACTGCGGGCTGGGGTGACACTGCGGGCTGGGGTGACACTGTGGGGTAGGGGTGACACTGCGGGCTGGGGGTGACACTGTGGGCTGGGGTGACACTGTGGGGTAGGGGTGACACTGCGGGCTGGGGTGACACTGTGGGGTAGGGGTGACACTGCGGGCTGGGGTGACACTGCGGGCTGGGGTGACACTGTGGGGTAGGGGTGACACTGTGGGGTAGGGGTGACACTGCGGGCTGGGGGTGACACTGTGGGCTGGGGGTGACACTGTGGGGTAGGGGTGACACTGTGGGGTAGGGGTGACACTGCGGGCTGGGGGGACACTGCGGGCTGGGGTGACACTGTGGGGTAGGGGTGACACTGTGGGGTAGGGGTGACACTGCGGGCTGGGGGTGACACTGTGGGCTGGGGTGACACTGCGGGGTAGGGGTGACACTGCGGGCTGGGGTGACACTGTGGGGTAGGGTGACACTGTGGGGTAGGGGTGACACTGCGGGCTGGGGTGACACTGCGGGCTGGGGTGACACTGTGGGGTAGGGGTGACACTGTGGGGTAGGGGTGACACTGCGGGCTGGGGGTGACACTGTGGGCTGGGGTGACACTGTGGGGTAGGGGTGACACTGTGGGGTAGGGGTGACACTGTGGGGTAGGGGTGACACTGCGGGCTGGGGGTGACACTGTGGGGTAGGGGTGACACTGTGGGCTGGGGTGACACTGTGGGGTAGGGGTGACACTGTGGGGTAGGGGTGACACTGTGGGGTAGGGGTGACACTGTGGGGTAGGGGTGACACTGTGGGCTGGGGGTGACACTGTGGGCTGGGGTGACACTGTGGGGTAGGGGTGACACTGTGGGGTAGGGGTGACACTGTGGGCTGGGGGTGACACTGCGGGCTGGGGTGAAACTGCGGGCTGGGGTGACACTGCGGGCTGGGGTGACACTGTGGGGTAGGGGTGACACTGTGGGGTAGGGGTGACACTGTGGGGTAGGGGTGACACTGTGGGCTGGGGTGACACTGCGGGCTGGGGTGACACTGCGGGCTGGGGTGACACTGCGGGCTGGGGTGACACTGTGGGGTGGGGGGACCCGGGGCCCGTGACTCACCGATGCCGATTCCGATGCTCCCCGCCGGTGTTGTGCCGAAAACGGTTCCCCCCTCGATACACCGGCCCCTCCACTCTTCTACCATTAGGGGCCCGGACTCGGCAGGCTGTATTACATGCCGCGAATACCGCTAACAGCGCGCGGCTCCCCACCGGCCCCTCCTTCCCTCCCGTCCGTCCCAGGTGACGTCACGACGCATACAGTAGAAGCACCTGGGACGGACGGGAGGGAAGAAGGGGCCGGCGGGGAGCCGCGCGCCGCTAACAGTATTGTTAGCGGCATCGCGGCATGTAATACAGCCGTTTCAAGTGGCCCCTCATGTGGCCGAGTCCGGGCCCCTAATGGCCCCGGGCCCTCGGGCGGCGCCCGAGTCACCGACCTGTCAGTCCGCCCCTGTTCCTGGCTGATCGCTTCAGCCAGGAAACGGTCAACCTGGTCCACCCCTGCTCCTCACTCGCCCTGCACTAAATTCCACTCACAAAATGCGAGCAGGCAAGTGGAATTTTTGAGGGCTGAAGTATTGTATACTCTTATGCGGCGTACACACGGTCAGAATTTCCGATGGAAACAGTCCGATGGGAGCTTTTCATCGGATTTTCCGACCGTGTGTATGCCCAACGGTCTTTTTCTGTTGGACTTTGAATTGAGAACCTGTTCACAATTTTTCTGACGGAAAACCTTTCTATCGGATTATCCGATCGTGTGTATGCAATTCCGACTCATGCTCGGAAACAATTCGACGCATGCTCGGAAACAATTCGACGCATGCTCGGAAGCATTAAACTTCCCTTTTATAGTGCTGTCGAACGTGTTTTATGCCGCTGTGTTATTGATGTCGGAATTTGGTGTGATCGTGTGTAGGCAATACAGCTTGAGCGGAATTCCGTCGGAAAAACCGTAAGAGTTTTTCCGATGAGAATTCCTATCGTGTGTACACGGCATTAGAAAAATCAAGTGTATCTTTTGAGGGACATCGTTACATACAAAACCTAGACGGGAACCCCAAAGTCGAGATAGAAGGTCCGACCAGAGGGCCCACCTTGCACCTGAGTAAAGGAATGGAAGAAGCAAGCTAGAAAAAGAGAATAAAATGAGTCAGAAAAGAGAACAAAGAGGTGTTGCCATTTCAGAAGGAATTGTGTCCCACTCCTCTTTGCAGATCCTCTTTAAGTCATTAAGGTTTCAAGACTGATGTTTGGTAACTCGAACCTTCAGCTCCCTTCACATATTTTCTATGGGATTAAGGTCTGGTTCTTAACATGGTTCTTCTTGAGCCACTCTTTTGTTGCCTTGGCCGTGTGTTTTGGGTCATTGTCGGGATACCCATCCATACCATGGAATACCCATCCATGACCTATTTTCAATGCCCTGGCTGAGTGAAGGAGGTTCTCATCCAAGATTTGACATAACATTGCCCCGTCCATTATCCATTAGATGTGGTGAAGTTATTGTCCCCTTAGCAGAAAAAACACCCCAAAGCATAATGTTTCCACCTCCATGTTTGACGGTGGGGATGGTGTTCTTGGGGTCATAGATAGCATTCCTCCTCCTCCAAACACGGTGGATTGTGTTGATCCCAAAGAGCTTGATTTTTGTCTCATCTGACCACAACACTTTCACCCAGTTCTCCTCTGAATCATTCAGATGTTCATTAGCAAACTTCAGACAGGGGCGGAGGTTTCTTTCATGTGGTTTCTTGAGCAGGGGGACCTTGCGGGCGCTGCAGGATTCCAGTCCTTCACGGCATAGTGTGTTACCAATTGTTTTCTTGGTGACTATGGTCCCAGCTGCCTTGAGATCATTGACAATATTTTCCCGTGTAGTTCTGGGCTGATTCCTCACTGTTCTCATGATCATTGAAACTTCACGAGGTGAGATCTTGCATGGAGCCCCAGACTGAGGGAGATTGACAGTTATTTTATGTTTCTTCCATTTGCAAATAATCGCATTAACTGTTGTCACCCTCTCACCAAGCTGCTTGGTAATGGTCTTATAGCTCATTCCAGCCTTATGTAGGTCTACAATCTTGTCCCTGACATCTTTGGACGCTCTTCGGTCTTGGCCATGGTGGAGAGATTGGAATCTGATTAATTGATTGCTTCTGTGGACAGGTGTCTTTTAGGCTTGATTCACACCTATGCATTTTTAGTGCTTTTTGCATTTTGCAGATTTGCACTACAGTCCATTTAACATGGTTTCCTATGGAACACGTTCTGTAGAGCAAATCTGCAAAATGCAAAAAAGCACTAAAAATGCATAGGTGTGAATCAGGCCTTATACAGGTAACAAGCTGAGATTAGGAGCACATCCCTTGTGTGCTCCTAATCTCAGCTTGTTACCTGTTTAGAAGACACCAGGGAGCCAGAAATCTTGCTGATTGATAGGGGGATCAAATACATATTTCACTCATTAAAATGCAAATCAATTTATAACTTTTTTGAAATATGTTTTTCTGGATATTTTTGTTGTTATTCTGTCTCTAACTGTTAAGATAAACCTACCATTAAAATAATAGACTGACCATTTCTTTGTCAGTGGGCAAACATACAAAATCAGCAGGGGATCAACTACTTTTTTCCCCTCAGTGTATCAGTATACATCCAGTACTCCAACGTCTTATGGGAACTGACCTAATGTAAGCCAGCACAGTTTAGAAAGTAGCTGAAATCCTGAAGTTCATTCTTAAAGCAGGAAAACCTAGATTTTACCCCTACCCCGAAGATTAGTGTAGAGGGGCGTTATATTGGTATGCGGCTTTTTATTGTATTAAAAAATGTATGCAGCTGAGACCTCTGCTTTCACAAAGCAAATAAACTCTTTGCTGGCTGACAGGGGTGTGGCACATTGTAGCCCATGTCTGTGTGCCATCCTTGGTGCTGCCAGTCTATTGTGCATGTTTAGACAATGATTGATCAGAGCATTGGGTGCCGCAAAGGATCTTACAAGATCTCCAACAAAGATTGCCACATATGAATTGGCAGTATTGGAAAGATTCGGACAATTCTCCCTTGCTCTCTGCACTGTATATCGATATAATTTGACCATAGATAAGGAATTCAACATATTACAGAAAATGTAATCCTTTGCTCACACTAGGTGTGAATGGAAGCTCAATGTGTGTAGAGTAAATCACTACAATGGCACACTTACATTTTTAACTTACACTAAATGTCTGCGAAAATTGGGATATCACTGTGAAATTTTGCCATTTTGGTATAATGCATTGGAGTCAATGGAGAAGATGAAATTAGGGTGTATATGGTGTTTTTTAATGGTACATGTGATTTTAAATATTTCTTGAGGTTTACAGAAGCTGCCTTCAACTATCCTAACTCTCTCCTTGTGCCAAAAAAACAACCTTTCACTTGACTCATAAAGACGAACATTTTAAGAGTTGTTTTTTTAACCACTTCAGCTCCATAAGACTTACCCCCCTTCACGACTAGGCCATTTCTTGCAGTACGGCACTACATTACTTTAGCTGACCTCTGCATTTATTTATTTTTTGTGCTGTAAACAAAAAAAGACAGACATTTATATATATTTTTTTACTTTCTGCTATAAAACACATCCAATAAAAAAAATGCAAAAAATCTAATTTCTTCATCAATTTAGGCCAATATATATTCTGCTACATATTTTTGTTAAAAAAATCCCAATAAGTGTAAATTGATTGGTTTGCACAAAAGATATAGCGTCTAAAAACTATGGGATATTTTTATGGAATTTTTATTTATTTATTACTAGTAATGCCGGTGATTAGCAAACAATTGGACACTAACTTACAGTTTTGAAACTTTTTTTTGGGAACCAGTGACACTAATACAGTGATCAGTGCTAAAAAATATGCACAGTCACTGTACTAATGACACTGGCTGGAAAGGGGTTAACATCAGGGGTGATCAAAGGGTTAACTGTGTGCCTAGCCAGTGTTTTATTACAGTCTGGGAGGTTCTTTTACTAGGGAAAGACATGAATCCATGTCCCTGCTTTGCAGAGACGCAGGATCTATGCCTTCCCTCCTGTCAGAATGTCAATTCACAGTACCTGTTGATCAGCTCCCGCTGTGTACAATTACATTTGCGCCCCCTACCCAGAATTACAGGATCAAATAAATACGTTATTCTGACCAAAGTCATTCCACTCATCTGTTGGCTGTGTGGCTCCATTTAAAGAGGAAGTAAACCCTGGTGGCTTTTACTTCCTCTTAATTTACTTGCAAAGATAAAGCATAATGGGCTACTATGCGATGTAGCCCATCATGTGTCACTTACCTGAAACCGAAGCCTGTGATGTCTCCGCTGTCCCCACTAGCAGCGAGCATGCATCTTCACCCTTCTTCCTTCCGGGGGCCGCAAACTCTGGCACTGTTACTGGCCGGAGTCACGTGACGTCACTCCTGCACATGCACGCAGGAGCCGCCGGTCACTGCCTGACCCCTATTAGAAACGGCACGATGTGCCCTTTCTAAAGTGCGCATGCGCCATAGTCATCGGTGCACTGATTTTTTTTTGGAAATATCTCCTAAACCGTGGCGGTTTAGGAGATATTTCCAGCACCTACAGGTAAGCCTTAATATAGACTTACCTGTAGGTAAAAGTGTTTGTACAGGGTGTACAGCCACTTTAAAGTTGAACTTCAGGCAAACAACTAAATAACTAGATCAGGGTTTCCCAACCAGGGTTCCATGGAACACTAGGGTTCCTCCTGAGGTTGCTAGAACAATGAGCAATTTTTAACTCTCAGATAAGTTCCCACTGACACCCAATGACCACAAGTGTAAGGAGCATTCTTCCCACCGACCGTCACACTAATGTATCAAGAGTTGTAGATATAATAACTTTTAGCAGGGGTTCCCTGAGACCAGAAAGCTATTTCAAAGGTTCCTCCATGTTGAAAAGTTTGAGAAAGGCTGAACTAGATGAATAACATATATGGGGGTTGTTTCACATGCCAAAGGATTTGTTATTCTGTTCATTCAGAATTGAGATTTATGCAGCTCCGCCATACATCACAGCCCTGGAAGGGCAGGAGACCTGATTTTTCTCTGCTGTAGTTTAGTAACACTTATGCCGCATACACGCAAGTGGATTTTCCGTCTGAAAAAACGTGGATGTTTTTTTCGACGGAATTCCGCTCAAGCTTGTCTTGCATAAACACGATCACACAAAAGTTCGCTGAACTTTCGACCATCAAGAACGCGGTGACGTACAACACTACGACGAGCCGAGAAAATTAAGTTCAGTGCTTCCGAGCATGCGTCAAATTGTTTCCAAGCATGCATAGGAATTTTGCGTGTCGGAATTGGTAGAGGCGATAGGAATTTCCAATCGAAACTTTTTCTGACCGAAAAATTAAGGAACCTGCTCTCAATCTTTTGCTGGCTGGAAATCCGCCAGCAAAAGTCCGATGGAACATACACACGGTCGCATTTTCCAACCAAAAGCTCTCATCGGACTTTTGCTGGCAGAATTTCCGATCATGTGTACGCGGCATTACAGGTCTTATCCCTCCCTCAACCTGTGACTGAACAGTGAAAGAGAAGCAGACTAATGAGCTCATCTCTGTGTCACTCCGCTCTCTCCTCCTGTCAGATAGTTACATAGTTAGTCAGGTTGAAAAAAGACACAAGTCCATCTAGTTCAACCATAAAAATAAAAATAAATATATCATACAATCCCATATACCCACAGTTGATCCAGAGGAAGGCAAAAAACCCCCCAGAAAAGCAGGATCCAATTTGCTACAGCAGGGGGAAAAAATCCTTCCTGATCCCAGAGAGGCAATCGAATTTTCTCTGGATCAATTTTACCTATAAATGTTAGTATCCAGTTATATTATGTACATTTAGGAAAGTATCCAGGCCTTTCTTAAAGCAATCTACTGAGCTGGCCAGAACCACCTCTGGAGGGAGTCTATTCCACATTTTCACAGCTCTTAGGCCCGTTTCACACTGGAGTGGTTTGCAGGCGCTATTGCGCTAAAAATAGCGCCTGCAAACCGACCCGAAACAGTTGTTGCTGTGTCTTTAGTGTGAAAGTCCGAGGACTTTCACACTGAAGCGGTGCGCTTGCAGGACGCTGAAAAATGTCCTGCAAGCCGCATATTTGGTGCGCTGTAGGAGCGGTAAATATACTATAGCGCCCCTTCCCATTGAAAACAATGGGGTAACGCTCCGAACCCCCCCAGCGTTTTGCTGCTGCAGCGGCGGTTTGCGGGCGGTATTAACCCTTTTTCGGCCTCTCGCGGGGGGTAAAACAGCCCAGCTAGCGGCCGAAATGCGCCGCTAAAACAACGGTAAAGCGGCGCTAAATATAGCGCCGCTTTACCGCCAGCGCCCCCAACGCCCCAGTGTGAAACCAGCCTTACTGTGAAGAAACCTTTCCGTATTTGGAGATTAAATCTCTTTTCCTCTAGACGTAAAGAGTGCCCCCTTGTCCTCTGTGTTGACCATAAATTGAATAACTCAACACCAAGTTCACTATATGGACCCCTTATATATTTATACATGGTGATCATATCCCCCCTTATTCTCCTCTTCTCAAGAGTGAATAAATTCAGTTCCTATAATCTTTCCTCATAGCTGAGCTCCTCCATGCCTCTTATCAGTTTGGTTGCCCTTCTCTGCACTTTCTCCAGTTCCCCGATATCCTTTTTGAGAACTGGTGCCCAAAACTGAACGGCATATTCCAGATGAGGTCTTACTAATGATTTGAACAGGGGCAAAATGATATCTCTCTCTCTGGAGTCCATACCTCTCTTAATACAAGAAAGGACTTTGCTTGCCTTTTTATAACATGAGCACTACTCCAGTCTGAGCTCTGCTGTACCAAGTTAGATGCAGGTATTTACACTGCTTGTATTTAAAAAAAAATGTAATGATGTATTAATTGATACAGGGCTGCATTAATCTGTGACTTGCATACCTGTCTGGAGTTCAGCTTTAACAGGGAAGTTCCTGTTCTTATGTGTTTACCTGTACATTTTATTATTTGATAAAGACATTGCTATGACAAGCATACCTCCCAACTTTTTAAAATGAGAACGAGGGACACCTATTAGCAAATGTATGTAGGCATAGGACACACCCCCTTTCACGCCCCCCTTAACCACTTCAGCCCCGGACCAATTGGCAGCCAAAGGACCAGGCCCCTTTTTGCGATTCGGCACTGCGTCGCTTTAACTGACAATTGCGCGGCCGTGCGATGTGGCTCCCAAACAAAATTGGCGTCCTTTTTTTCCCACAAATAGAGCTTTCTTTTGGTGGTATTTGATCGCCCCTGCGGTTTTTATTTTTTGCGCTATAAACAAAAAGCGACAATTTTGAAAAAAATGCAATATTTTTTGCTTTTTGCTATAATAAATATCCCCAAAAAATATATAAAAAAAACATTTTTTTTCCTCAGTTTAGGCCGATACGTATTCTTCTACATATTTTTAGTAAAAAAAATCGCAATTAGCGAATATTGATTGGTTTGAGCAAAAGTTATAGCGTTTACAAAATAGGGGATAGTTTTATAGCATTTTTATTAATATTTTTTTTTCTAGTAATAGCGGCGATCAGCGATTTTTATTGTGACTGCGACATTATGGCGGACACATCGGACATTTTTGACACATTTTTGGGACCATTGTCATTTATACAGCAATCAATGCTATTTAAATGCATTGATTCCTGTATAAATGACACATGCAGTGAAAGAGTTAACCACTAGGGGGAGGGGAGGGGTTATGGGCTGTGACGTGTGTGTTTTTTTTTACCATTAGGGGGCGGGCTGACGTCTGACATCATTGATTGGCTTTCCCGATGACAGGGAACAGCCGATCAATGACAGGTAGGAAGCGCGGGGAGAGGTTTGTTTACACAGACCTCTCCCCGTTCTTCAGCTCTGTGACCCGATCGCGGGAAACCAGCGGCGATCAGGTCCGCTGGTCCCGCGGCCGTGGTCACGGAGCTCCCGACCGGGTCGCGAGCGCACCCCCGGGGGCGCGCGCGCGCGACCCACGGCTAGGCAATTAAAGGGCAACGTACCTGTACGTGCTTTTGCCTAGCCGTGCCATTCTGCCGACGTATATGTGCAGGAGGCGGTCGGGAAGCGGTTAAAGGAGAATTATACAAAAAAATGATTAGTTAAACCCACAAGTGCTTTATTTTACCACTACTGTTCCTTTATATTGGATTTTGAAATGTACAAATGCAGCAATTTAGAAATTGGATGAAAGGTTTAGCACCGGGAAACACTTTTTGAAAGATAAATAGAGCATTTTATATACAACTATACAGATCAGACCAAAATGAGGGACAAATGAGAAGGAATGAGGGACAGAGGGACATTGCTCCATATCAGGGACAGTCCCTAGAAATCAGGGACAGTTGGGAGGTATGGACTAGTGACACTAGTGGGAGCAAAATGATGAACTTGTCTGTGAAATGTATTGACTGAAAGTCAAAACTGGGGAAACACAAGTTCATCCCGGAAAAAAAATAAAAAGAATAAGTGAAGTGTGACTATGAGAAGGTGTCAGAGAAGACTCATATTTGAAGTCAGGAGAGCGCCATATTTTGTCTCTCTGTCAGCCGATCATTTCGGCTTACACACATATTTAATAACTCTGAGCAATTCACTTAACGACCTGGAAGATGGATCAGCCGCATAAATCACCGTCGCCTTGACTTATCACGGGAATAATCCCATAAAACACCATGATTTGTCGGCGGCTGTCACTGCGCCGGGTATTCCGAGCGATGTTGATATTCTTACGGCTAAAGTTTATCTCCTGAAAATATAACGTGGGATCAGATTCGGCATTAATTGTGCTGAACAAGGAAGGAATTCGTAATTCAGCTGAAGTCAGCTGCGAGTTTGCAGAACACCGACAACTGTTCGTAGCTAAACAAATAATTCAGCTTTTTTGCAATTACCAAATGATGAGAAGCGAGTTGTGTGCGCATTGCTCCGATTGTGTACTGCGATTTTGGGGTCCATTCTGGATGTTTTGGGTCCATGCTGGTAAAAATGCTATTTCTATGGCAGAAGATAGTATTCAATATATCAATCCTTTTTTTTTCTGTTTTTGTTTCATGTGCCTTTGTATTTTTCTCGCCATTTGCATGCAGGGCAAGCTGTCCAGTAAAAATGCAACTACAGGGGTTGGGACAGACCATATAACACTGCTGGGGGTGTTTACAAGTGTCAGATTTTACCATATGTATGGCTTAAACTTCTTTAGTCCTCTTTTTGGAGGTTTATGAGAAATGGCCCTCCCAAAACAAGATATTGCACTAACTCTGTAGGTATATAAAAGAACCAGAACCTTTGCTAAGTGGAAGAGTGGGTTTCATAATAAAGTTGGCAGTGCCTCCACTGGGCACACAGGGCCTCTGTGAACAGAGGGGATTCCCTTCATGGGAAATTAACCTGTAATCCAAAGTAATCAGGAGCACAGCAACTACTGCAACCAGCATATAATATTAACCATAAATGCATAGCTCCCAACTGTCCCTGGTTTCAAGGGACTGTCCCTGATTTCGAGGGACTGTCTCTGATTTGGAGCAATGTTCCTCTGTCCCTCATTCAACCTCCTTTGTCCCTCATTTTGGTCTGATCCATATAGTTTTATATAAAATGCACTTTTTATCTATCAAAAAGTGTTTCCCAGTGCTAAACCTTTCATCTGAATTCTAAATTGCTGCATTAGTAAATTCCAAAAGCCAATATAAAGGAATATTAGTGGTAAAAAAGCACTTGTGGGTTTAATCAATCTTTTTTTTTTTAAAATTCTCCTTTAAGGGGCGTGGCAGGGTGTGTGTCCTATGCCTGCATACTTTTGCTGATAGGTGTCCCTCATTCCCATCTCAAAAAGTTGGGAGGTATGATAAATTCACTATAGTGTCAAAAGTATTGGCACGCCTGCCTTTTTACACGCATATGAAATTAATGATCATTAACACCTGCTTCATATGGTTGAGTAATCATCCGCCTGACTCTAGTTCCTTGGGGCGCCCAGCCTGATGCATTAGGGTGTGCCCCCCAAAGCTCAAACACACATACACTATATTGCCAAAAAGTATTGGGACACCTGCATTTACATGCACATGAACTTTAATGGCATTCCAGTCTTGGGCCTCTTTCACATGGGACGGATCCGCGATGATCAGCCCGTGAACATCCGATTGCTCAGCGGGGATCGCTCCGTCGATCCCCCACTCAGCAGGCAGATGACAGGTCTGCCTCTGCACTCTGTGCAGGGGCGGACCTGTCAGAGCACTGCTCTCCCCTATGGGAGATCGAATGACGACGGACCGTAGAGTCCGTCGTCACCCGATCCGATCCGCAGATGGATGGAAAAGTAAGTTCTTCCTCTGTCACACTTTTTAAGATCGGAGCGGGTCAGATGTCAGCAGACATGTCACCGCTGACATCCGACGCTCCATAGAGGTCTATGGAGCATCCGTTCAAGTCCGCCTAAAAAACTGACAGGTGGACCTGAACGTATCGTTCGTGTGAAAGAGGCCTTAAGCCTCGTACACACGATCGGATTTTCCGACAGGAATTGTGGGATGTCAGGCTGTTGGCGGAAAATCCGACCGTTTGTACGCTCCATGGGACAATTGTTGTCGGATTTTCCGAGGACAAATGTTGGATGGCAGGTTTTAAAATTTTCCACGGACAAATGTCTGTTGTCGGATTTTCCAAGCGTGTGTACACAAGTCCATCGGACAAAAGTCCAAAGTACAAACACGCATGCTCGGAAGCCTGCTGATTGGCTTAGCGAATTACACTACAGAGCCCTGTGTTTACCAACAGCACAGGGCTCTGTATATTGAGCAGAGATGTGGCCGTTTTTTCTCTCTAGAAAGCAAGGAAATAAAACAGTCACATCTCTAAGTAAAGTCAGTACACATTTTAGGTACACAGTTAACACTTTGATTGCCCCTAGATGTTAACCCCTTCCCAGCCACTGTCATTAGTACAATGACATTGTTTAGTATTATCATTGATCACTGTATTAGTGGAACTGGAGATGTCAGTGTCAGTTAATCAGTTCCCAACCAGTGCCAGTTAGGCCGGCCATACACGGTTTGAATCTTGGCCAGTTCAGCAGGAACCGGCCAAGATTTGAACCCAGATGTGGCATGGATGTGGCACAGATGATCACTGATATGGCACGGATGTGGCACGGATGATCACTGATGTGGCATGGATGTGGCACGGATAATCACTGATGTGGCATGGATGTGGCATGGATGATCAACGATGTGGTATGGATGTGGAACGGATGATCACTGATGCTTCATGGATGAGCCATGGGTGAGCATGGATGAGCCATGGATTGGTAATGGATAAGCATGGATGAGCCAAGGATGGAGCATGGATGAGCAAGAATTTGGATGGATGAGCCAGGGATGGAGCATGGATGAGCATAAATGGGGTGGATGAGCCAGGGATGGAGCATGAATGTGGATGAATGAGCCAAGGATGGAGCATGATAGTGGATGGATGAGCCAGGGATGGAGCATGAATGAGGATGGATGATCCAGGGATGGTGCATGAATGAGAATGGATGAGCCAGGGATGGGGCATGGATGAGGATGGATGAGTCAGGGATGGAGCATGGATGAGCGTGAATGTGGATGGATGAGCCAGGGATGGAGCATATATGAGGATGGATGAGCCAGGGATGGAGCACGAATGAGGATGGATAAGCCAGGGATGGAGCATGGCTGAGCATGAATGTGGATGGATGAGCCAGGGATGGATGGATGAGCCAGGGATGGGCACAGAGCAGTGCTGTGGGCACGTCAGATCCAGCCTACATCGCTGCTGCACCGGATTCTTCCTCTCCTCACACACTGTACTGATCGGCGTGAGGGGAGGAGCCGAAACAGATATGATCCGATTTGTTTGCAAGTGATTACTCATGGTAAAGGGCAGCTGTCATTGGCCCTTTACCCCGATCCGTGACATGCCAGGTCTGGGAGACCCGACGGTCCTCAGTGCTCATCCATGCCACATCAGTTCTCATCCGTGCCACATCCATGCCACATCAGTGCTCATCCATGCCACATTAGTTCTCATCAGTGCCACATCCATGCCACATCAGTGCTCATCCATACCACATCAGTGCTCATCCGTGCCACATCCATGTCACTACAGTGGCTCTAGGGGGCGCACAGGAGCGCAATTCTTGGAGGACGTTATAGTACGCAGAGTTATCCGACCGCACTGTAGCCGTTTTTGGCGGCAAGTGGTTAAACCCTCAGTTTCAGAAGCTGATTGAGTATGCAGTTCATTAATCTATTAAAGAGGAAGTAAAGCCAAAACAAAAAAAAATGACACCCTGCAAGGCAAAGGCATAATGAGCTAGTATGCATGAATTACTTACCTGAGATCGAAGCCCCCGCAGCATTCCTCGGTCACCTCCTCCGTCGCCGTCATGATATCCGAAGTGACATCATTGACGGCATCTTTGGCATACCCTTGCGGCGCGCTCAGTGCGCCTGCGCCGTTGTCTAGACATCGGTGCCCGGTTTTTGGAAAATATCTCCTTAACTGTGTAGGTTAAGGAGATATTTCTTGGACCTACAAGTAAGCCTTAATCTAGGCTTACCTGTAGGTCAAAGTGGTCTGTAAGGGTTTACAACCACTTTAATCCTTGCCTATGTTTAAAGCGGAGCTTCACCCAAAAGGGGAATTTCTGCTCTTCCCCCACTCCTCTTTAAGACATGGCACATTTTTTGAGGGGGAGGGGGGGCAGGTACCTGGTTTTGACAGGTACCCACTCCCACCTCCACAGGGATTGCCTAGACAATCCAAGCCGAAATTCTCCTCCCCCCACCCTCCTCGCAGTCTGCTGGGACGCGTCACAGGTCCCAGAAGACTGCGGGACCATTTACAAAGTGAAGTGTGGCTTGCATATGCAGTGGGCAGGTGGCTGTGAAGCCACAAGCTGTCACAGCCAGGTGCCCACAATTGAGATGCCGGGGACCAAAGACCGGTGGAAAGAATGGTTTAAGTGACCAGAGCTCTAGATCCTGCGACAGGTATGTATCTGTCTATTAAAAGCCATTTTTGTAGCTACTGACTCTTAATTTTTTTCAAATATGACTGAAGCGCCTCTTTAAGCTGGTGCTATGGCCGTTGCCCCAGGTTTCCTGTTTCAGGGTGGCTCCTTTCTCTTGCAGCATCCTATGGAGCCACCTTTGCATGCAGGGACTAACGTGGTGTCTCCCTACACTGAGTGCATCAATAGAAAAAAAACACAGCCCCACAGCCTAAGATGGCAAAGCACTCACCTGCTTCTCCTCCCTCCTCCCCCTCCCTTCTCCAAGGTAAGAGACTGACCCTAGACTGCACTGTCCACTGCTAACTCTTTCTTTTGAAGACCGGACATTCAGGGAAGCAGCACTCAGAGAACAGGGGCCATCAGCATTTAAAGTTGTAAACTGCAAGTGCTGGGATCAGAATTTTAACAAATAGTTTATTGGATAATGTCTTTTTATTGTGATGATCCAGAATAATAATAGGTATTTCCACCCCTGCCTATTTCTTACAGTTTGGGGGGGGGGGGCTATGTTACCACAACATGTGCTTCTATACCCGTAAAATTTTTAATACTCAAATATGTGACGTACAACTATGTCATTGAACACATCCCTTGGGCTAAATTTTGTAGTGGCATTGTATTTTAATACTTCTGTCATGGTCCAAAACTGTCATTTGAAGTAAAAAACATAGCCAAGTATTATTCTCCACAATTATTTTATTGTGCATTAAAAAAAGAAAACAAATAAAATTAGACATGCTATCTGCCAATAGAACTTAAAGCGGAGCTGCACCCGCACCAAAAATATTAAAAGTCAGCAGCTACAAATACTGCAGCTGCTGACTTTTAATAAATGGACACTTACCTGTTCCAGGTTCCAGCGGTGTTGGCAGAATGTGACGAGCGACCGCTCGTCTCTCAGCTGCCCCGCCGCCATCCTCTGTCAGGGAATCAGGAAGTGAAGACGCAACGTCTTCACTGCCCGGTTCCCTACTGCGCATGCGCGAGTCGCGCTGCGCTTCTCTATTGGTCCCCGCTGTGTCCTGGGAACTGTGTTTCCCAAGACACAACGGGGCATCCTCGGATATCCTCGGATATGGGCGGGGATGCTAGTCCCAGAAGTGGGTGCAGATACCTGTATTATACAGGTATCTGCACCCCCCTCCCCCCTGAAAGGTGCCAATTGTGGCACCGGAGGGGGGGGGAGGAATCCGATAAGCGGAAGTTCCACTTTAGGGCGGAGCTCCGCTTTAACCAAAAAGTGCATTCTATGCATCCAAAAATATAGAAAATATAACAAAGCAAATCATTATTATTTAACCAAAAAATAAAATAAAAGCCTCTTGCATGTCTGCTTCTTAATATAGGGGGTCAACAATGCCAAGAGGTGAAAGCAGGGGTCCGTCATCCGGAGATAATTACGAAAATCATCCGGATTATTCTCCTGGAGCTCCTGCAGCAAAGGCATATGACATAATTGGTCACAATTAATAAAGTAACCAATTTTTGGTCCAAGAAGCCATTCAGAGATGAACTGAAGAGCACAAAAATGAAAAGCACAAAATGAAAAGCGCAAATCAACACTCACCAAACTTCTACTAACACGAAATTAGCAGAAGGAGCCCAAAGGGTGGCGCTAAAGATCTGAAAAAACACGTAGTACATCACTATGTTTGTTGGCCAACAATTCCTTGCCGTTTGTATGCAAGACAAAATCCAGGCACGCGCCTTCGGACAAAAGTCAGAGGTTTTGTCTGCCGAAAATCCGATCGTGTGTACGAGGCTTTAGTCCGTAGGCTTCAATATTGAGTTGGCCCACCTTTTCAGCTATAACAGCTTCAACTCTTCTGGGAAGGCTGTCCACAAAGTTTAGGAGTGTGTCTATGGGAATGTTTGATTATTCTTCCAGAAGTGCGTTTGTGAGGCCAGGCACGGATGTTGGATGAGAAGGTCTGGTTCTATGGAGGCTTTGAAGACGCTTTGAAACACCACTAAAGCGACATGAGTTAAGCTGAAGCAAAGCAAAATAAAGGTGCAAAAAGGACTGAGCTTGGACTGGCGTTTAGAGAGCTTTAACAAAGCTTGTCCGAAGCCTTATTTTGAAGCAAGTGTTACTGTAATTGTCTAAAGCTGAACTCCAGCAATTAACTTTTTTGTGCAAACTTGCATTGGTCCAGCTTGATTCGATGTAAGTATCCATTTATGATATCTGAAGGGCCGTTGCTGATACTGAGGTCGTCCAAGATACATACAGAGAGACCCGTAATCTTCCAAGTGCTGCTCCAGAGCTTCCCCTCTGCACACTAACCCTAGTGAGTTGTTTGCTCAGCACCTCGTCCATTTAACCAGGGTGGTCCCGCTGGGCCAGGTCACATATATGTACGTGATCCGCCACTTCCAGGATAGGGGCACATGCACATTCCCCTGCCGTCCCACCTGTGCTGTCATTCACTACAGAACAAGTCGGTTAGCAGGTCCCGACCAGTGATTTATGGCTGGGCCTGCTGATTAGCTTAGCGAATTACACTACAGAGCCCTGTGTTTGCCAACAGCACAGGGCTCTGTATTAGACATGGGAACTGTCAAAAAATTCGTTTCGTTTCGTTTCGTCCCGTTTCGTATATAAAAAAATTCGTAATTCGTAATTCGTGTACGAAATTCCGTTCGAATTCGTACGAAATTCGGACGAATCGTAATTTTTTTTACGAATCGTTAGTAAAGTTACGAATCGTTACGAATCGTTACGAATCGTTAACGCGGCTAATGAATTGTTGGTTCTCATAACACAGAGAACAATTCGAATCCAACTACAAATATCGAATTTCAATTTCAAGTTACGAATCGTTACGAATCGTTACGAATCGTTATGAATAGTTACGAATCGTTATGAATAGTTACGAATCGTTAGTAAATCCAACTACCAATATCGAATTTCAACTAATTTGAACGAAATTATTATAGCAGATATAACGAATGAATTCGAATGAATTCGAATGACAAAGTGTCATTTTTGCAGAAAAAAAAGCTATTTAAAAAAACAGTCATTCATTGATATAAAAAAAAAAAAAGCGTAGGGGTCCCCCCAAATTCAATAACCAGGCCCTTCAGGTCTGGTATGGATATTAAGGGGGACCCCAGCCAAAAAAAAAAAATGGCGTGGGGTCCCCCCCAAATATCCATACCAGACCCTTCAGGTCTGGGATGGATTTTAAGGGGAACCCCGGCCAAAAAAAAAAAAAAAAAATGGCGTGGGGTCCCCCTCAAAATCCATACCAGACCCTTTATCCGAGCACGCAACCTGGCAGGCCGCAGGAAAGGAGGGGGGACGAGAGCGGCCCCCCCTCCCGCCTGAACCGTACCAGGCCACATGCCCTCAACATTGGGAGGGTGCTTTGGGGTCCCCCCCAAAGCACCTTGTCCCCATGTTGATGAGGACAAGGGCCTCATCCCCACAACCGTGCCCGGTGGTTGTGGGGGTCTGCGGGCGGGGGGCTTATCGGAATCTGGAAGCCCCCTTTAACAAGGGGACCCCCAGATCCCGGCCCCCCCCCTGTGTGAAATGGTAAGGGGGTACAAAAGTACCCCTACCATTTCACCCAAAAAGTGGCAAAAATTGTAAAAATGACAGGAGACGGTCTTTGACAATTCCTTTATTAAAATCTTCTTTCTTCTTTCTTCTGGTCTTCCTTTCTTCATCTTCTCCTTCCGTCATCTTCTTCTTCCATCTTCTTCTTCCTTCGATTCGCTTCTTCTTCCTCCGGTCTTCTCGTCCGGCGTCGTCCTTCTCGTCCGGCATCGTCGTCTCTTCTCGCAGGCCGCTCCTCGCAATGGGAGGCTCCCGCTCTGTGAGGCTTCGCTCCGGGTGACAGGTCTTTTATAACGAAGGCACCTGGTGACCCCGCCCCCTCTGACGCACGGGGACGTCATGTGGAATTCCCTATGGCTTTCCCCATGACGTCAGAGGGGGGGGCGGGGTCACCAGGTGCCTTCGTTATAAAAGATCTGTCACCCGGAGCGAAGCCTCACAGAGCGGGAGCCTCCCATTGCGAGGAGCGGCCTGCGAGAAGAGACGCTGATGCCGGACGAGAAGGACGACGCCGGACGAGAAGGACGAGAAGACCGGAGGAAGAAGAAGCGAATCGAAGGAAGAAGAAGATGGAAGAAGATGACGGAAGAAGGAGAAGATGAAGAAAGGAAGACCAGAAGAAAGAAGAAAGAAGATTTTAATAAAGGAATTGTCAAAGACCGTCTCCTGTCATTTTTACCATTTTTGCCACTTTTTTGGTGAAATGGTAGGGGTACTTTTGTACCTCCTTACCATTTCACACAGGGGGGGGGGGCCGGGATCTGGGGGTCCCCTTGTTAAAGGGGGCTTCCAGATTCCGATAAGCCCCCCGCCCGCAGACCCCCACAACCACCGGGCACGGTTGTGGGGATGAGGCCCTTGTCCTCATCAACATGGGGACAAGGTGCTTTGGGGGGGACCCCAAAGCACCCTCCCAATGTTGAGGGCATGTGGCCTGGTACGGTTCAGGCGGGAGGGGGGGGGCGCTCTCGTCCCCCCTCCTTTCCTGCGGCCTGCCAGGTTGCGTGCTCGGATAAGGGTCTGGTATGGATTTTATGGGGGACCCCACGCCATTTTTTTTGGCTAGGGTTCCCCTTAAAATCCATCCCAGACCTCAAGGGTCTGGTATGGATTTTGAGGGGGACCCTACGCCATTTTTTTTTTTTTTTTTTTGCTGGGGTCCCCCTTAATATCCATCCCAGACCTGAAGGGCCTGGTTATTGAATTTGGGGGGACCCCTACGCATTTTTTTTTATCAATGACTTCAATGAATGACAGTTCTCTGTATTACGGATCCGACAATTCATTTGCCGGCAATAGCTGCGACTCGTGATTTTAAATAGTTTTTTTTTTCCTGCAAAAATGACACATTGTACAGAGACAGTTCTCTATATTAGATATACTGAATCTCGAATCATTCGAAGCATTCGAAGCATTCGTTATATCCGCTATTATCTTTCATATTAGTTGAAATTACATATTTGTTAGTTACAATACAACATTCGAATTGTTCTCTGTATTGCGGGAATCGGCAATTAGCCGCGAGTGATTTTAAATGTCTTTTTTTCCTGCAAAAATGACACATTGTACAGAGAGAGTTCTAAACACGGGAAACATGACCCCCTTCATAGGCATACTCTATAGTATATAGTATATAGAAGGGGGTCATGTTTCCCGTGTTTAGAACTCTCTCTGTACAATGTGTCATTTTTGCAGGAAAAAAAAAACATTTAAAATCACTCGCGGCTAATTGCCGATTCCCGTAATACAGAGAACAATTCGAATGTTGTATTGTAACTAACAAATATGTAATTTCAACTAATATGAAAGAAATTATAATAGCGGATATAACGAATGCTTCGAATGATTCGAGATTCAGTATATCTAATATAGAGAACTGTTCCTGCACAGTGTCATTTTTGCAGGAAAAAAAAACTATTTAAAATCACTCGCAGCTATTTGCCGGCAAATGAATTGTTGGATCTGTAATACAGAGAACTGTCATTCATTGAAGTCATTGATAAAAAAAATGCGTAGGGGTCCCCCCAAATTCAATAACCAGGCCCTTCAGGTCTGGGATGGATATTAAGGGGGACCCCAGCAAAAAAAAAAAAAAAAAATGGCGTAGGGTCCCCCTCAAAATCCATATCAGACCCTTGAGGTCTGGGATGGATTTTAAGGGGAACCCTAGCCAAAAAAAATGGCGTGGGGTCCCCCATAAAATCCATACCAGACCCTTATCCGAGCACGCAACCTGGCAGGCCGCAGGAAAGGAGGGGGGGACGAGAGCGCCCCCCCTCCCGCCTGAACCGTACCAGGCCACATGCCCTCAACATTGGGAGGGTGCTTTGGGGTCCCCCCCAAAGCACCTTGTCCCCATGTTGATGAGGACAAGGGCCTCATCCCCACAACCGTGCCCGGTGGTTGTGGGGGTCTGCGGGCGGGGGGCTTATCGGAATCTGGAAGCCCCCTTTAACAAGGGGACCCCCAGATCCCGGCCCCCCCCTGTGTGAAATGGTAAGGGGGTACAAAAGTACCCCTACCATTTCACCCAAAAAGTGGCAAAAATTGTAAAAAATGACAGGAGACGGTCTTTGACAATTCCTTTATTAAAATCTTCTTTCTTCTTTCTTCTGGTCTTCCTTTCTTCATCTTCTCCTTCCGTCATCTTCTTCTTCCATCTTCTTCTTCCTTCGATTCGCTTCTTCTTCCTCCGGTCTTCTCGTCCGGCGTCGTCCTTCTCGTCCGGCATCGTCGTCTCTTCTCGCAGGCCGCTCCTCGCAATGGGAGGCTCCCGCTCTGTGAGGCTTCGCTCCGGGTGACAGGTCTTTTATAACGAAGGCACCTGGTGACCCCGCCCCCTCTGACGCACGGGGACGTCATGTGGAATTCCCTATGGCTTTCCCCATGACGTCAGAGGGGGGGCGGGGTCACCAGGTGCCTTCGTTATAAAAGATCTGTCACCCGGAGCGAAGCCTCACAGAGCGGGAGCCTCCCATTGCGAGGAGCGGCCTGCGAGAAGAGACGCTGATGCCGGACGAGAAGGACGACGCCGGACGAGAAGGACGAGAAGACCGGAGGAAGAAGAAGCGAATCGAAGGAAGAAGAAGATGGAAGAAGATGACGGAAGAAGGAGAAGATGAAGAAAGGAAGACCAGAAGAAAGAAGAAAGAAGATTTTAATAAAGGAATTGTCAAAGACCGTCTCCTGTCATTTTTACCATTTTTGCCACTTTTTTGGTGAAATGGTAGGGGTACTTTTGTACCTCCTTACCATTTCACACAGGGGGGGGGGCCGGGATCTGGGGGTCCCCTTGTTAAAGGGGGCTTCCAGATTCCGATAAGCCCCCCGCCCGCAGACCCCCACAACCACCGGGCACGGTTGTGGGGATGAGGCCCTTGTCCTCATCAACATGGGGACAAGGTGCTTTGGGGGGGACCCCAAAGCACCCTCCCAATGTTGAGGGCATGTGGCCTGGTACGGTTCAGGCGGGAGGGGGGGGGGCGCTCTCGTCCCCCCCTCCTTTCCTGCGGCCTGCCAGGTTGCGTGCTCGGATAAGGGTCTGGTATGGATTTTATGGGGGACCCCACGCCATTTTTTTTGGCTAGGGTTCCCCTTAAAATCCATCCCAGACCTCAAGGGTCTGGTATGGATTTTGAGGGGGACCCTACGCCATTTTTTTTTTTTTTTTTTGCTGGGGTCCCCCTTAATATCCATCCCAGACCTGAAGGGCCTGGTTATTGAATTTGGGGGGACCCCTACGCATTTTTTTTTATCAATGACTTCAATGAATGACAGTTCTCTGTATTACGGATCCGACAATTCATTTGCCGGCAATAGCTGCGACTCGTGATTTTAAATAGTTTTTTTTTCCTGCAAAAATGACACATTGTACAGAGACAGTTCTCTATATTAGATATACTGAATCTCGAATCATTCGAAGCATTCGAAGCATTCGTTATATCCGCTATTATCTTTCATATTAGTTGAAATTACATATTTGTTAGTTACAATACAACATTCGAATTGTTCTCTGTATTGCGGGAATCGGCAATTAGCCGCGAGTGATTTTAAATGTCTTTTTTTCCTGCAAAAATGACACATTGTACAGAGAGAGTTCTAAACACGGGAAACATGACCCCCTTCATAGGCATACTCTATAGTATATAGTATATAGAAGGGGGTCATGTTTCCCGTGTTTAGAACTCTCTCTGTACAATGTGTCATTTTTGCAGGAAAAAAAGACATTTAAAATCACTCGCGGCTAATTGCCGATTCCCGTAATACAGAGAACAATTCGAATGTTGTATTGTAACTAACAAATATGTAATTTCAACTAATATGAAAGAAATTATAATAGCGGATATAACGAATGCTTCGAATGATTCGAGATTCAGTATATCTAATATAGAGAACTGTTCCTGCACAGTGTCATTTTTGCAGGAAAAAAAAACTATTTAAAATCACTCGCAGCTATTTGCCGGCAAATGAATTGTTGGATCTGTAATACAGAGAACTGTCATTCATTGAAGTCATTGATAAAAAAAATGCGTAGGGGTCCCCCCAAATTCAATAACCAGGCCCTTCAGGTCTGGGATGGATATTAAGGGGGACCCCAGCAAAAAAAAAAAAAAAAAATGGCGTAGGGTCCCCCTCAAAATCCATATCAGACCCTTGAGGTCTGGGATGGATTTTAAGGGGAACCCTAGCCAAAAAAAATGGCGTGGGGTCCCCCATAAAATCCATACCAGACCCTTATCCGAGCACGCAACCTGGCAGGCCGCAGGAAAGGAGGGGGGGACGAGAGCGCCCCCCCCTCCCGCCTGAACCGTACCAGGCCACATGCCCTCAACATTGGGAGGGTGCTTTGGGGTCCCCCCCAAAGCACCTTGTCCCCATGTTGATGAGGACAAGGGCCTCATCCCCACAACCGTGCCCGGTGGTTGTGGGGGTCTGCGGGCGGGGGGCTTATCGGAATCTGGAAGCCCCCTTTAACAAGGGGACCCCCAGATCCCGGCCCCCCCCCCTGTGTGAAATGGTAAGGAGGTACAAAAGTACCCCTACCATTTCACCCAAAAAGTGGCAAAAATTGTAAAAATGACAGGAGACGGTCTTTGACAATTCCTTTATTAAAATCTTCTTTCTTCTTTCTTCTGGTCTTCCTTTCTTCATCTTCTCCTTCCGTCATCTTCTTCCATCTTCTTCTTCCTTCGATTCGCTTCTTCTTCCTCCGGTCTTCTCGTCCGGCGTCGTCCTTCTCGTCCGGCATCGTCGTCTCTTCTCGCAGGCCGCTCCTCGCAATGGGAGGCTCCCGCTCTGTGAGGCTCCACTCCGGGTGACAGGTCTTGTATAACGAAGGCACCTGGTGACCCCGCCCCCCCTCTGACGTCATGGGGAAAGCCATAGGGAATTCCACATGACGTCCCCGTGCGTCAGAGGGGGCGGGGTCACCAGGTGCCTTCGTTATAAAAGACCTGTCACCCGGAGCGAAGCCTCACAGAGCGGGAGCCTCCCATTGCGAGGAGCGGCCTGCGAGAAGAGACGACGATGCCGGACGAGAAGGACGACGCCGGACGAGAGGGACGAGAAGACCGGAGGAAGAAGAAGCGAATCGAAGGAAGAAGAAGATGGAAGAAGATGCCGGAAGGAGAAGATGAAGAAAGGAAGACCAGAAGAAAGAAGAAAGAAGATTTTAATAAAGGAATTGTCAAAGACCGTCTCCTGTCATTTTTACAATTTTTGTCACCTTTTTTGGTGAAATGGTAGGGGTACTTTTGTACCCCCTTACCATTTCACACAGGGGGGGGCCGGGATCTGGGGGTCCCCTTGTTAAAGGGGGCTTCCAGATTCCGATAAGCCCCCCGCCCGCAGACCCCCACAACCACCGTGCACGGTTGTGGGGATGAGGCCCTTGTCCTCATCAACATGGGGACAAGGTGCTTTGGGGGGGACCCCAAAGCACCCTCCCAATGTTGAGGGCATGTGGCCTGGTACGGTTCAGGCGGGAGGGGGGGCCGCTCTCGTCCCCCCCTCCTTTCCTGCGGCCTGCCAGGTTGCGTGCTCGGATAAAGGGTCTGGTATGGATTTTGAGGGGGACCCCACGCCATTTTTTTTTTTTTTTTTTGGCCGGGGTTCCCCTTAAAATCCATCCCAGACCTGAAGGGTCTGGTATGGATATTTGGGGGGGACCCCACGCCATTTTTTTTTTTTTTTTTTTTGGCTGGGGTCCCCCTTAATATCCATACCAGACCTGAAGGGCCTGGTTATTGAATTTGGGGGACCCCTACGCTTTTTTTTTTTTTTTTATATCAATGAATGACTGTTTTTTAAATAGCTTTTTTTTCTGCAAAAATGACACTTTGTCATTCGAATTCATTCGAATGCATTCGAATTCATTCGAATGCATTCGAATTCATTCGTTATATCTGCTATAATAATTTCGTTTGAATTAGTTGAAATTTGATATTGGTAGTTGGATTCGAATAATTTGGAGCTGAAATTCGTAAACGGAATTTTTCCTGCAAAAATGACACTTTGTCATTCGAATTCATTCGAATCCATTCGAATTCATTCGAATTCATTCGAATCATTCGGCGACGAAATTCGTAAACGGAATTTCATATTCCGTACGGAATTCGTAAAAAAAAAAAATTCGTACTACAGATTCGTAAATTCGTACGAATTTCGAAAAATTCGTACGAATTTCGAAAAATTCGTACGAATTACGAATTCGTACGAAACGAATCGCACATGTCTACTCTGTATATGGAGCAGAGATGTGGCCGTTTTTTCTCTCTAGAAAGCAAGGAAATAAAACAGTCACATCTCTAAGTAAAGTCAGTACACATTTTAGGTACACAGTTAACACTTTGATTGCCCCTAGATGTTAACCCCTTCCCAGCCACTGTCATTAGTACAATGACATTGTATAGTATTATCATTGATTACTGTATTAGTGCAACTGGAGATGTCAGTGTCTGTTAATCAGTTCCCACCCAGTGCCAGTTAGGCACGGTTTGAATCTTGGACAGTTCAGCAGGAACCGGCCAAGATTTGAACCCAGATGTGGCATGGATGTGGCACAGATGATCACTGATATGGCATGGATGTGGCACGGATGATCACTGACGTGGCATGGATGTGCACGGATGATCACTGATGTGGCATGGATGTGGCACGGATAATCACTGATGTGGCATGGATGTGGCACGGATAATCAACGATGTGGCATGGATGTGGAACGGATGATCACTGATGTGTCATGGATGAGCCATGGGTGAGCATGGATGAGCCATGGATGGGGATGGATGAGCATGGATGAGCCAAGGATGGAGCATGGATGAGCAAGAATTTGGATGGATGAGCCAGGGATGGAGCATGGATGAGCATGAATGGGGTGGATGAGCCAGGGATGGAGCATGAATGTGGATGAATGAGCTAGGGATGGAGCATGATAGTGGATGGATGAGCCAGGAATGGAGCATGAATGAGGATGAATGAGCCAAGGATGGAGCATGATAGTGGATGGATGAGCCAGGGATGGAGCATGAATGAGGATGGATGATCCAGGGATGGTGCATGAATGAGAATGGATGAGCCAGGGATGGGGCATGGATGAGGATGGATGAGTCAGGGATGGAGCATGGATGAGCATGAATGTGGATGGATGAGCCAGGGATGGCGCATGTATGAGGATGGATGAGCCAGGGATGGAGCACGAATGAGGATGGATAAACCAGGGATGGAGCATGGCTGAGCATGAATGTGGATGGATGAGCCAGGGATGGATGGATGAGCCAGGGATGGGCACAGAGCAGTGCTGTGGGCACATCAGATCCAGCCTACATCGCTGCTGCACCGGCTTTTCCTCTCCTCACACACTGTACTGATCGGCATGAGGAGAGGGGAAGAGCCGAAGCAGATATGATCCGGTTTGTTTGCAAGTGATCACTCCGTCATTGGACAGAGTGATCACATGGTAAAGGGCAGCTGTCATTGGCCCTTTACCCCGATCCATGACATGCCAGGTCTGGGAGACCCGACGGTCCTCAGTGCTCATCCATGCCACATCAGTTCTCATCCGTGCCACATCCATGCCACATCCATGCCACATCAGTGCTCATCCATGCCACATCAGTTCTCATCAGTGCCACATCCATGCCACATCATTGCTCATCCATACCACATCAGTGCTGATCCGTGCCACATCCATGTCACTACAGTGGCTCTAGGGGGCGCACGGGAGCGCAATTCTTGGAGGACGTTATAGTACGCAGAGTTATCCGACACCCTGCAAGGCAAAGGCATAATGAGCTAGTATGCATAGCATACTAGCTCATTATGAATTACTTACCTGAGATCGAAGCCCCCGCAGCAGTCCTCGGTCACCTCCTCCGTCGCCGTCATGATACCCAAAGTGACTTCATTGATGGCATCTTTGGCATACCCTTGCGGCGCGCTCAGTGCGCCTGCGCCGTTGTCTAGACATCGGTGCCCTGTTTTTGGAAAATATCTCATTAACTGTGTAGGTTAAGGAGATATTTCTTGGACCTACAGGTAAGCCTTAATCTAGGCTTACCTGTAGGTCAAAGTGGTCTGTAAGGGTTTACAATCACTTTAATCCTTGCCTATGTTCCCGTTTAAAGCGAAGCTTCACCCAAAAGGGGAAGGTCCGCTCTTCCCCCACTCCTCTTTAAGACATGGCACATTTTTTGAGGGGAAGGGGGGGCAGGTACCTGGTTTTGACACGTACCCACTCCCACCTCCACATGGTTTGCCTAGACAATCCAAGCTGAAGTTCTCCTCCCCCCACCCTCCTCGCAGTCTGCTGGGACACGTCACAGGTCCCAGAAGACTGCGGGACCATTTACAAAGTGAGGTGTGGCCTGCATATGCAGTGGGCAGGTGGCTGTGAAGCCGCAAGCTGTCACAGCCAGGTGCCCACAATTGAGATGCCGGGGACCAAAGACCGGTGGAAAGAATGGTTTGGGTGACCAGAGCTCTAGATCCTGCGACAGGTATGTATCTGTCTATTAAAAGCCATTTTTGTAGCTACTGACTCTTAATTTTTTTCAAATATGACTGAAGCGCCTCTTTAAGCTGGTGCTATGGCCGTTGCCCCAGGTTTCCTGTTTCAGGGTGGCTCCTTTCTCTTGCAGCATCCTATGGAGCCACCTTTGCATGCAGGGACTAACGTGGTGTCTCCCTACACTGAGTGCATCAATAGAAAAACACAGCCCCACAGCCTAAGATGGCAAAGCACTCACCTGCTTCTCCTCCCTCCTCCCCCTCCCTTCTCCAAGGTAAGAGACTGACCCTAGACTGCACTGTCCACTGCTAACTCTTTCTTTTGAAGACCGGACATTCAGGGAAGCAGCACTCAGAGAACAGGGGCCATCAGCATTTAAAGTTGTAAACTGCAAGTGCTGGGATCAGAATTTTAACAAATAGTTTATTGGATAATGTCTATTTTATTGTGACTGAACTCCAGTTTCACACTCATAGGTGCATTTCCACCCCTGCCTATGCTAAGAGTATTACAGTGGGGAGTATGGGGGGGGGGGGGGGGGGGGCTATGGAGTTAAAAGCTGGGTATGTGCTTCTATACCTAAAATATTAATACTTTATATGTGACGTACACTGGGTATGTCATTGAACACATCCCTTGGGCTATTTTTTGTAGTGGCTGCAATATTTAGAAGTTAATACTTCTGTCATGGTCTATACACTTCAGAATTTTCCTGTTTTTCCTGAAGTGCACATGTAAAGGCTCATGTAACCCCAACGAAGTAAATTGATTGGCTTTTATGTTTTTTTATGTGTTCTGATTAAGCATTATCCATCAAAAAAATTAATAAAATTATGTTTTACAATATTTTTCTCAGTCCGTTATAATGAGTCTGATTACAATGGGGCACTGATTCACAATAACTGTTCTGTTGATGTAGTAAGAATGTATGGAGCAGAATGGCACTGGACATAAATGATACAACTGGACAATCTACAGCGGAGTCTCAGTAGATCAATATTGGGATCCTCAACCTTAATGCACCGTACAGAGATCTGAGGCCTTGGCGTACGTCATTAGGACTATTGATGGCTTTATAGTGCCACTCTTTGTGTAAGTGGATACATATTGATTATTATCTTACTATTCATACAGGGTCAATTTCTCAGCTTCTATGATCTGTTTCCATAAATATAATCTCTTAATTAATGTGACTTATACATTACAAACCTCTAGTTCTGGAAAAACAGAACATAACCTTTAAAGGTATTCTCCAGCCAAAATAAAAAAATAAAAAATATGACTGAAATACATACAAGGGACAAGGCCTTTTCTGGCCAGCGCTTTTGTTTTCTATTCAGGCAAAGCTCTAATGTAACACACCACAATAAATAAAGTATAATTCAAGGTCCAAAAAAAATTGTTTTAGGTTTGGATAGGGTTAGGACCTTTGTCAGGTTTCTATTGCTGTATGTGTGTCCATTGGGGAAATTTCCCTTAACTTCCTCTTTACCTTATGTAAACCAATACTATCCTACTTTATTAAGTGGGAAGTGACTTGCTCCATCCACACCACCCACTCTGATTGGTCAGGCAGTATGAGACTGAGCATTTCCTACCTTCACTGGCTCTCTGCAACCTGCGAGCTAGGGTTGCCACCTCATCTCTTTAAACCTGAACACATATGAATTACACAGCCTCTGAGGCTAATTTAATGCAGGCACCAAGTGAGTTTAATTACCAACTTAATCAGACACAGAACCTGTGTAATTAATACGTGTTCAGTTTTAAAGGGATGAGGTGGCAACCCTACTGCAAGCCTTCATTGACATTAATAATTTCATAGCAGGGAAGGTATTTACTGGTGTGTGCTATACAGCAGGGCACTTTGTAAACACAGCTTTCCAAGCTCCAGTGAAATTTACTGTCGCACATTTCATCCTACAGTTTATACAGAGACTTCCGACCAGTCTTCAGGCCCTAAATACATCTCATTGGGGGTTGACCAAGTGTATCCCTCTGTCCTCTATCAGCCCCTGCCTTTCTTCCGCTCACTTCTGATCCAGCCTCTATGGCAGCTCTTGTCTCCGTCTGCTTCTCACACAGCTCTGCAAGGTCTTTCAGCCAGTTGGGATTTCTACAGGCAATAAAGATGCTACATGTAGGCTGAGCAGCGCCTCCTGCCCTCCAAACCATTCAGAGCAGATCAAGAGCTAATACCAGCCCCTTTTACCCCAAACATCATACACAGACAAGATGTGAGGTAAAAACCAAAGGAATTACTTTTATTGAAACTCAGACACATACTTTATATCCTACAGGAGGACAGTCCCCTCCTGATTATATTGCCATAACAATACAAACTGTACACAGGGATATAATTACCATAGCTAAACAACATCCAACATATACTATAAACATTACATTAATTAAACAACTAGCCACCTGGACAATATTGTGATTAATCAGATATGTCACTCCAGGTCAGACTGGCTGGCACTAAGCTCACAAAGTACACTACACATTATGGTAAGTTCAACATCCCCACAGTAGTTTGCTAGCAGACAATAGGTGAGTTACAAAGCACAATTAACAATGGGTGAAAGACAGGTGGCTTGAGCTGATGACATTAATATCTGCTATGAGTCTCTTAGTTTACAGCAATCATTTCTGGTAATGGGGCAACTAGGCCCTAAATAGGGATCCCAGGCCTAGATTTCCAGAGTCTGTATGTTTTGGGGATACATAGACTTGAATCCAAAGTAACATTACTCCAAGGGTCCCCCAGACATACACCTCACAAAGAGTAGTGTTCCCTTAAAGGCCAGGGCCCATAGTCAGTAGGCAAGAGGCTAGCCTGCAATCCCCTCCAAAAGCCTCTGTCCCAGGTGAGTCTGTCACAGGGGTGTTCTGCAAGATTTGGAGTAATGATTTGT
Organism: Lithobates sylvaticus; assembly: GCA_028564925.1. Taxonomy (NCBI): domain Eukaryota; kingdom Metazoa; phylum Chordata; class Amphibia; order Anura; family Ranidae; genus Lithobates; species Lithobates sylvaticus. Next base: position 167,586,652 of record CM053029.1, read on the forward strand.
GTGTGTGCCCTGGCTAGACTTAAAGTGGAACTAAACCCTCCTATCCTTTACAGCCAAGGAAGCCGCCATCTTAGCCTCTGTTAGATCTGCAGTTGCCATGGTGCTGCACATGTGATCAGTTATGACATCAACCATTTGAAGGCTTGACAGTTCAGCTGATAGCACAAACAACCGAGGGTGGTTATCATTCACTGCATGCATTGACTCTAATGCCCCGTACACACGGTCGGATTTTCCAACGGAAAATGTCCTATCGGACAATGTTGTCGGAAATTCCGACCGTGTGTAGGCTCCATCGGACTTTTTCCGTCGGATTTTCCGACTGACAAAGTTTTATCTCCTGCTCTCAAATTTTCCGACAACAAAGTCCTATCGGACTTTTACCGATCGTGTGTAGCGAGTTCCGACAGACAAAGTGCCACGCATGCTCAGATCACATTACAAGACCAAAGCTATTGGCTACTAGCCTCTACGTAGTCCCGTCGTAGGCAACAAACGTCACCACGTTCAGAATGATCGGATTTTCCGACAACTTTGTCCGACCGTGTGTATGCAACACCAGTGTCGGACAAAATCCGTCGGAAAAAATCTGATGGATTTTGTGGTCGGATTTTCCGACCGTGTGTACAGGGCATAACTGTTTTTGAAAACAGTTAAATTGGTGGCTTTAGTTTGGCTTCAATCATGTCAGCATTAAATACTACACTAAAAAAATAAAATGGCATTAGCAAGTTACAGGACATGCACCCCAGAAATTCCTAACACTAACATTTAACAATAACAGCAAAAAATTTCCACTCTTAGGTTTTGCAAGTTTTTCTAATCATGCTACAATCAGTGTTTTCTGACCATTCATGTTACAATTTACTTTAAGGAGTAGTTTAGAAATTGTGTTTGTCAGCTTTCTAAGACACAATCAAAGTAATAGCTGAATAACAACTATTATTATATATCAACCTTGCGGTCCCCGAATGCCTCTTATTATTCAAAATTTTGACAAATAAAATAGAACTCCGGGAATGAGCTAGACTGGCTATCCTACTTCTCTCCACGCTAAAGATCTTTGTCTTCTAAATTGCCAAAGAGGATTATTTAGACTCAATTTTTCCATTCTAAAACTATCCAAAATGTATCAACCCCATAGACGCCTATGTGGGGATCTCTGACAACCAGTCATTTTTTCAGAGAGGGAAAGTCCCCCAGTTATAGCAACTGGAAAGATAAAGGTCTTGGGATCAGGGAGAACATGTAAAGGAAGATTGTTCATCTCCCTGTGCAGAGCTATGGATGTAGCCCCATTTCCCCTAAGGCCTCATGCACAATGGATGTTATAAAAACTCCAGTAGCATTAGCTGTAGAAAGCTTTAGCTGTAGAATGTTTTTTTTCAACGCTCTTGCAGTTGCGTTTTTCAGCGTTTGTGCATTTTTTTAGCTTTGTTCAGGAAAACTATACTTCCATTAAAGCTTATGGCTCAAAAACGCTCATAAACATTGAATAGCCACATAAAACTGTTGTCAGGCTACAAATATTTAAATATTTAAATATTCTTAAAAAGCAGTAAAGCAAGCCTCTTCAGCTGCTGGCACTGTGAAGCAATTCATTCTCAAATTTCACACGAGAATAGCAGTGAAGTCCTTCAAGTCTGGTCTCTGCTCTCCCTTCTTTCTGTGGACTTGCTCTGTGTGTATATTAGGAGCATTCATACCACCTCAGTTTAGCTGTATTGATCTGCACAAATCAACAAAAGCTCAATGCCAGGGCACTTAGAAAACAAACGATAAGTTCACCTTTACAAAACAATAATACCTGCAAAAAAATGTGCATTTACAATTTTTTTTTTTAGGAGCCTGTAAAGCATTGCACCAATGATCAGCAGATCACGGGAGTCAAGCAGGTCTCCAGCACACTGTCAGTGTGAGCTGGCTTTCCATAAATTGTATATCGTATGACAGGTTTCACACTGACAGGAAGACTCAAGGAACTACCACAGCGCTCAACAGCTCTGTACTGCTCTCATCCCCCTAGCCTGCCACAGTGCTACTTGATGGTGTCACTGTGGGCATTTTTCTGAGGCGATAGGTGCAGGAACTCAACCACGCCCCACACCTTTCCCCAGAGTAGGGGGGTCTATGTGCCACAGCAACTGGGTGTGGGAGGGTCCTAAAGAGGAATTAAATACCAGGAGGGTGCTACATGCAGAGTTCTGGAGGGTGCTAGGTACAGGGTGCAGGGTTCAGGAAGAGGCAGAGTTTAGGAGAGTTCAGGGTTTAGGAGGGTGCTTGGTGCAGGGCACTGGAGGGTGCTATGCACAGGGTGCAGAGTTCAGGAAAGTGCTGTGTACAGGGTGCAGCATTCAGGTTGGTGCTAGGTACAGGGGGATGAGCTCAGGAGAGTGCAGAGTTCAGGTGGGTGCTAGATACAGGGTGCAGAGTTCAGGAGGGTGCTAGGTACAGGGTGCAGAGTTCATGTGGGTGCTAGGTACAGGGTGCAGAGTTCAGGAGGGTGCTAGGTAAAGGGTGCAGAGTTCAGGTGGGTGCTAGGTACAGGGTTCAGAGTTCAGGTGGGTGCTAGGTACATGGTTCAGAGTACAGGTTGGTGCTAGGAACAGGGTGCAGAGTTCAGGTGGGTGCTAGGAACAGGGTACAGAGTTCAGGAGGGTGCAGAGTTCCACTCCCAAATCGCCATCCATGGCAGGATTGTCTTCCCCCTTTCAGCACAGCCCTCCATCCCCCTTCCTGTACAATTATCACTCTAAATGCTTTTCTCCACCCAAATTGACTCCCCCCAAACACAGACCTCAGATACCACGTGGCTCAGTGCAGTGCGGGAGATGCCCCTCCTTCCAGGCTCTTCCTCATGACCTGTCATAAGACACATCAGAGCCGAGGAGGAGCATAGCAAAAGCTTCCCCGTCTTTAATGTGACAGGCAGTGCCAAGAGATGCTGCGGGTGCCAAGAATTGGTGTAGCGTCCTGGACAGTAGTGCTGTCACTTCTAAATATGGAAGTCTGGCTTCTGTGTTTAGAAGTGACAGTAGTGAGCGGAACATACAGGGCCAGTGCTGAAGGTGGCAGAACTCTGTTCCGCCATGCCAGCTGAAAAAAAGCCCTGATGTCACCCCTTTGGTGCACCCCCCGCACCCCCATAGCGAGGCCACTGTGTGGTAGTTAATTGACAACTACCGAAAAGGCTGTTGGCAGTTGTAATTCATCCATTCACAGAACTCTGTGAATGAATGACATGGTCATGTGGGCGAAGTGACAGCAGAGAGTGCAGGGATTGCGGAGCAGCTGCAGGATCGGAAATATATTACATGTTCCACCCTAAAAACGGGTGGAACATGTAGCATGTTCCTGAAGGTGGACCTATCCTTTAAGATTAATGGACTGGCAGGCTGCCAAGTCATTGCTGGAAGGGTGTGAAATTACCTTCTGCTGCGAACTATGAGGATGAATTACTCCAGAGTGCCTGCAACCACAGAGGACAGTGGCAGACAAACCCTGTCTTAATGCTTATTTATTTTTTCTTAAAGCGGTTCTGCATACATTTCATTTAGTAAATCTCTTTGCCTTCCAAATCAGGCAAAGAGTACTAAATGAAATGTGTTTTTTTTTTTTTTTCACTTACCTTGTAATCGCTGACTTCCTTTCCTCTGTCTCTGCGGCGGTGGGCGGGGTCTCTGCGTCGATCATCGTCACGCCGCACTGTCTACTGGGATCTAGTGTCATTGATCCCAGGAGTCAGTGCGGACATCTTCCGAAATCTCGCGAGATTTCGGCCACATCTTCCGACATCTCGCGAGATTTCGGACACATCTTCCAAAATCTCGTGAGCTCGCAAGCTCGGCGCAGTAACGGCGGTGCATGCTGGGCCATCTGAAGTGCCTGTGGGGTTTCACATGCCCACAGGCAAGATGGCCCCCAGCAAGAATGAATTTTTAAAAAATATTTTAAAGGATGAAAAACGCCAGCAATCAATTAAAAACATGGAACACGTGAGTCCCCCAATTTACCTCCTAATCCTATGCATTACATAAAAAAACAACACACAGTGCAGAACCGCTTTAAGAATATTTGTGTAAAAGTGCAGTTTTTTTACACTCGATAATATGATATTCATCTTTACTAATGCAAATATAGTTCTGACTTTGTCCAAATAATAGTATCACAAGCTCACAAAATAAATTAGTTGCATTTGATAAAGTACTAGTTACTTACTGATCTTTAAAGTGATTGTAAGTGCTATTTGTTTAAGCATCAAACAGGTTTATACCTACCTGCATCTCCGCAGGCAAAGCCAGTAAGACCAGGAAGTGAGGGGAGAGAATAGCTGAAGACGAGCACAGCGTTGGATTGAATGGGAGCTTAGGTAAGTAAAAGGGGTGGGGTCAATCATGTGTGGTTCACACCTTGACGCTTGTATATAGTGGATGCATAGGAGACTCCCTGGCTGGGCAACAGAGCAACAAAAGGAACCACCAAGGTGCGACCCACAAATGATTGATCTGAGCCCTCCCGGACACCAAAGCACCCCCTCATGTTGAGAGCATGTGGCCTGGTATGGTTTGGGGGGAGGGGAGTGGCGTTCGCTTGTCCTCCCTCTTTCCTGGCCTGCCGGGCTGCATGCTCGGATAAGGGTCTGGTGTTGATTTTGGGGGGACCCCACACGATTTTTTTTATTTTGACGTGGGGTTCCCCTTAAAATCCATAACAGAACTCAAGGGCCTGTTTTTTTATTTTACATTGCAGGTATTCTTTTGTTTACATTTCAGCTCTCAGCGGGGAAGCCCGCTAAAAGCTGATGAGTCATCGGTTGTTAAGGACTTGGCGGGCGGCTTTCGACAGAAACAAATTGTCTAGTCCTGAGGAAGCTTAACTGAGAAACGTGTTGACCCACGAGGAATTACAGTATATACAGTATCCATCTAATGTTAGGCAATTCAGCCTTTTATTATATATACTGCTGCTTGTACATGAGCAGAGTAAACACAACTGCTATATTTGAGATTATATATATATATACAGTGGTGTGAAAAAGTGTTTGCCCCCTTCCTCATTTCCTGTTCCTTTGCATGTTTGTCACACTTAAGTGTTTCGGAACATCAAACCAATTTAAACAATAGTCAAGGACAACACAAGTAAACACAAAATGCAATTTGTAAATGAAGGTGTTTATTATTAAAGGTGAAAAAAAATCCAAACCATCATGGCCCTGTGTGAAAAAGTGATTGCCCCCCTTGTTAAAACATACTATAACTGTGGTTGTCCACACCTGAGTTCAATTTCTCTAGCCACACCCAGGCCTGATTATTGCCACACCTGTTCACAATCAAGGCACTTAAATAGGAGCTGCTTGACACAGTAAGGTCCACCAGAAGATCCTTAAAAGCTACACATCATGCCGAGACCCAAAGAAATTCAGGAACAATTGAGAAAGAAAGTAATTGAGATCTATCAGTCTGGAAAGGGTTATAAAGCCATTTCCAAAGCTTTGGGAATCCAGCGAACCACAGTGAGAGCCATTATCCACAAATGGCGAAGACATGGAACAGTGGTGAACCTTCCCAGGAGTGGCCGGCCGCCCAAAATTACCCCAAGAGCGCAGCGACGACTCATCCAAGAGGTCACAAAAGACCCCACAACAACGTCCAAGGAACTGCAGGCCTCACTTGCCTCAGTTAAAGTCAGCATTCATGCCTCCACCATCAGGAAAAGACTGGGCAAAAATGGCCTGCATGGCAGAGTTCCAAGGAGAAAACCACTGCTGAGCAAAAAGAACATCAAAGCTCGTCTGAATTTCTCCACAACACATCTTGATGATCCCCAAGACTTTTGGGACAACATTCTGTGGACCGATGAGACAAAAGTGGAACACTTTGGAAGGTGTGTGTCCAAGTATATCTGGCGTAGAAGGAACACTGCATTTCAGAAAAAGAACATTATACCAACAGTAAAATATGGTGGTGGTAGTGTGATGGTCTGGGGCTGTTTTGCTGCTTCAGGACCTGGAAGACTTGCCGTGATAAAAGGAACTATGAATTCTGCTGTCTACCAAGAGATCCTGAAGGAGAATGTCCGACCATCTGTTCGTGTACTCAAGCTGAAACGAACTTGGGTTCTGCAGCAGGACAATGATCCTAAACACACCAGCAAGTCCACCACCGAATGGCTGAAGAAAAACAAAATGAAGACTTTGGAGTGGCCTAGCCAAAGTCCTGACCTGAATCCTATTGAGATGTTGTGGTATGACCTTAAAAAAAGGCCGTTCATGCTCGAAAACCCTCTAATGTAACTTAATTAGGACAATTCTGCAAAGATGAGTGGGCCAAAATTCCTCCAGGACGCTGTAAAAGCCTCATTGCACGTTATCGCAAACGCTTGGTTGCAGTTGTTGCTGCTAAGGGTGGCCCAACCAGTTATTAGGTTTAGGGGGCAATCACTTTTTCACACAGGGCCATGATGGTTTGGATTTTTTTTCACCTTTAATAATAAACACCTTCATTTACAAATTGCATTTTGTGTTTACTTGTGTTTTCCTTGACTATTGTTTAAATTGGTTTGATGTTCCGAAACACTTAAGTGTGACAAACATGCAAAGGAACAGGAAATGAGGAAGGGGGCAAACACTTTTTCACACCACTGTATGTATGCAAAATGGGAAAATCCGTGAGTGTACACCAGTAAGCTTCCCAGTCGCTTCCAATTCCAACTTGACCACAGCTTACTGGTGTACACCTGGGGATTTTATATGTGGTGAATGGAAAAATTATGGCGCTAAACTCAAAATAAAGTGATCAAGGGAAAAACGAAGCAGCTGCACTAGAATGTGACAAAAATTCAATAAACAATGTAAATGGGAGTGTAGCACTAAAATGTATAAATAGGTATGATACCCATAAAACAAAACCCAATATCCAAAAAATGAAAAACAGTGGAATGTGCTCCCTGTAATAAACCAATAATAGACAAAAATGTCCAATGTGCATATAGGTGCAAACCAATCATATAACAAATGTCCCAAAGTGATAAAACAAAGATGGTGTCAAAACAAGGTGGTCTTGAACTAGATCCTCTGGTACAACACTTTAAAGGATAGATTATGGAATGGATGTATGCTTACCGGAACTGGTGGACCCCCTGTCAGCAACAGGGAGTCAAACAGGCATGGAAAGGCTCGAAGAGACCAGCAGACTGGACACCCCAAGGTAGACAGATGGACTCCGTGGAACCAATAACGACCTCACAGACCAGATGCAGATAATCGAACCATAGATGACTTGAATGGAACCTGGACCGGCAACAGTGAAGCAGGAACTGAAGTTTCTTGATGGCGAATCCAAAGATGGAAAAAGCCGTAGCCGATGTCAGATCACCACTAATAATGTGGCGAAAGCTGCCGTAGGATGCTCCCCAATAAGGATGAGCCCGGTGTTCGATTCAAACCCATGTTCGAATCGAGCACCGGGTGTTCGCTCGCTCGGCGAGCCCAGAACTATTGGGGCCGCTCGCATCAAATTCGTGTGATGCGAGCGGGCCCGCAATGCATTGCGGCCCGCGCAGTGCAATGCTGGCTGATGATTGGCCAAGCATGCACTGTGACCCCGCATGCTTGGCCAATCACAGCGCCGGCAGCGAGGAGAGCCATAATTGGCTACAGGCAGGATGCCTGTAGCCAATTATAGCTCAGGGGCTTTAGTACACGCCCCACGGTATAAGAGGCCGCCGCGCCGGCGGCCTCGCATATTATGTTTCAGACAGTGTCAGCGTGTCAGTGTGCAGCTGACTGCTGACAACAATATGTGCTTTATTTCTGGGGATATGTGTGTGCATGCTGTTAGTACAGCATTGCAGTATCACATCTGGGGGGTGTCTATAGGTGGCCTGTGAAGGAGGGCAGGTTTCCTGTGCTTAGAACTTTTCCTGCAAAAAAGTGTCATTTTTGCAGGAAGAAAGCTATTTAAAATCACTCGCGGCTAATGAATTGATGGCTCCTGTAACACAGAGAGCTGTCATTCATTAATAAAAAAAAAAAAAAAAAGCGTAGGGGTCCCCCCAAATTCAATAACCAGGCCCTTCAGGTCTGGGATGGATATTAAGGGGAACCCCAGCCAAAAAAAAAAAAAAATGGCGTAGGGTCCCCCTCAAAATCCATACCAGACCCTTGAGGTCTGGTATGGATTTTAAGGGGAACCCTAGCCAAAAAAAATGGCGTGGGTCCCCCTCAAAATCCATACCAGACCCTTATCCGAGCACGCAACCTGGCAGGCCGCAGGAAAAGAGGGGGGGACGAGAGCGGCCCCCCCTCTCGCCTGAACCGTACCAGGCCACATGCCCTCAACATTGGGAGGATGCTTTGGGGGTCTAAGACCCCTAAAGCACCTTGTCCCCATGTTGATGAGGACAAGGGCCTCTTCCCCACAACCCTGGCCGGTGGTTGTGGGGGTCTGCGGGCGGGGGGCTTATCGGAATCTGGAAGCCCCCTTTAACAAGGGGACCCCCAGATCCCGGCCCCCCCCCCTGTGTGAAATGGTAAGGGGGTACAAAAGTACCCCTACCATTTCACCAAAAAAGTGGCAAAAATTTTAAAAATGACAGGAGACAGTCTTTGACAATTCCTTTATTAAAATCTTCTTTCTTCTTTCTTCATCCTTCGGTTTCTTCATCTTCTCCTTCCTTCATCTTCTTCCATCTTCTTCTTCCATTTTCTTCTTCCTCCGATCCGCTTCTTCTTGCGCTGGTCTTCTCGTCCTTCTCGTCCGGCATCTTCTTCCGTCGGCGTCGGTGTCGGTGTCTCTGTCTCTTCTTGGGCCGCTCCGCGCAATGGGAGGCTCCCGCTGTGTGAGGCTCCGCTCCGTCTGACAGGTCTTTTATAATGGAGGGCACCTGGTGACCCCGCCCCTCTGACGCACAGGGACGTCATGGGGAATTCCATGATGGCTTTCCCCATGACGTCAGAGGGGGGCGGGTCACCAGGTGCCCTCCGTTTTAAAAGACCTGTCAGATGGAGCGGAGCCTCACACAGCGGGAGCCTCCCATTGCGCGGAGCGGCCCAAGAAGACACCGACACCGACGCCGACGCCGACGGAAGAAGATGCCGGACGAGAAGGACGAGAAGACCAGCGCAAGAAGAAGCGGATCGGAGGAAGAAGAAAATGGAAGAAGAAGATGGAAGAAGATGAAGGAAGGAGAAGATGAAGAATCCGAAGGATGAAGAAAGAAGAAAGAAGATTTTAATAAAGGAATTGTCAAAGACTGTCTCCTGTCATTTTTACCATTTTTGCCACTTTTTTGGTGAAATGGTAGGGGTACTTTTGTACCCCCTTACCATTTCACACAGGGGGGGGGGCGGGATCTGGGGGTCCCCTTGTTAAAGGGGGCTTCCAGATTCCGATAAGCCCCCCGCCCGCAGACCCCCACAACCACCGGCCAGGGTTGTGGGGAAGAGGCCCTTGTCCTCATCAACATGGGGACAAGGTGCTTTAGGGGTCTTAGACCCCCAAAGCATCCTCCCAATGTTGAGGGCATGTGGCCTGGTACGGTTCAGGCGAGAGGGGGGGCCGCTCTCGTCCCCCCCTCTTTTCCTGCGGCCTGCCAGGTTGCGTGCTCGGATAAGGGTCTGGTATGGATTTTGAGGGGGACCCCACGCCATTTTTTTTGGCTAGGGTTCCCCTTAAAATCCATACCAGACCTCAAGGGTCTGGTATGGATTTTGAGGGGGACCCTACGCCATTTTTTTTTTTTTTTTTTTTTTTGGCTGGGGTTCCCCTTAATTATCCATCCCAGACCTGAAGGGCCTGGTTATTGAATTTGGGGGGGACCCCTACGCTTTTTTTTTTTTTATTTTTTTCATTTTTTTTATTTTTTATCAATGACTTTTTTTTATGAATGAGTTTCAATGAATCACTGTTCTCTGTGTTACGGGAGCCGTGAATTAACATTAGCCGCGAGTGATTTTAAATAGCTTTTTTACTTTCAAAAATGACACTTTGCGCAGAGACAGTTCTAAACACGGGAAACATGCGCCCCTTTACAGGCATACTATAGACACCCCCCAGGTACGAAATTTAAAGGAATATTACACTTTTATTGTTTCAATTTAAGCATTATTAAAATCACTGCTCCTGAAAAAACGGCCGTTTTTAAAAAAAAAATTTGCATTGATACATGTCCCCTGGGGCAGGACCCAGGTCCCCAAACACTTTTTATGACATTAACATGCATATTAGCCTTTAAAATTAGCACTTTTAATTTCGAACGTTCGCATCCATTATAACTAATAGGGTTCTAAAGCTCGCACGGACTTTAGGTCCGTTCGCGGGTTCTGGTGCGAGCCGAACGGGGGGGTGTTCGGCTCATCCCTACTCCCCAAGTGTTTAAAACCATATAGCTGAAAAAGAAAAGAAACGGGGGGGGGGGGGGGGGGGGGGGACTCCAATGGTGCAGATCAAAAGGGCAGGTTTTTATTGACAAAAACCAATGTAACAAAAAGATATCGAATAAAAGTGATCACATTTAAAAAGCAGTGTGGGAATGAGTATGACCTCGCCCAAAGCGTTTCGTCTATAGTAGACTTCAACTGGGGCATATATGTGGAAAGCGCTTTTATATTTGGAGTATATGTGAGTGTTTTTACTTTATATCCAATAAACAATACGGTACATTCCAGAGTTACGCTATGTGAGATTTTCTGTTTATCTCTAAACATATTGCAGAGCTATCGATATTGAGGTTACAGCAGTACTGCCCATGACAGTCTATCACCATCAAGGATTTAAAGATTGTCACACCATATTTGCTAATTGAACTATCTGTAGTGGGTTGTCAATGTTGTCCAGAGTAAGCCTCGTGTTTGATCACTTGGTAGAGGTTTTGGACCCAGCACTTTCTTTCCTTCATTGGAAACTGTCACTGCATCTTCTATCTTGGACTGATAGTGGGTTTATTGTGGACTTTATCTCATTTATTTCATTTGATATTCATCATTATATAATTCACATTATGGTTTAGGTGATAGGTGGCTAATATTAAATTTTTTAGCGTAACATTTTTTATTATACACTGTATATATATAATTTAGTTTTACTATAATGTATTTAAAAAATTGTATGTAACAAACATTTATATTTTATGATACGATTTATGTGCTCCTGGTCTTGTCAGTAAAGTCGAAAATACACCTTTTTTTCATACAGTCTGGATGTGGGTGTGAGTGTTACTATATTATGTGGATTATAACTTTTATACACCTGTAGTTCAAAAGAATTTTGCAGCTACTTTTGTAGTTGCATTTGGCAGATTGGTGCACCTTTGAAGCAGCTGAAAGCATAAACACATAGCAACAAATGATATAACAGATTAGAGCCTTCTCTATTGGCCAATACAAACCGCTTGGAAAATGCTGTACAAGAACGCTCATAGAAATGCGCAACAAAACGCACAAAGAAAAGCACAAAAACACAATGAACAGGTCAGGTGTGAATACAGAGTAACTGACACTTACCTAGATGAAACCCTGATCTAGCTTTTTTATTTTACACACACTGTTGTTTGTTTACATATTTCTCCTCTAGCAGGAGAAAAAGATACAATGTATTGTTTTCTCTATTCAGAGGAGAAAAAGAAACAAAGTGGCGGACTGCACAATGACTGATCACTGGGGCTCACTGAAGATTCGGGGTTCGGTCTCTGTGCTGGGAGCGTGCTGTGTAGTGTGCTCCCAGCACAAACACATATCCACCTATACGCGGCCTTACAGAAGAAGACCCACTTCAGCGAGGCTACATATACCGTATGTGTATACTCGCTGATAGTGGTGGTTGGTGTTTTTTTGGGGGGCGGCAAACATCCCCCCCTCGCGGCACCTCCCTCCCCGCTCGCTGTCTGTTGGTCAGTCCGGCACTTACCCCATCTAGGTGGCGGGCAGCAGGCAGCTGCTTCTGTGTCCTCTCCTCTATCACGGCAGCTTTCACAGTGAGTTTCCTCCCCTACTCTTATGCATCCAATAGGATCACCTTTCCTTTCAGTTAATCATGTTTTTTTTGAACCAGGGAGGAGTAAACTTTGGGGTAATTGGATCAAAAAGGGAGACGCACAATTAAGGGATATCATAAATAGAGGTAAATTAATCACTTTTCACGAATTGAGTAAAGAAGTGGAGTTAATGTCGATTGACACCTGGAGGTACATCCAGTTGAAATACTTCGTGGAGGGATTACCACAACCAATTCGATCTGGGGAAAAACTCACCACGATGGAGAAAATATGCACGCGCCCCTCTACTAGAAACAATATCTCACGGATATATAAAATTAATTAAGTTAATACAGGAGGGGAGTGCAGAGGTTCCTCCAGGAGTCAAACGATGGGAGGAGGAATTGGGGATTCCCTGTACCGTAAATAGATGCGATAGGTTATTAAAACTAATACATGGAGCTGCAGTGGATAGTCAAACCATCGAAGTTAACTATAAGTGTTTTATGGGGTGGTATATATGTTGGAGAGGTTGCGGAGGTATAGGTACGATGTCACACATATGGTGGGATTGTCCTACTATAAAAAGGTACTGGAAACAGATACTAGCACTGATTAAAATGATAACAAAAAAAGACATTCCTGAGGATCCATGGGTGGTACTGTTTCATGGGACAGACATGCCCATGAGGCAGTACAGAAATTCAATAATCCCCAACCTACTAAATGAGGCGAAAAACTTAATCCCTAAAAAATGGATGGAAGCGGAGAGTCCGCAAATGCGGGAATGGTTTACGCGAGTTAATATATAGCAAAAAAGACAGAACGTAGAACCGGGGTGGGAAGAAGAGGATAAAGCAAGTAAAGGGGGAGACAAATGGACCTGTTGGGATGACTTTAGAAGGACATGGAGATATTTTGAAGAGATAACTAGATAATAAAAGTATATATACGACAAAACAACTGGACTGACAGAAGCAGTAGAGGTCTTTGGGAAAAGTTTGCAAGGCAGGGCCGGGGGAGGGGGGAGGAGGGGAAGAACGGGGGGGGGGGGGGGGATGAATTACAGTATCCTATGTTTGTATTGAAAATTTTTCTGAAATAAATAAAGATTTAAAAAAAAAAAAAATGTCCGATGTGTCCGCCATAATGTCGCAGTCACAATAAAAATCGCTGATCGCCGCCATTACTAGTAAAAAAAAAAATATTAATAAAAATGCTATAAAACTATCCCCTATTTTGTAAACGCTATAACTTTTGCGCAAACCAATCAATAATCGCTAATTGCGATTTTTTTTACCAAAAATATGTAGAAGAATACGTATCGGCCTAAACTGGGGAAAAAAAATGTTTTTTTATATATTTTTTGGGGATATTTATTATAGCAAAAAGTAAAAAATATAGCATTTTTTTCAAAATTGTCGCTCTATTTTTGTTTATAGCGCAAAAAATAAAAACCGCAGGGGCGATCAAATACCACCAAAAGAAAGCTCTATTTGTGGGAAAAAAAGGACACCAATTTTGTTTGGTAGCCACGTCGCACGACCGCGCAATTGTCAGTTAAAGCGACGCAGTGCCGAATCGCAAAAAGGGGCCTGGTCCTTTGGCTGCCAATTGGTCCGGGGCTGAAGTGGTTAATTGTTCCCTTCACTGGAACTAAGGGGCCAAGCCTAACCTCTGAAAAGTAACTTCACACCATAATCCCCTCTCCATCAAATGATTTGGACCAGTGCACAAAGCAAGGTCCATAAAGACATGGATGAGCGAGCTTGGGGTGGAGGAACTTGACTGGCCTGCACCTCAACCCGATAGAACACCTTTGGGATGAATTAGAGCGGAGACTGTGAGCCAGGCCTTCTTGTCCTCATCAGTGCCTGACCTCATAAATGTGGTTCTGGAAGAATGGTCAAACATTCCCATAGACACACTTCTAAACCTTGTGGACAGCCTTCCCAGAAGAGTTGAAGCTGTTATAGCTGCAAAGGGTGGGCCAACTCAATATTGAACCCTACGGACAAAGACTGGGATGCCATTAAAGTTCATGTGCTTGTAAAGGCAGGTGTCCCAATACTTTTGTTAATATAGTGTAGATATTTCCTTTGCAGTACTTTTTTCTGCTACTATATGTCCACTGTCTGATGGCCTGCATCATTCAACCCATTTCCCCTGAGCCCAGTTTATCCTGGACACACCCCCAGCCTGTGATTGGACAGTGAAAGGAGGAGCACCTCAGTGATGAGCTCACCTCTCTGTCTCTCTGTTTCCTTCTCCTATCAGCATGCTTCTTGTGCGCACATGAACTGCTTCTTCTTCTCACACTCCAGCCCTGCTGTACAGGGACAGTAGGAGGCTGATATCAGGTCAGATTCAAATACTTACACTGTTTGCATTTAAAAAAGTACGATTAATAACGTATTATTAATGATTCTAAAGCTGCATTAATCTGTTTCTCTTATATCTGTCAGGAGTTCAGCTTTAAATCATAGCCACCCCGCCTCCAGTCCATGTAACAATACACAATGAACCCTGACAGAGGTAAAGGATTTCCGTTTGTTTAATTGTTTCATTCACAAGTTCGTTATATTCATTATTATTCCTCATATAACAAGAACAAGTCAATAGTTGGCTGCAGTGCCAGGAAGGTGCAGCGTTTTCCTTTCTCTTCCAAGGGCCAAGCTGGTAACGCAATTGTTTGAGAATTTTTTTTTTTTTTTATGCATCGTGCCCATTCGGGCTCAGCGACCTCACCCTGCTCCGCTAATAGGCGGCTGGTAACGAGTATTTTAAGAAACGTCTTTGTTTCAGAGCTTTATCTGCACTATCATATCATTCCGCAGGACTGTTCAAACAAACTTATCATGCCTGGTCATTCCCTCTGTGCTGTGCTGTGAACGTGGTGCCCAAGCCCTGGCAGAGAGAGCGGGCATCCACTGCCAAGACACACACACACAGAGCCTGTATGGATTCAAACCTGGGGTATAATGAATCCCTACTTGTTGTAATGTGTAGTAAACGCCGCAGATCTCAACACAATTTGAAGCTTTGCTGATTTATGTGCAATGTGCTTCTGTATGTATTTCCCTCAGTTATAGTGGCATCTGATATATTTTATTATGTCAAAAATGAAGTTTAATCTGCTTATTTTTTGCCTTACCTGGTTTCTCCCTTCTTCTTTATCAAAATGTTAATGACATGTTTATGTTCAAACTGATTTTATTAACCACTTCAATACCGGTCACTTTCACCCCCTTCCTGCCAGGCCAGTTTTCAGCTTTCAGCGCTGTCACACTTTGAATGACAATTAAGCGGCCTGCAGCATTGTACCCATATGACATTTTTAGAATTTTTATGAGACAGAAAGAGCTTTCTTTTGGTGGTATTTAATCACCACTGGGTTTTTTTTTTTTTTTTTTGCTAAACAAACTAAAAAATACAGAAGAGTTTGCAAATAAGTAATTTTTCTTTTTCACTGAAGTGCACTGATGAGCACTGATAGGTTGCACAGATGAGGCTGCACTGATGCACACTGATAGGCTGCACTGATGGGCACTAATGAAGCTGCACTGATGAGACTGCCTTGATGAGGTGGTACTGATGAGGCAGCACTGATGGGCACTGATATATATGTACACCATAGTTTGTGGACTCTATAACTTTCCTACAGACTAATTAATAAACACAAATTTTGGGTATTTTCACCAAGGAAATGTAGCAGAATACATTTTGGCCTAAAATTATGAAGAAAGGTTATTTATGTGCAAAATTTTAAAACAGAAATGAAGAAAAACATGAGTTTTTTTTTCAAAATTGTGGGACTTTTTTGCTGATTTATCAAAAAATAAAAAACCCAGTGGTGATTAAATACCACCAAAAGAAAGCACTATTTGTGTGAAAAAATGATAAAATTATAAAAATGTTTGGGTACATGACCACGCAATTGTCATTCAAAGTGTGACAGTGCTGAAAGTTGGAAAATTGGCCTGGGCAGGAAGGGGGTAAAAATGTCCAGTATTGAAGTGGTTAACCACTTCAGCCCTGGAAAGATTTACCCCCTTAATGACCAGGCCATTTTTTGTGATACGGCACTGCGTCGATTTAACTGACAATTGCGCGGTTGTGCGATGCAGTACCCAAAAAAATTGAGGTTCTTTTTTTCCCACAAATAGAGCTTTCTTTTGGTGGTATTTGATTACCTCTGCGGTTTTTATTTTTTGAACAAAACATTTTGAAAAAAAACAAAACAATATATTTTACTTTTTTCTATAATAAATATGCAAAAACATTATTTAAAAAGCAAATTTCTTCATCAGTTTAGGCCAATATATAGTCTTCTACATATTTTTGCAAAAAAAAAAATCGCAATAAGCGTATATTGATTGGTTGGCGCAAAAGTTATAGCGTCTACAAAATAGGGGATATATTTATGGCATTTTTATTATAAAAAGAGTTATAGCGGGATCAGCGATTTTTAGCAGGATTGCGGCGGGACAGATCGGACACTTTTTTGGGACCAGTGCCATTTATACAGCGATCATTGCTATAAAAATGCACTGATTACTGTATAAATGACACTGGCAGGGAAGGGGTTAACACTAGGGGGCGATCAATGGGTTAAATGTGTTCCCTGGGAGGTGTTTCTAACTGTAGGGGGAGTGTACTGACTGGAGGAGGAGAGCGATCGCTGTTCCTGATCACTAGGAACAGACACTCTCTCTCTACTCCCCTGGCAGAATGGGGATCTGTTTGTTTACATTGACAGATGTCTGTTCTGGCTCTCTGTGGAGCAATCATGGGTGGCCGGCGGACATCGCGGCCGCTGGCCACACGTAACGGCTCCGGGGCCGCGGCGGGTATGGTGATTCGCGCAGCCGAGCCAACCTGCCACAGAATAATTGCGGCGGCTGGTCGGCAAGCAGTTAAATAAATCTTTTTCCATATTTTTTACAAACCTTATTTTAGATCAAGTGAGGGTCACTCTACTTCTCACTGGGGCGATTACCTACATGCAGCTGGAATGAGCTGGGGCATGTGAATAGTTAGGGATTTATGTCCCTGTCTGGATGCAGCCAGGCTCGGACATCCATCCCTAACCACACATAACTGCTTGGTGTGTGGCTACATGTGAACAGCGACCGCTGCTGTCATCCTGTCATTACTTTGTACAGGCTAATCGGCCATTGCTATTCACACACACACCTGTCATTCCAGCCGCAAGAATCCAATGCTTCTTGCAGCTGAAACTCAATGTATACAGGTAATATCCTGTGTGAAGTTCCTAACACAAAGTGTAATGCCGCGTACACACGAGCGGAATTTCTCGTAACTTTCGACTGTCAAGAACGCGGTGACATACAACACTACGACGAGCCGAGAAAATTAAGTTCAATGCTTCCGAGCATGCATCGAATTGTTTCCGAGCTTGCGTAGGAATATTGCGCGTCGGAAATGGTACAGACGATCGGAATTTCCGATCGGAACTTTTTCCTCCTGAAAAATTTAGAACATGCTCTCAATCTTTTGCTGGCTGGAATTCCGCCAGCAAAAGTCCGATGGAGCATTATCTGACCAAAAGCTCTCATCTGTGTTTTGCTGGCCGAATTTCCGATCGTGTTTACGGGGCATAAAAGTTCCTTTGCTTCCAGTACAATCACTTCTTGTAGTTCTTCAGCCTACTAAGCTCCCAGTCTCTCTCACTAGACTAGTTGATTCACTGCCACTGAATACTTTGAGCTCCTCCAATCTTCACGGTAGTATCTTGCTCAAGCGTCACCCCACCTCTCTGCTGGGTCCCTAGCTTGGCACTGAAGATACTTCTCAAGCTTCACCACACTGGCCTGCTCGGTCCCTGGCTTGAAACACAAGGCTGCTCTGCAAGCATCACCTCCGCTGGCTGCGTCCCTGACTTGATACCCACTGAAGTTTCCAGATTCTTCACCGTCCCCGGTTGGTCGGAATACTGCTCAGGTACTTACTTTAGCTACTCACTGTGGTCCCTGGTAATAAGGTGGATGGTCCCTTAGTGGCGACAGCTTCCCCTCTACCTCTGACCACGACAGGTTCTCCAGCCAGCAGAACTGGCACTTCTGGTTGGACTGCAAGACACAATTCCAACCCTGCACTGCTCTCTTGCTTCTGAATAGGCCCTCAGACATCCTAGCAGCTAGATGTTCCCAGGATAGGCCCAAACTCCGGCCTAGCAGCCCGGGCATTACAACACACGTTCACCCAGACAGCCGTCCAGGTGGCGCAGAACACCGAGCACCTGACTCAATCCAAATATATAGGCTCTCCCAGCAGGCAAAGGGATCCAAGAAAACCCCTGCCCATTGGCTGATATACCCTATATATCTATAATCTGACCTTGCATTGCCCTTATCTAATGCCACCAGGTACCCGGGCCACCTATCGGCAAAAAAGAGAAGTGCAGCAAATACAGACTAATGCCCCATACACACGGTATACCTGACAGGTACATTTAGGAGCAACCTTGCCTAAACACCAGGGTGCTACAAGTATGCCACAGTACATGTTGGCATTCATGGTTCCTTTGGGTGCCCCATGGAGAATAATAATGCAGTGCGCATAGCGTGCCACAGTGAACAGTGGGTGTGGCCAAATTGCTCTTGCTGACATCATCACCCTGTCCCCCAGTGATGCCAAACCTGCCCCCAGACAGCCATCCGCAGCTTTGTGTGTGACTATCTCTTGGTTACTTGGGGAGCCACAGCCCGGTCTGTATAATGTGTCTGGGTTTCAGTCTGCCTGAAACCCAGACGAATGGTTCAAAACCCGGACTGTCTGGGTGAATCCCTGGCACGTGGCAACCCTAGGGACAATGTATCCTCAACAACCCTGTAGGAGTAGTACCATGTAATCCACCAAGTATAGAAGGCTCCCTGCAAGAGATGAAGAGGCCTAAAATATTACCTCCATCTGTGTGCAGGCCAATCAAACAAACTGGAAATGAGGCTTTCTGGATGTGTTCTGTACCAGAGGTGTAACTAGAACCCTTTCCATTGGTCCCCGGGCCCTTTCCTATGGTCATAGGGGCCTTCCCTCCAGGTCCTTCATTTTAATGGGTGCCATTTTACTTGGTGAAATTTGAGCGTCATAGAATGCAATGTTAAATCACAAAGGTCGCAAGCGAGTCTGTAGGAAATAGCAAGCAAAAAAGGCCCAATCACAAATGCGACCTTTGTGACCCTGGTAGTTCAACCACTGTTCTGTATAAAAACAAAAAACAGGAAGCAAAATTTGTAGTTTTGGGGCAGGTTTGTAAAACTGTAAATGCTGCAGCTGAAATTGCAAAGCAATTATTAGTAACAGTTGCCCATTCCTTTTAGATTGTAAGCTCTTATGAGCATGCCCCCCTAATCTTGTCTTGTATTGTATTGTAACTGTACTGTCACCTTTTATATTGCAAAGATCTGCACAGACTGTCAGTGCTATATAAATCCTGTATAATAATAACACAATAATATAATGTATTATTTTATTTCACAAAAGCTTTTGCTTTGTAAGTAGTTCTAATAAAATAGTTCTATATCTTTGATTCTGCGAGCTTTACGATTCATAAACTGACTGCAGCTTAATTTGAACCTACTCCAGAAACTTGGCGGTCTACTCTTCTGTCTCTGCCGTGAAGGGAAGCCCCTGCGTTCGCCCAGGCCGAGGAGCTAATCCCAGCGACCTCCCCTCGCCATGGCCATCTCCGGAATCTGACACACATACACTTTGTTCCACTCGTGTTTTCAGCGGAGAACCGCAGTCCGCCAGCTACAGAGGTGGAACACAAGATCAATTGGATGACTGAAAATCAATGGCTTCAAGGACTGCATGGGATAATTGTCCTGACATTCGGGAGAGCAAAGTAAATCTCACATCTCTCTGGAATACTTTTAAGGTTGGAAAAAAAGAAACATGTTTTTGATATTAGTTTTCTTTTTTGTCAATGACAGAAATGAACTCCTATACAAATCCACTCCACAATTCTGCCGTAATGAAGGACTGGGATGTCTCATTTATTACAGGTATGTATATAGCACCAACAATTAATGTAATTTTCATACTGTACATTTGTATGAGTTCCTGCCTCCAAGGAGCTTACAATCTAAACCCCCTATCTCACATACTAGGGCCAATTAGACAGGAGCCAATTAACCTACCATCATGCTTTTGGAGTGTGGAATGAAACCATAGTAAAGCCAAGCAAGCACAATTCTACTGCAACCATGGAAAAGTATGCGTTGGCCTCAGGATTTTGAATTTGCAAGGTATCAAAAATAAAATAATTAATGGACACCTCCACCCAAAGCTGATATTTTAGCCTTTGATGGATCCTGAACGGTCTTCGGGGCAGAGATATTTCAATGCTTTCTTCTCAATTCATCTACCAAAACCATCAGGATGTTATATTGTTGCCGCTGGATTCTCCATGAATCTATTGATTCAATGGGCAGACCATGGTTTTGATTTCATAGTGGCAGTGGGATGGTGTCGGAGCTGAACAGTTCACTCAATCAGGACACACACCTTTTTACTACTACCGTATATACTCGAGTATAAGCCGAGTTTTTTTAGCACATTATTTTTGTGCTGAAAATGCCCCCCTCGGCTTATACTCGAGTCAAGCATTTTTCTGCTGCAGAAAATTACATTTTCCGAACCAACTTTGGGGCCCCCGTATCTCTGGGCCACTTGGTGCTAGGAACCCTTACATTTGGTGTGCAAACCCAGTGGAACTAGCACTACAACTACATATCCAAAGCTGGGGTTCCTAGCACAAAGTGGCCCCAAGATATGGGGCCCCAACGCCGGTTCGGAAAATGTCATTCTCTGCTGCAGAAAAGTGCTTGACATTTTCCGAACCGACTTTGAGGCCCCGTATCTTGGGGCCACTTAGTCCTAAGAAACCCCATTTGATATGTTGTAGTACTAGTTCCACTGGGTTTGCACACCACATTTGGGGTTCCTAGCACTAAGTGGTCCCGAGATATGGGGCCCCAAATTCGGTCAACTGTGTCCATCTTTAGCAATGTAATTTCGGGACCCTTTGGGTCCAGAAACCCAACATTTTGGCTGCAGCTAAGGGGCATCTAGGAACCCTTAACTACTGAGTTTGAAGTTTGGGGGACCTATGGCTGCAAATGGGCACAGTGAGGCATGCAAATGGACACAGTGAGGCTGCAAATGGGCATTGTTGACCCTCTTTTCCACTTAAGCCCCATACACACGCGCGGATTATCCGAGGACCAGGTCCGTCAGACCATGTCCGTCATACTTTGTCTGATGTTGGTTTTGCGTACACACGGTCGGACAAAGTTGTCGGAAAATCCGATCATTCTGAACGTGGTGACGTTTGTTGCCTACGATGGGACTACGTAGAGGCTAGTAGCCAATAGCTTTGGTCTTGTAATGTGATCTGAGCATGCGTAGCACTTTGTCCGGTCGGACTACCATACACACGATCGGATTTGGTGTGATCGGACCGTGTTGTCGGAAAATCTATCCAGCAGGAGATAGGACTTTGTCCGTCGGACAATATGACGTACACTGTCCGATGGTGCATACACACGGTCTGATTTTTCAACAACATTGTCCGATCGGACAGAATCCATGCAAAAATCCGACCGTGTGTATGGGGCTTTACAGTAGCTGCGCATTTCTCACCCTAGACTTATACTTGAGTCAATAAGTTTTCACATTTTTTTGTGGTAAAATTAGATGCCTCGGCTTATATTCGGGTCGGCTTATACTCGAGTATATACGGTATTTAAATATGTGCATCTGCTTAGCACATTGTTATTGGGTATTGTACAGTATAATGACCTGGTCACGGACGAATAAATGGAAGTGCATATTTTATGTCTTCTGGACAACTTCTAAATGTGTTTTCAAAATGTCTGAAGGAGCTGAAATGAGGAAGAAATTAGAGAACCGAGTTAAATGACTTGAAAAAAAAAGTACAGATGTTGGGGTGGGCTGTCAAAAGGTGATGATGGTCAAGCAGAACCATCCAGTTAATGGATGTATTGTACCTAAGCACAGATCTAGCACCCTGGGAAATAAATTGTGCATGGCTGCTGATAGGCATGTATTTTTGTAGTGATAAGAGAATTCCCTCCTTCCATTGGTGATCCAGTGAATCCATACCAGTGATCTGCTTAGCAGGTTGGACTTGTGTGGTGGATTAGTGGCACAAAGGGAACTGGTTTTGGAATAGCCCAGGCCTCTGCATATTACAGTTATGCCCCATGCACATGAATTTCCGACGGATTTTGGACGAAACTTGTCTTGCATACACATGGTCGCAAAAGTTGTCGGAAAATCTGATCGTCCGGAACGAGGTGACGTACAACACGTACGACGGGAATACGTAGAGGCCAGTAGCCAATAGCTTTCGTCTCCAAATTTTTTCTGAGCATGCGTGGCACTTTGTGCGTCGGAATTCTCTACACTATAAAAACGGAAAAAGTCAAATCGTATTTTGTTGTCGGAAAATTTTAGATCCAGCTCTCAAACTTTTTTCGTCTGAAATTCCGACGGAAAAAGCCCGATAGAGCCCACACACAATCAGATTTTCCGACAACATAATCCGATCGGACTTTTTCCATCGGACTTTGCGACCGTGTGTACAGGGAATTAGAGTACAGCTGGCAGGGAAGGATTTCAATATGGTTAAGGTGTACTTTCATTTTCTCCACGCCATCCGTCTTGGTGTTTTCCTGGAGATTTCAGTAGGTGGCGATAAGGAAATAATTACAGACTTACAAAATGAGAGTCATTATCTGCAAGAATGTGGAGGACACGTGTGAAAGTAAGGGACGAGCCACAAAGTGAAAATATAGTACAAAATAACCAAATAGCTATTACACCTATTTTCAAAAAGTTTATTTTATTCCTTTTCTTAATTGTCTTTTGTTTGTAGCATGTTTTGCCTTTACCAGTAAAATGAAACCTATTCTCTTACAGTATTGGCGATACAGAAAAGGACTTGCAGGAATGCAGATATCAGATCATTGCTTTAACACTGCCTGTTATTGTGGTAGTGTATCGGCAGCACTCTAAGATCAGATCTGAATGTAGACAAGACTCGCTGCTTCATTCTCAACACATTCCTTTCAACTGAAGCTAAAAAAAAGCATTGTTACGTGAAGGACAAAATTAGCCTTTTCTCGCCCCAATTTCATACATGCTGACAGGTTGAAAAAACACCTTTTTTTCCGTCAACAGAACATCAATGTGCGAGCCAATAGAATATCTTTTGTTGGGATTTGCTGAGCAAAAGTTACAAAAACATCCAGTCCTATATTCTGAAAATCAAGGACTTCTTCTGTAAAATAACAGAAGCAGAGAAACTGGAGGATATGGGCACAGTAGTGCTGGGCTCGGATTACATGCATCATCTTCCTGAGCCAAGCAGAGAGCATTATGGGAACTGTAGTCTCCTGAGCAGACATCCTTGATCAGCAGAACTATCCCTGGACTATATCTTCCAGCAGGCCATCTGCTCCAGGGAAGGAACTCTGGGAGAAGCTATAAAAGGGTCACCAGACCAGGTCCAAGATTTTTTTCTTCCCGCATCTCATCAAGTAGACACCCATCCACCACTGCTGTGCGAGAGGACTGCGGCCTACCACACAGTAACACAGCGATCCCAGCTCCGACCCAGGTGGGTCCAATGCCGCTTGCTACACGAGGGGCACCAGCACAGTCAGTCAGACTGTTACCTCTCCCATTCTGCAGAAGGAAGAATTGACTTGTATCACTCTTCAGGAGGTTCCTACACTGTTCTCCAGTTTGGTGAGAGGGCATCTGCCCACCAATTCAATCACTGCCACCATCATATTTCACAGGACACTGTATATAGACACCTTACACCTGGAATCTCCTTATCATATTTCACAGGACACTGTATACAGTCATCTTACACCTGGAATTGCTTTAAGGATTACTGCTGGCCAGGCACAGCTGCTTTGCCTTGACTACATATCACTGTGCCACACTCAGGATTCTTGTTCTTTGAGCTCCAACTTGCCTGTGAAGATCATTGCAAGGCCTTGCATCCTGGACACTGTGATTCTATTGCTATTTAAAGGAACACACCACTAATACCTATATTATCACATCTCTCATTAGGATTAAAGGTATAATAGGCCGACCTGGCGTTCCCCTTTAGCAGTGGTATTAGAGACAGCAACCAGTAGCCTTTCTTAGAGATTCATTCACTTATTGTCTGTTCTGTGATTTCAAACTGTCATTTAATTGCCTTAGGGGACCTTTTCAACTAAGTCTTGGCTGTTTAGCCAGGACTTAGCTGACTAATACCCTGTTACAAGACTCTTCTCTTGAATAAGTAAAAGCAGAGAGGGCTAATCAATCTGCATTATGTCAGTGTGTTATTTAAAGGTATACACAATATGTCTGAACCCAGAGTGTCAGGAGCGCTGGAAAGTTCAGAGTCATGGTGGCGCAGATGAACTTGCATCTAAGCAACCCCCAAGGGGGCAGTACTACATATGTTTTGATAGAGAAGACAGAAATATTTTACAGTTGTCACCTGAATGAGAGTGAAAAAGAAAATGTGGTGACAGCTGGTAAAGGTCCTTTCACTTCCTGTTGTGTCGCAAGGAATGGAATTGAGAGTGAATCTTAGGAGTGGGAACACAGCCATAGAAGTCTAGAGTTTTTGGCTTCAGGTATACTTCAAATGGATTGTGAAAAGAAACAGGAAAAGTGCACCTGAATTGTTTTATACATTCCTTCATTAAAACTCCAGACAAGAAAAAAAATAATTGGAAAAACTTTCCTAATAGCTACAAAGGAAATAAATCAACTTTGTGTTCACCAAATGCCTGTGCAAACCCAGATGTTACTTTGAAAAAGCAGTGACATCATCACTGTGCTGTATATAGCCTGTATGGAGAGCAGAGCTGTGGGAGAGACCCAGCAAGCCCCACCCACCACAGGCTGCCAGTTGAAACCTACAGGAGGGGGTGGAGACAAGACCAGTCATCCTGCACAAGAGAGAACAGCAGTGACCAGTCTTTATTAGAAGAAGCTCCTACACAGAGGTAAAGTCTCACATTGGATTACTGCACAGATCTGGAAGAAATATACAAAGGACACCAAGATTCAAGCAACAATATACATGCCTCTTGTATTTAGACAACATTTGCTTGTCCCGGAGTTACTCTACATATTTGATTGCATGAAACCATAAAATATGGTGTAATCGTCGTCTAAATGAACATTTCCTGACAAAACGACAGAAACCCCCCACTTGTATTTGTGCGTGCTTCCCAATTTATAACCAGAAGTCCCCCGCATCCAGATGGACCCAGGACAAGCATTCACCCTCCATTATATAATCATTTAATATTTTTTTTTTTCACTTGTTTAAAATGTTTTGCCTTCCCTAATGCACGCACTCCAAACAATCGCTTGTGTGTGTCAATCTGTTTAACAAATCCTGTTTAGGAAAATGAAAATGTCACACACATGCACAAAAAAACACAAAGACCTCACAACTGGAGCGAGTATTTCGGGAGGGGACGTGTGCAAACCATAAAACATTTTTGGCATTCCTGGCTGCACAAAACATCTTCCCCAGCTTACAAAACATTTCAAGGAGGTGATTTATTTCTTGATAACATCGTGTAAAATCCCCGGGTGAGGCCTGCCACAGCTTGCAGGTCTCTATTGTTCCTCCTCGACAATGTCTGCTATCATAATATTATTGTTCTTGTAGACAATTACTGCTGAATCACATGTGGGCATCATCGCTTTCACCCGTCACGTCCAGGCTAGTGGAGCGTCTAGTATGGCGCTGTGTCTGCCTAACACCTCTCACAACTTGGTATTATTCTCAACCCATCTGAGTGCGCCGGCGGTGGGAAAATGTAGCTGCAGCCTATTCTTCATGGGTAGTGGGCTAACCTGGAAGAAAGGCCTTTGTCATGAGTAAAGATGGAGACCATGGATGAAGCCTTGGGCTTTGCCTATTGTGTTCCTTCTTTTTTTTTAGCCAGATGAAGAAAAAAAAAAAACAAGGTTTGATGGAGTTGTGCTGGATCCTTGAATGGCTATTGGATGTCGGTGATTGTCTGGCGCTGACCTCAATTTGGTACTGTAGGGTCCCTTGAAAGCAACGTCTGATGTCACAATAGGACTATTCTTCTGCCTCAAGCAAAAGGGATTAGTTAAAAGGGGTGACATTCCCTGCGCTGAGTTCCAAGTGTTTGCAGAAACAAAAGGCCAAGATGTTTTTGAAGTTATTTTTAATTGAGTTGAACTAATTTAATAAAGGTCCCAAGGATAGAGAGGAAAGAATACAAGATGAGGGAAGAAAAAAAATATTTGAGAAATGTATTGTTTTTTATGGGGGATTTTTGCAGACGGACGTCCTTCTATTACGCCGTTTTTTCTTTCAGGATTTCAAGAACAGTAGCCGCATTTAGAGTCACTAGGAGCAATTTTAAACTGTTCCAAAACGAGCTCTTTCAAGGCGCTGACAGCTTATAAATAAATCTGGCTGGTGAAATTCAGCGTAAACTACATCTGCGCTCGCTTTGCCAAAATGAATTCTACTTTTAATTAGACATAGCAGCTGAACATATTTAATAAAGAGGGGAAGGAACAGTCTTAAGGCAGGTTCTCATTCAAGGCTCCTTATTTAAGAACTAATTTTCTTAAAAAATATTTTTTTGTTATCTACAAAAAATGTGATAAATTCATGGTAAATAGTCTTATCAACCATTGGTAATGTTTTGAAAACCTTACTGAGGTGCACTGTTTGTGGTTCTATACATACATGGGTGCAGCTATATGTGTTCACAAATGTCTGACAGAATCAGCCCCTACTGTAGCCTCTCACTTTGGGGGTGATTTATTAAAACTGGTGCCCACAGAATATGGTGTAGCTGTGCATAGTAACCAATCAGCTTCTAGGTTTTACTGTCAGGCCGGGTTCACACTGGTACAACACGGCAGTCGTACCACTTTGGATCCGACTTTGCCCTGCTACTTGAAGTCCGACATGCGTCCGACTTCAATGAACAGGGATCAGACTTTGATCCCGACAATACCAGGCACTGTGTCTGGTATGAATCTTTAGGGAGAAATCCACGCACAATGAAAAAAAAAACGGCATGGGTCCCCCCTCGGGGAGCATACCAGGCCCTTCTGTCTGGTATGGATTTTCAAGGGAACCCCCACAATAAAAAAACGGCATTGGGGGTCCCCCCAAAATCCATACCAGACACTTATCCGAGCACACAGCCCAGCAGGTCAGGAAAGGGGGTGGGGATGAGCGAGCGCCCCCCCCCCCCACTGAAGCATACCAGGCCGCATGCCCTCAACATGGGGGAGGTGGGTACTTTGGGGACAGGGGGGCCCTATGCCCCCCACCCAAAAGCACCTTGTGCCCATGTTGATGAGGACAAGGGCCTCTTCCCGACAACCCTGGGCGTTGGTTGTTGGGGTCTGCGGGTGAGGGGCTTATCGGAATCTGGAAGTCCCCTTTAACAAAGGGCCCCCCAGATTCTGACCCCCCCCCACCCTATATGAAGGAGTATGGGGTACATTGTATCCCTACCCATTCACCTAAAAAAAATGTCAAAAATAAAACACATTACACAGGGTGTTAAAGTAATTTATTAAGGCAGCTCCGTCGTCTCTTTCTGATTTTTTCTCCCCTCCCCGGGTCTTCTGCCTCCTCCGCTGACGTCTTCTGCCGGTTATTCTCCCTTCTCCAGGTCTTCTCTGCTCTCCGCTTATGTCTTCTAGCCCTCACAGGTTTTTCTCCCACTGTCTTCTGCCTCTGCTTGGTCTTCTCCGCTATCTTCTCGCTCTTTTCCTGGGTCTTCTCTGCTGTCTTCTTCCTCTGTTCTTCCAATGTTGACTCAACTCTCTCTCCCGCTCTAATGCTGGGTGCGTGGTGTGCTACTACTTATATTGGCATAGGGCGGGGTCGCCGGAGGCCCACCCCTTATGACGTCATTACCCCATCATGCCCTGGCAGTGACAGCATACGGGTCGGGGCCTCCAGATGACGTCACCCGGTGACCCGGCCTCATGCCAATATAATCAGTGCCACACCACGCACACAGCATTAGAGCAGGAGAGAGCGTGGAGGCAACATTGGGACCCAACACCGTTTTTTCAGTGTGGGGGTTCCCCTGATAATCCATACAAGACCGAAGGGCCTATTATGCTCTTGGAGAGGAACCCATGCATTTTTTTTTTCTTTAATTTGGCATGGAG
Organism: Lithobates sylvaticus; assembly: GCA_028564925.1. NCBI lineage: Eukaryota > Metazoa > Chordata > Amphibia > Anura > Ranidae > Lithobates > Lithobates sylvaticus. The sequence goes on from CM053029.1 coordinate 167,614,885, forward strand.
TTCCCCTTTAAGATCCTCACACAAGTTGCATGCCAAAGTTGGGTCAGTTTGACACCGATCTGACCTTGATCCGACTTCAGTGATAAGTAGTGCAGGGACCATTTTCAAAGTCGGACCAACGTGTGTCGGACCAGTTATGACAGCTCCCATAGGAAAACATTGATTTTCACACGTCATGCGACATGAGCTCCCAATGTTGAGCGTTTGTTGTACCAGTGTGAAGCCGGCATCAACATGTAACTGAACAAGCTGAAGTTAGAAGCAGATTGGTTACTATGCACAGCTGCTCCAGATTCTATGTGCACCAGTTTTAGTTAATCAACCCTTTTGTGACTTGATACAACATTAAAATGTCTGATCAACAAACAACATTCATGTTGGGTTTAGAGAGTGTGGTACCACAGCCCTAATATTGTAATACAAAAAATCTTCAGAATCGGATGCGGTTTTAAAGGTACTGATCTTGGACTCAATATGATAAAAGCCGTTTATTTTTCAAAAAGTTTAAAACAAAAGCAATTAATACCGTACAGCATCATTCAAAAATTAGATCCTCAAAATTATGGTCATCATAAACCGACATCCTATATGCATAGTGATGCACATGCATAATAGTCCCAACGTGTTTCAACGTGAAAAAAATCTTCTTCAGGGATCAGTAGATATGAATACTTTTTCAAGTTAAAATGCGTTGGAACTATTATGCATGTATAAACACAGAGTCACTATACATATAGGACCATATATGATGACCATATTTTGATGGTCTAATTTTAAAATGATGTTGTACTGTATGAATTGCTTTTTTTTTTTTTTTTACTTTTTGCATAATAAATGTTAAAGCTTTTATCATATTGTGTCCAATAATGTCTGATCCCTGGGGAAAAGGAGACTGGGGAAATGTTTCCTCTTGCCTGCAGCAGACTGATGACATCATCTCAGCCTAGGCAAAGCCACTGAGACCGTCTTTTTTAAAAGATAAAAGGTGGTTTGTTTCTGTATATTTGGATATGCCAGGAATTTCTTCATGCAAACTTGTAAAGTTACTGACAGGTCTGTTTTAACCTGCAATAGTGTTTATAGCCGTATTTTTTCCCAAGGATGATGAGTGCACGTATCTGATATATCAATATCCAAAGAAATGCATATAAAAGGCCAATACAAGAAATATAATTGCTGTCATAAGAAAATGTAATTTCAGGTAAGCTTTACATTGGCAAATGTTCCAGCATGTTTTTTTTGACAGAAGTCAATTCAATAATCAACTTCTGTTGATCTGGGTAGTCCAAAATCAGTCTTCAAAATCCAAAATCAATCCCAGGAGGAAGGGTAGGGGGGGGGGGGGGGGGGGGGTTAAATCCCCATTTAGCTTTATTTTGCTGTATTTTGCTGTGTGTCCCGATCAGGGGAAAACTTTGCCTCACTTCCTGTACCGCTGGTTCCTGTGTGTCCAGGTGAGACCTTTCCCCAATTTTACCCTAAACGAATAAGTTAAATTTGTCCAGCATTGGGCTGATTCAGAGAGCTGACACTCGAAAAAAGGCCGCTTTTCTAGAGCAACTGATAAAAAACCTCCATGCTTTTCCCTGTCAGTCTATTTATAAAGCGCGTCTCCTGCCATGATTGATCTGCCAGGCACCAAATTTAACATTTTCACATATTATCCTGTCAGAGCGATGACACCAAATCTGGTCATTAAATCTTAAAATGGACTTTTCAAGCCGAGAACATTTCACTCTCCGCTAAGCAGTGTTATCTGGAGCTCCGCCAGCAAAAGACATCCACGATTACCATAATCATTTTCATTATCATTATTATTATTTCTAATAACAATAACTATTTATAAGAGATCATCTGTTACTGATAATTATAGAAGACTTCTGCTGCGTTATAACGAGACACACAATGCAACATATTGAAAGAAAAAAGGGCAACTCCAGGTATGGCATTTCCAGTGCTTGGGATTCGCTTCATTCATTGGTTTTTTCGCCGACTGTTCGCAGCAGCTATAACATTTTTCTGGGATGAATGTGTGAGGCTCTTGGGGCTCCAGGACGCAGAGCGGGAAAGTCACATTTCCATGCGTGTTTCCCACACAGCATAGTAATGCACTGCCCTTGCTAGATGTGCGCAAGTGCCATTAATTGATGGCGCTCCAAATGCACCCAGCAAACACAGTGGGTTTGTATCTACCAGACTGCATGGTAGCACACTACCATGTGGTTTAATGCAGCGTGATTTTTTTAAAGTAGCGTCTGCATTATAAGTGTGTTCCCATGCTTTTGACAGCTCTTTGAAATGAATGGACTGTCAAAAGTGGAAAACTCAGAAATGTAGAAAAACAAGGATGTTACGGTGTGAACTGTCCCTTAGGCTGAAATCCTTATTGGTACTGCAGCAAATGAGTGTGGTGCTGAGTGAGCAGGGTCAAACATGGCAGATCATATAATATAGGAACCAATGATGAATAACTGCCAACATCCTCCCTTTGAAACCAATAAATGTCAGTGCCAGCGAATGTAACATTGGGCACATTATAAACACAGTGAATATTAATGACACCTAATGTTGGGTAAACAGTGACAATGCAGTGTAGCATTCAGAAGTGATTAAAGCGGTAGTAAACTTTCCCTATGCAAAAAAATAAATAAAAATATTCTCCCTGCAAGGTAATATCATACTGTGCATCGCATACTAGTGCATTATGAGAGACTTACCTTAAAACGAAGCCCACCGCTGACAGGGCTTCCATCTTCACCCTTCCCAGGCTTTGGCCACGTGAATGGACGTGCCGCAATGACATCACTCCCATGCATGTGCACTGGAGTCACAACCATGGCACAGATCTCTGAAGGGATGGCATAAGCATGGCATTCCTTCAGAGCACATTCACTGGTGATGTCGCCAGCTACTACTCTGTGGAATATCTCCTAAACGGTGCATGCTTAAAGCCTCATACACACGATCGGACCGTGGACCAACTTTCCCGTGGATTTTTGTCCAAAGGGTGTTGGCCCCAAGTTGGTACTGCATACACACGATCAGACTTTTTAGGCAACAAACATGAACGTAGTGACGTTTCAACGTACTGACGACACTTCAAAAGAGGACGTTCGAATACTCCTGCGCCACCTTTGGTCAACTTCTGTATTGTTGTCTGATCTTTTGCATTGGTTCTGAGCATGCGTGTTTGTACTTTGTACAAAAGTCCGTTGGTTTTGTGTACACACGGTCCGACTTTGGTCGATCGGACTTTTGTTGGCAGAAAGTTGGTCCGTTCGCACAGCCAACAAAAGTCCGATGAAACCTGGAAAAAGTTGGTCCGATGGAGCGTACACACGGTCGGATGTTGGTCCAAAACAGCTAATTTGCATGTTGGTTGTCAAAAAGTCCGGTCGTGTGTACGGGCCTTAAGATATATTCATTTACCTACAGTTAAGCTTTTCTATTTTTATTTATTACTGGTATTTATATAGCACCATCAATTTACACAGCACTTTACATACTTTACATACTGTAGGCATTATATATTCACATCAGTCCCTGCTGTCAAGGAGCTTACAGTCTAAGGTCCCTAACCAGTGGCGGCATGTGCATTGTGGGCGCAGACAGGGGAGGGCTGGCAGCCTTAGGCCTGGGGGGGGAAGTCCAGTCAAGTGGCCCATTGGACCACCGAATCAGCTCACCATCCATGCCCAGCTGTTTTTTCAATGCAGCCTCACCAGTGCCCCTCAATGCAGCCTGATCAGTGCCCATCAATGTTGCCTCATCAGTGCCCATCAATGCAGCCTCACCAGTGTCCATCCAATGCAGCCTGATCACTGGGGCAGGGTAAATGGGGTGTATGGGGGGGGTGTGTGGGGGTCAGCTGGGGGTGTCAGAGTCTCCTACCTGGCAGCTCAGGTTGCACGCCACGGCCAGCGCAAGCCAGCACCCATCCCCACAGCCCGAGCCAGTCACGGGCACCCTGCCTACAAGACTCTGGTCTCTGGGGGTTGTAGTTTCCTCTGCGCTGCTTGGGAGCTTGAATGTGGACTACAACTCCTGGAATGCAACAGTGGCCGACCGCTGCAGCCGTAAAAATAGTAGCGGGCAGCGGCCGCCGGCCGTTTTCAACGTAAGTTAGGGCGGCCTGGGGGGCAATTGCCACTCTGCCCCCCAGCCCAGCCCTCCCCTGGGCGCAGAGCACTGCATCACGATCCCACCCTGTTGTGCGACATAGCAAATAAATTTCCACTATTTTCACATTAACGTTCCTCCCTGCCAATCAGGAGGCAGGTCAGTGAGATCTGTCTCCTGATTGGCCAAAGCATTGGATGCCTAACGCTTTGGCAGAAGAGGAGACATAAGGGAGGAAGCCTGAGGAGCCGAGTGGACACAGGAATCTCCGCTTCCTGCCACTGCAGAAGAAGAGGAGGAGAGCCCCGTCACTCCAGGAGATGAGGGGGGTTGGTTAAAGTGACAGCCGGGGGACGAGCCTGGCTGCATAGGATGGGCACAGTGGCTGTATTTGGTGGGCACGGTGGCTGCACATGATGGACACAGTGGCTTTATTTGGTGGGCACAGTGGCTGCATATAATGGTCACAGTGGCTGCATTTGATGGGCGCAGTGGCTGTATTTGATGGGCACAGTGGCTGCATACGATTGACACAGTGGCTGCATTTGATGGGCACAGTGGCTGCATATGATGGGCACAGTAGCCGTGTTTGATGGCACAGTGGCTGCAGTTGATGGCACAGTGGCTGCATTTGATGGGCAAAGTGGCTGAATTTGATGGCACAGTGGCTGCATTTGTGGGCAAAGTGGCTGAATTTGATAGGCACAGTGAGGCTGAATTTGATAGGCACAGTGAGCACCAGCCGCCACAGGCCCTAACTCACATTCATACAAACACTAGGGCCAATTTAGACTGGTGACAATTAACCTACCAGAGGAAACCCACACACCTAATGCAGGCAGCACTGTGGTTGAGATTCGAACCAACGATCCTTGTGCTGCCAGACAGAAGTGCTAACGACCCAGCCATGCTTACCTGTAGATAAATCTAGCGGAAAAGTTTACAACCACTTTAAAGATAAGGTATGCATTTTATAGCATAGTTCCATTGATCCAGCTTGGAGCAATTTAAGTATGCATGTCTCATACCTGAGTGATCACAGTGGAAGCTGCAAATCAGCTCTACTACAGTGATAGCAGCAGTCTTGTGGGTTTAGTGCCAGGAATCTGCCTTCTCCATAATAACCACAGGGGGTCGCTCTCTTGGCACTGCCGCCATTCAGAGAGAGCCTTGCTTTTGTATTTTCAGTGCATGCAAGACGTTCTCTAATTGGATAAGGTGGAGATGCTGGGCTGTCAGGCATCGGTCAGGTATGCGAAATGCATACCTTACATTGGGTCATGCTGGACCAATGCAATTATGCTATAAATCAGACCCAGACTTCAGCTACTAATCCACATTTGTGCAATGGATGGTTACTACATGCGGCCACATGTGTTTTAAATGCAAATGATTAATCATGGGCAATCACTGGCAATTTTAGTACCTGTATGTACTACCAAAAATCTATGGATTGCACCCAGTCTTGAAGGGTAACTCCACTTTCATAGGGGGAAAAATAGCAAATAAAGAAAAAATAATATAGCCTGTACAATTGCAACACAAGTCATATTGCAATTAAATTTTATTAAACATGACCTTTCCTTTTTGATCTGCAGCCGCTGTAATGTTCTATAAATGCAATGCAATATGGCTACATGGAGTTGTTCTGTACACATAATGTGTACTGACCACTCCCCAGAAACATAATTTCTTGCTTGTGTGATTGGCTTACCAATTTTCCCCGAAGCCTGCCTAAGATACACGTCAAATTTCAGGCATCCCCTGCAACAAGAATGTAATTTTTGGTAAGATATTTCCAATAGAAACACATCTAAAGGGATGCAGGCCCAGCAGCTTTCCTCATTAGTGCTCTGCAGCTGCCACAGCTGACTGATAATTCTGAAACCACTCCCATTAGACCCACTCATCCCAGAGGCACAGATGAACACACATAGATTTCTTCTGAATAACAAAAGGTAGGAATCTGCAACAAAGGTTGTTATAATCCTTGCAATGCACATAGATCACCCAGGGGCAGGGGGGATATTTTTTCTCAACAAAAGTGGAGTTATGCTTTAAACTAATAATAATCACATAATTATGACATCATCTCTTCCTCTGATATCATCTGTTGCTAGTTCATAGGAAAAGTCCTTTAGCACCCAAGGCAAAAAGGCCAAAGAGCCTGCCCTCCTCCATGAGCTGTGCACTACTACTAGCAGCATAGGTTGCATGTCCTGCTCTTTTTGTGCTCTCCCTACTGCTGAAGTGCTACCTCTTCTGCCTACTCCTCAGCCCAGCCCTGTCTGTTCCTACTGGCCACCAGCTATCGCACAAATCACGGGAATTCGTTCTTTGTGGGAACGATGTCTGAATTATCTCCAGAAAAAAGATCACTGTTTTAGGATTTTTTATCAACTGTTTCAGACCTGAAAAGAAGATATTTCAGACATTTAAGAGCAATCTTGTTCTGCGTTCTTCTCAGGCTAAAACGGCTTTTTCAAAGGTCTTCCACCATCAGCATAGCGAGCATCGGACTCGGCATACAATATTCACATCTCACCAGCCTGCTGTATAAAAAGAGGAAAGAGATACATTGCCTTGAAAATTCATTAAAGAGTGATAATTATTATGAAGATAAACTGACGAATGAATAGAAGACCTAATTGAAGCTTATTTTTGTTCCAACTAAAACAGGAATTATTCCATATTGTAGCAGTAGAAGTAAATTTGGCGGATCTGTCTTCACTGCCTTCACTTGTTCTATTCTGAGGATGCAGGCCTTAATTTGCCAATTCACCAGCACAATAGAAACCCTTCTTTAAAATTTACATTGTCTTTCAGTAGGAATGGCGTACAATCTCTGTCTGTTCTGTGGTGCTAAGGGTTAAATTATTCAAGTGACAGTATTAAATCTCAGCCAAGATCCATGATGGTAGATGGGAGCTGGGAGAAGGGAGCTGGGCTTGAACTGGACCTTTCATGAAAAGATTACACTCTAATAGTACAAGGCTATTTTTGTAAATATTTTATTATATATTTTCATGTAACAACACTGAAGAAATTACACTTTGCTACAATGTAAAGTAGTGAGTGTACAGCTTGTATAACAGTGTAAATTTGCTGTCCTCTCAAAATAACTCAACACAGAGCCATTAATGTCTAAACCACTGGCAACAAAAGTGAGTACACCCCTAAGTGAAAATGTCCACACTGGGCCAAAAGTGTCAATATTTTGTGTGCCAATATTATTTTCCAGCACTGCCTTAACCCTCTTGGACATGGAGTTCACCAGAGCTTCACAGGTTGCCACTGGAGTCCTCTTCCATTCCTCCATGACGACATCACGGAGCTGGTGGATGTTAGAGACCTTGTGCTCCTCCACCTTCCGTTTGAGGATGCCCCACAGATGCTCAATAGGGTTTAGGTCTGGAGACATGCTTAGCTAGTCCATCTCCTTTACCCTCAGCTTCTTTAGCAAGGCAGTGGTTGTCTTGGAGGTGTGTTTGGGGTTGTTCTCATGTTGGAATACTGCCCTGCGGCCCAGTCTCTGACCATGACACTCCCACTACCATGCTTGACTGTAGACAAGACACACTTGTCTTTGTACTCCCGACCTGGTTGCTGCCACATATGCTTGACACCATCTGAACCGAATAAGTTTATCTTGATCTCATCAGACCACAGGACATGGTTCCAGTAATCCATGTCCTTAGTCTGCTTGTCTTTAGCAAACTGTTTGCGGGCTTTCTTGTGCATCATCTTTAGAAGAGGCTTCCTTCTGGGTCGACGGCCATGCAGACAATTTGATGCAGTGTACTGCGTATGGTCTGAGCACTGACATTCTGGCCCCCCCCCACCCCCTCAACCTCTGCAGTAATGCTGGCAGCTCTCATACATCTATTTCCCAAAGAAAACCTCTGGATATGATGCTGAGCACGTGCACTCAACTTCTTTGGTCGACCATGGCGAGGCCTGTTCTGAGTGGAACCTGTTCTGTTAAACCACTGTATGGTCTCGGCCACCGTGCTGCAGCTCAGTTTCAGGGTCTTGGCAATCTTCTTATAGCCCAGGCCATCTTTATGTAGAGCAACAATTATTTTTTCCAGATCCTCAGAGAGTTCTTTGACATGAGGGGCCATGTTGAACTTCCAGTGACCAGTATGAGAGAGTGAAAGCGATAACACCAAATTTAACACACCTGCTCCCGATTAACACCTGAGACCTTGTAACACTAATGAGTCACATGACACCAGGGAGGGAAAATGGCTAATTGGGCCCAATTTGGACATTTTAACTTAGGGGTGTACTCACTTTTGTTGCCAGCGGTTTAGACATTAATGACTGTGTGTTCAGTTATTTTGAGGGGACAGCAAATGTACACTGTTGTACAAGCTGTACACTCACTACTTTACATTGTAGAAAAGTGTAATTTCTTCAGTGTTGTCACATGAAAAGATATAATAAAATATTTACAAAAATGTGAGGGGTGTACTCACTTTTGTGAGATACTGTAAATATATACTGTATATCCTCACTATGTATTCTTGGCATTACACCAAAACTTCTATTTGTAAATAATGGCAGTTTTAAATGCTCTGTTTGGCCATTCTTCCACTTTTATACTATATTTGTACTTTCCAGATCACTCCATTCTCATTTACAGATTCTGTTATAATTTAAAGCAAGGGACCATATGGCAGCTCACAATTCTTGAATATTTAATACTGCAGAAAATAGCATAATAAAGGAATATGAATTGCAATATATTATAAAAACTTGTACAGTAAACTGGTAAACTCCAGAAGGAAAGATGAAATAATAAGATAAGGGAATGCAAAAAAAAAGAGCTGTAAGCGACATGTGACCCTTCTATATACTATATTTTTTAGTAGAAAGGACAAATATTTTTTTTATAGAAGAACTTTCTAAAAAATAATTACAAGATAAAATGAAAGGCCTACAGATAAAATAAAAAGCATTTTTGGCTGCCACTTCCCCTAAGTCCTTGTTCCTGTAGTGGAGTGAGGAAGAATTACAACCTCTGCTATTAATATCCAGGGCGCCACTCCAGATATTTACCCTTACTTTGTATCACAGAAATGAGGAAAAATACCCAACAGGGATGCAGGTAACAACAAAAAATCTGACAGGATTTCTAGCCTTCCCCTACTACATAGGTGCAATTAGTCTCAGATTTTCCGGGACAGTCCCACATCTTGGACCTCAGTCCTAATCTTGTTGTGTCCCGAGAAATGTCCCGGGGTCACAGTGTCACCCTTTTTGGAGTTACTGTGCATACACATTAACAGTGGCTTAGTGGTTAGCACCTCTGCCTAGTACCACTAGAGTTGTCAGTTTGAATCCCAGCCACAACACTACCTACCTGGAGTTTGAATGTTCTCCCTGTGTCTGGGTGGGTTTCCTCCCACACTCCATAGACATGCTAGTAGGTTAATTGGCCCTGGTATGTATGTGTATGTATAAAAGTGAGTTATGAACCTTAGACTGTAAGCTTGAGGGCAGGGACTGATGTGAATGTGCAATATATATTTAAAGTGCTATGTAATTTGTCAGTGCTATATAAGTATCATAAATAAATTAACTCAAGAAAAAAATTTACTATGGTGATTGGGAAAGATGCATGAGAGCAGTCCCTGCATAATTAGAGAAAAATGTAAAAATAGAGCTGGACTGGGCTTTTTTTCTCAGAGAATAGGTGCAGGAACTACCCCTTGTTTCCGCCCCTACCTACCTCTGAGCACTGCTCCTTGGTTCCATCCCCTGCCCACCTCCCAGTACTGCCCCATAGAGAATACAGAACCAAGTAACATTTGTGGTACTTAGTCATTTGTATGGAATGTGTTAAAGATAACAAGAAAAGCAGTAAAATAGATCCCCTGCAGCCAACAACAGTAGACCCCCCCAGCAACAGTGCACTGCCCACAACAAAATACAACCCGGCGACAATAGACCCCCAGCAGCAACAACAGACCCCCCCCCCCCCCTGCAGACAGCATGAATAGACCCTCCAGTAGCCCGCTACAATAGACTGTTCCCTCAACAACACATTCCTCCCAGCAACAACTGACCCCCCTGCAACATAGGACCAACCCCAGCAACAATAGACCTCCCCAGCAACAACAAACCCCCACAAAAATATATCCTCTTCAGCAACACTAGATCCCCAGCAGCCAGCATCAATAGACATTATTGATGCAGGAAAACCCAGAACCCCTTGCCATTACATATACATGCAGTGTTGGAGGTGCCGGAACTGCGTTCCCCTGCTTTCCCACTGAAAAAATGACCTGGCGCTGGACCTGTAGGGTTATCTCACTGGTATTGCTCTCCAAAAGTGTTGATGTTGATGTAAATTATCCTAGTACCTGTGCATGCAACCCTGCAACCCCAGAGGATCTCCATGACCTCCTGACTTATAGTGTAATGTTAAGTAGAGGTGCACCGAAATTTCGGCCGCCAAAATTTATCAGCTGAAAACTGTGTTTTTTCATTCGGCCGAAAAGGAAATAACAGCCGATGCCGAAAGGGGGCGGGGTCCGCCCCGGATGACGCCCATTGCAGTAGTGTCATCCTGGCATGCCCAGTCCCCCACTCCCTCCTCCTCTCCTCCCTCCTACTTTCCTTCATCCTCCTCCTTGCCGAGATCTTCGTGTGTCATGGAGCTGAATTGCACAGGCTGTAATAACAGTGTCCCGCCTCCTGTGATAGACGGCACACTGATCCAATGGCGGAACATTGAATCAGTGTGACATGATCACAGAAGACAGGACATTGTTACTGTGGCCCGGGCAATTCAAATCCAGCTCTGTGACACACGGAGATCGCTGCTGATGCGGGCACAGGCAGGCTGCATATGTCCGCCATTGGTGGGGCTGCTGGGCACTGGCAAGCTGCATATGATGGGCACTGGCAGGCTGCATATGATGGGCACTGGCAAGCTGCATATGATGGGCACTGGTAGGCTGCATATGATGGGCACTGGCAGGCTGCATATGATGGGCACTGGCAGGCTACATATGATGGGCACTGGCAATCTGCATATGATGGGCACTGGCAGCCTGCATATGATGGGCGCTGGCAAGCTGCATATGACGGGCACTGGTAGGGTTGCTGGGCACTGGCAGGCTGCATATGATGGGTACTGTTGAGGCTGCTGGGCACTGGCAAGCTGCATATGACGGGAACTGGTGAGGCTGCTGGGCACTGGCAGGCTGCATATGACAGGCACTGGTGAGGCTGCTGGGCACTGACAGGCTACATATGATGAGCACTGGTGAGACTTCTGGACAATGGCAGACTGCATATGACGGGAACTGGTGAGGCTGCTGGGCACCGGCAGGCTCTATATGACAGGCACTGGTAAGGCTGCTGGACACTGGCAGGCTGCATATGACGGCACTGGTGAGGCTGCTGAGCACTGGCAGGCTGCATATGATGGGAACTGGTGAGGGCAATGTATTGGCAATGTGTTTAAGTTTAAGCAAGAGATTGCAGACATGATACAAGAGACGGCCAGAGACTGCAGACTGAAAAAAATAAATACATATTAATCTAAATTGATGATATTAATTAAAAAGTTGAATATAAAAAAAATATATATAAAAATATAAATATTTTTTTTAAACTTTCGGTATCACCCCTAGTAACAAGAATTTAAATTGAAGCGCCACACCACTCCTAAGTGATCCAGATGCAACTTTATTTCAATTAAAGTTAGCCAAACCAGCTGCGAACAAGGCCTGAGCTTGCAATCACACTGGAAAAAAATAGCAATAATAATCCAGTTCACTTCTAGTCTATTTACATTATTGTCAATTAAAGCCCCGATGAAGGGGGCACTCTTGGACCCCCCAAACACATTGGTTACTTTTTGGATTGTCCCCCTGACTATTTCTTATTTATTTCTTTTTAATAATCAGTATTTTTTAAATTATCAAGAAGTTAAACGTAGATAAAGACAAAAAACAACAACATAAAAGAATAGAAATCCAGAATAGGTTCCATCTGCTGGGTGGACATTACATCTGACCAATAGTATTAGCAATAGTACAGCCCATAAACAAGAGCAGAACCTGCTACCCTACATGATAAGGAGGAGGCCTTCAGTGAGACCTGGAGACCCTGGCATTACTTCATTTACACACACTTACAGGAAATGGCTATGAGCCCAGGCCATAATGCGTCGACCCAAAGATCCAGCCCCCACACTCAGAGGACCCCACAGTAACAGGGCAGTTCTCTCTGTTATCCCTCACGGACAAGCACGTATCTCTAACACCCTTCTTGCTTCTTCTGTCAATCCCCTTCCTTTTGTTCTTCTTCTCCCCTCTGCTCCTCCTCAAGCTTTCCTTCTCCCTCCTCCCTTACCCCATGTATCTCCCCCTCACCCGCCGCGGTTGGTGACCGCGAGTCCCCCCTGTTTTTTCCCCGAAATATGCTTCAGACATAGCAACTGTTGCCCATCCATGAGAGCTAGATAAGAGGAATGAATATACACACCATGCCCAGTTTAGTTTGACTCTCATGTTTGGGTTGCTCGGCTGCAGAATTTTTCACTTGCACGTACATTAAACTAACCTTGCTATCATCTGGTATAGTCTAACAAAGGTATTAGTTATTAGCAGTCAGGAATAACGATGACTGATCCACCCACTCGACCCGGCGGGCAGTAACATTGCCCTGATATTTCATTCGATCCTATTTTGTGCCTTACGCAGGGAAGTGGTTTGATTAGCCCACATGATGTTTCTTACTTTGTAATGTTTTTTGCATTCTCTGACCTGTTACATGTACTCTGACAATGTTGTGTATACCGTTTTGTTGTACTTTGTATTACTTAAATAAAGGAATTAAAAAAAAAAAAAACAAGAGCAGAACAATCATTCACACGGTAAAATGTACCTTGGTTATAAAAGCATCAAGGCTTATACTGACTGGGCATAGTGTGTGATCCCCTGACCTCAACAGGAGACCAGACCCCTGAGGAACCATCCAGAAAAGAGAGGGAAGAGGACAAGAAAGATAAAAGAAACAGGGTAAAAGGGGAGGGAGAAAGGGGTAAAAAAAAATAAACCGCTAACAAAACAAGCACAGCTCCCCGTGACACCTGTGAACTTAAAAAGGAGGGAAAATAGCTATTTATGTGTCCCAACCGATGTTGGTGAATGACTAATTGCAGCTGACCATCAAGGTGACCCTAAATGGACAATGACGTCCTCCCAGGCCACCTATCGGGGACATGACCTTAGCCATGACTCCAGTATTCAAGTATTCAAGAGTAACTAATCCCTAGTATCCATTTCCGTAGAGTAAAAAAATCCACCCAGACCAGATGTCCAGAAAACTGCTGTTCCTTTTGCTCACTTATATAGACTAATTTCTCTGCCTCCATAACCTTCTCGTCCGCCTTCCGCCAATCTGATAGAGTACGGTAAATATTTTGCCTCCAGTACCTTGGAATAAGACATCCAGCTGCGTTCAGAAGGTGAGGAGTAACGCTGCGTTTATAGGCCTTTAGAGAGGAGGGCATGTCAAGAAACAAATAATGAAGAGGAGTAAATTCAATGGGCCTGAGAGTGTTTTTTTATATCCAGGGGGAAATATTTTGCCAACATTTTTGGTTCTTGGGGCAAGTCCACCATTGGTGCAGGTAGGTCCCTGCTTGTGAGCAACCTCTCCAACACCTAGTGTCTGCTCTTGGGAAAATAATGACTAATCGGGTGGGTGAAGCAGCATGGGTTAGGTTAATTATTTTTTGTTATTGGGGTGGCGTAAAAGTGACTCCCACTCACGTATAAAATAAGGGGTAGCGCAAGGCTGCACCCCCAGCATAAGCATTTATGTTTTAGATAGTAAGTATGAGGTATCGGTTTGCTGAGCGCACATTTGTTCAAACTCTGTAAGGGAATCAAAGGAGCGGAGTTTAGGGGTTTGCTTCTGAGAAAAATTCTGCAACTGCCCATGTCGTCAAGAATCCAGAGGGAACCCGCCGTAAGTCCTTCTAAGTTGTTCTAAAGCTATGGGGTACCCCGTAGGATCCAACTTGAGGCATCTAGTGTCCCTGTCAGCACCCCCCATTTGAAAAAAGGAAAGCTCCTCACCCGGCGCAAACCATGGGAAGCCTCCTAGAGGAGCCAGTGGTGAATTCGGAGGTGCAATCTCCCCACTCCTGGTTATCTTGTCCCCCCTGACTTTTATTGGAATAAAGTTGTATCTGGACTGCTTAGCAGTGGTTCGACACTTCATGTTCCATTTTTGTTACATTACCCTGCATCATTAGAGGCAAGGGTTTAGGTGGGCAGATCTGGACAGGACCGCCTGGTCCCTGGGGGGGGGGGGGGGGGGGCTGAGGTGGGCTGTTGGCAAAAGGAATGGTGTCTCGGGGATGGGCTGGAATGTTGTTGAGCAGTGGCGGTGCGTCCATTAGGGGCGCCGCCCCCTCTCTCCAGCCACCCCCTCTGTGTACTATGGATAGATTCATGCAGTGCACGGCCGCTGTAGCCACCCCCTATTCAGGCGTCCGGCCCCTTTTCGGGCACCGGACGCCTGAATTACAGCGACGGGGGGTGTTTTTTTAAGCACCTCATTAGAGCCATAGGCTTCAAAAAAGGTGCAAACCATTACGGTCACAGTGCACCCAAGTGTGTTAGCAAAGCAAATTAATATTTGCTTTGCTAACATAGAACCGCCTCTTAGCCAATCAGGAGGCCCGGATCTAATACCGGGCACCTGATTGGCTGAAGGCAGAGGCGATCCTATTGGCGCCAAGGAATACAGGAAGAAGACACGCACAGAGGAGTCGGAGGACACAGCATCCATCACTGCGCTACCGTCCCACAGCTCCCCGCCTGACACGCCACCATGATGGGGTAAGTGCCAGGCAGACAGCGGGCCAGCAGGCCGGCAACGTGGCTGCATATTATGGGCACAAAGGCTGCAATTGATGGAGCACAGTTGGCTGCATTCGCAGGGCACAGTGGCTGCATATTATGGGCACAGAGGCTACAATTGATGGGGCACAGTTGGCTGCATTTGATGAGCACAGAGGCTGCATATTATGGGCACAGTTGGTTGCTTATTATCGGTACAGAGTCTGCATATGATGGGCACAGTGGCTGCATATGATGGGGCACAGTTGGTTGCATTTGATGAGCACAGAGGCTGCATATTATGGGCACAGTTGGCTGAATATTATGGGCACAGTTGGGGGCATCTGATGGGCACAGAGTCTGCATATGATGGGCACAGAGTCAGCATATGATGGACACAGTTGGCTGCATATGATCAGCACAGGTGGCTGCATATGATGGGCACAGTTTGATGCATATTATGGGCACAGTTGGGGGCATTTGATGGGCAAAGAGTCTGCATATGATGGGCACAGAGTCAGCATATGATGGGCACAGTTGGCTGCATATGATCAGCACAGGTGGCTGCATATGATGGGCACATTTGGGGGCATTTGATGGACACAGAGTCAGCATATGATGGGCACAGTTGGCTGCATATGATCAGCACAGGTGGCTGCATATGATGGGCACAGTTTGCTGCATATTATGGGCACAGGTGGCTGCATATGATGAGCACAGAGGCTGCCTATTATGGGCACAGTTGGTTGCTTATTATGGGTACAGAGTCTGCATATGATGGGCACAGTGGCTGCATATGATGGGACACAGTTAGTTGCATTTGATGAGCACAGAGGCTGCATATTATGGGCACAGTTGGCTGCATATTATGGGCACAGTTTGGGGCATTTGATGGCCACAGAGTCTGCATATGATGGGCACAGAGGTGGCTGCATATGATGGGCACAATTTGCTGCATATTATGGGCACAGGAGGCTGCATATGATGGGCACAGTTGGATGCATATGATGGGCACAGGTGGCTGCATATTATGGGCCCAGGTGGCTGCATAATTTGGGCACAGGTGGCTGCTTATTATGTGTACAGTTGGCTGTATATGATACCACAGGTGGCTGCATTTGCTGGGCACATAATCTGCATATGATGGGCACGGTGGCTGCATTTGATGGCACAGTGGCTGCATATGATGGGCACAGTAGCTGCGTATGATGGGCACAGTGGCTGCAATTGATGCTTTTGTTTCAGTATTTTTCCGTTAGTTTGCGCCCCCCCCCCCCAAAAAAAAATGTTGCGCACTGTTGTTGAGTATGCTACTTTACAATTCTGTCAATGTTGCAGTTAGTCATTTTCTCTCACTTCCTGCCTATGAAGTTGCAGCAGGAAGTACTGGTGTCACCCCCACACACTGATGTTTGGCTGGAGTTCTGCTTTAGGCTATCCATCATTGGAGAAGTTTAATGTTGTATAAATCAAGACAGGAACAATTGTACTTTGTTAAACATTTTTATTTCCTTTACATCTCCCATTCTGTATGTCTGTTGTCATTTACAGAAGGTTATACTGTACATCCAGCCACAAATCCATTTATAAGAACAATCTGCTTAGAGTCCTTTTTACACAGAAATTATAGCCGTAATCCGCCGCCTGTTCCCCGTTCAGAGATTAACCGACAGAGGGACTCCGGTCAATGGTCCATTCTGGTCGCAGATTAGAAGCAGAGATCAGATTAAATCTGAAATTCTCTCCAGTCAGTCTGCTTAACTTTTTTATTTTTTTTTTATTTATTTTTTTTAGAGCTAAATATCACAGCCTTTCAGAGATCTGACACAGCCGGCTTACGCTGACATTTGAAATTTCGGCTGTTTTGCATCTTTCCCTGCCTCCTATCAACACAAATATGAAGGCTGCAAGAGGTGTGAGAAGGCCCGCAGGGACGACGGAGGTGTGAACGTCCAGAGCAGCGCAAGATGGAGGGGCATTTTAATGCGGCGGATGCTGACGCTTTAGCCAGATAATTATACACATCAACACCCTAATAATCAGTAATGTGTTTTTTCTCCTGTCTAGGTGCAGCACCGCATTAATGACTATTACAGCCACTAAAACACAGAGAAGCCAACACAGAGGCAGATTGAGGCCTTTTGGGGATCCAGCCAAATAGTATTGAGCCCAGGACAGCAAAATATTGGTAGGACATGTGACAGGCTGACCCCAGGGGCATTAATATATTATCACTGTGTAACCAGATATTAACATTTCATCACATGCACAATGATAAATAATATTCCTACTAAAACTAACAACATAAGTGGTGTGTATTCTCTGAACAGCTCTGTGGAATATGTTGGATATATAAATGTATACTAATAGTGTGACTGTAGTGGGACATTAGAGTGTAAGCTTCTTGGGTGTAGAGACTGATGTGACTGGATTAAAGCGGAGTTCCACCCACCGGCTTTAAGCACTCCTCGCCCCCTGACATGCCACATTTGGCATGTCATTTTTTTTGGGGGGGGGGGGGGGCGGTTGGTACCTAGTTTAGAGTGGGACTTCCTGTCCCACTTCCTCCTTCCTGCTCTTGACCACCTAGGCGACTCCTCTTCCCCTCCTAGGCGACCCCTCCCTCTCTGCAATCTTCTGGGACACGTCACAGGTCCCAAAAGATTGCCCTGCCACTAGTAGAGCGCAGTGCAACTCGCACCTGGACAGTGAGCGCCCGGCCGTGAAGCCGAAATCTGTCACGGCCGGGTGCCCACAGTTGCTATGATGGCGCCGGCGGAGAGACGGGGAAGAGGAGCGAGGCTTTGGGCGGCCGCATCGCTGGACCGTGGGACAGGTAAGTGTCTGTTTATTAAAAGTCAGCACCTATACTTTTTGTACTTGCTGAATTTTAATAAACTAAAAAATGTGTGGATCTCTGCTTTAAGCTGGCCATACATACACTGATGGAAATGCAGCTGGTTCAGTAGGGACCCGTTGAATTTTGATCAGTGTGTGGCCAATCCTGCTTGACAGAAGTCAATTGTTTGATCAATTTCTGTCAAAGGGACATGCTGGAAAACTTTTCTTGATCAGCAGCTACAGCTGCTGATCAGTGTATTCAGACAGCGACGGGTCAGCCAGGGAGATTCATCCATCCTTTCCGTTTGCATGGATGGAGGAACCTGTTTGTTTTTGCTTGTTGAGCCTGCTGGCTCTATGACCAGCTTTTAATATTCCCTGTACAGCACAGGGGCGGATCCAGAGTCTAGTCTCGGGAGGGGCATTGCCAGAAAATATGTTTTTTCGCTGCCAATTTGTCGGGGCAATGGCGCTTCAATCATAACGGCACCATGGTTAATATGGTGTCAGGATGATTGAAGCGCATTATTTCTATTATTACATTGTAATATAAAATGAAATAGTTTAACTCACCATAATGCAGAATCAGTGGGAGCCCTAAGTGTGTCACTTTCCACTGTCGTCTGCCACCAGATTCAACTTGTCACTTGCCACGTCACTTGCCACCAGATGCAGCTTGTCACTTGCCACGTTACTTGCCACCAAATGCGGATTGTCACTTGCCACGTCGCCTGCCACCAGGTGCAGCTTGTCACTTGCCCCGTCGCCTGCCATCAGATTTGGATTGTCACGTCACCGGCTTCAGATGCAGCTTGTCACTTTCCACGTCACCTGCCTTCAGATGTGGCTTTTTACTTGCCACGTCACCTGCCTTCAGATGTGGCTTTTTACTTGCCACGTCACCTGCCTTCAGATGCAGCTTGTCACTTGCCACGTCACCTGCCTTCAGATGTGGATTGTCCCTTGCCACGTCACTTGCCACGTCACCAGATGTGGATTGTCCCTTGCCACGTCACCTGCCACCAGATGCGGACTGTTACCTGCCACCAGATGGGAGTTGTCACTTGCCATGTCACCTGCCACCAGATGCAGATTGTCACTTGCCACGTTACCTGCCACCAGATGCGAATTGTCACTTGCCATGTCACTTGCCACATCCCCTGCCACAAGATGCGGATTGTCACTTGCCAGTGGCCCAGAGTAAGGGCACTTAACAGTCGGCCCACTCACTCACTATTTTCTCAGGGGGAACAATTGCCCTGTTGCCCCCCGATCCACCCCATGTACAGCCCTGTCGAATATGTCAGAACTATGTACAGTAAATCTAAAATAATAATAGTGTGGGACTGTGGTGGGACATTAGAATTTAAGCTCTTCTGGAGGTTGATGTGACTGGCTCAGTGTTCCCTTTACAGCACTGTGAAATATGTCAGAGCTAAAAATACTGTATATACTGTATATATAATAGTGTGTGACTGTGGTGGGACATTAGAGTGTAAGCTCCTCTGGTGCAGAGGCTGATGTGATTGGTTCAGTGTTCCCTTTACAGCACTAGGAAATATGTCAGAGCTATATATACTGTATATGCATAATAGTGTGTGACTTTACTGGACTTTATTGTGAAGTGTTTGCAGTGGGAAATGACATAAAGCTCCTCTCACTGTCTCAGACTGACATATTTGAACACGAAGCTCCTGCACCTTATTTAACAAATTCACTCTCTGTTAGGAACATATGTTTATGAGCCGCACCGTCACTGAACGCAAAACAAATTCAATGTAATCTCATAAATTACCAAAAACAATCTGCTGCCGCCTTCCCGGATTGTCTTCTGCCCCGTTCACAATAAACACTCAGCGTCATTTCCATATTTTCGCACTTTGTCAACTTTTTGTTTTCTTGTTGGGTGATCATTCTGCGAACTGTCAGACATTTTCTTTAGGTAAAAATTAAGTGTAAGTAAGTTCACAACACTTACATAACACTTACATATTCAATGAGTCCTCCACTTTGATATAATTTTAATTCTGCCTCGCAGGCTAATATGGAAATTTCAGGGAGACAGATTAAGTGCTCTAGATTCCATCCTGGCATTCATGCTCTGCTGCCTAATGCCGCGTACACACGATCGGATTTTCCGAGGGGAAATGTTGTATGTGAGCTTTTTGTCAGAAAGTCCGACCGTGTGTATGCTCCATCGAACATTTGCTGTCAGAATTTCCGCCCACAAATGTTTGAGAGCAGGTTCTCAAATTTTCAGCAACTTCACTTTGTTGGCGGAAAGATCGTGTGTACACAAGTGCGGCTCACAAAAGTTCATGCATGCTCAGAATCAAGCAGAAGGAGCCGCACTGGCTATTGAACTATTTTCTCGGCTCGTCGTACATCTTGTACGTCACCGCGTTCTCACTTTCAGAATTTTGGGTCAACATTTGTGTGACCGTGTGTATGCAAGACAAGTTTGAGCCAACATCCTTCGGACAAAAATCCACAGTTTTGTTGGCGGAAAGTCCAATCGTGTGTACGCGGCATTAGGCTCATGCACACTGGACATTACAAAAAAGCCAGTAACGTTAGCTGTAGCTGTAGAGTGAGTTTTTCAGCGTTTTTGCAATAGCGTTTTTCAATTTTTTTTTGCCGTTTTTTAGCTGTAGCGTTTTTTAGCTATTTTTAGCAAAACTATACTCCCATAAAAGCTTAAGGCTCAAAAATGCTGATAAATTCTGAATAGCCAAGTTTTTCAGCGTTTTTTGTGTTTTAAGCTGTTTTTATCTTTTTTCAGAGTAATGCCCTGTACACACGGTCGGAAATTCCGACCACAAAATCCGTTGTTTTTTTTCTGACGGATTTTGTCCGACACTGGTATTGCATACACACGGTCGGACAAAGTTGTCCGAAAATCCGATCATTCTGAACGTGGTGACGTTCGTTGCGTACGACGGGACTACGTAGAGGCTAATAGCCAATAGCTTTGGTCTTGTAACGTGATCTGAGCATGCGTGGTACTTTGTCCGTCGGAATTCGCTACACACGATCGGAAAAAGTCCGATAGGACTTTGTTGTCGGAAAATTTGAGAGCAGAATCTCAAACTTTTTCCGTCGGAAATTCCGATGGAAAAAGTCAGATGGAACCCACACACGGCCGGAATTTCCGACAACATGGTCCGATAGGACATTTTCCGTCGGAAAATCCGACCTTGTGTGTATTAGACCATTAGAGCGTTTTTACAGCTAAAAAAACTCCTCTCAAAACCCACTAGTTCTTGTGGGGTTTTCCAGCTAGAGAACACCCCTACCAAAAACTGCTGATAACAGCCTATGTGTGCATGGAAACATGCTGAAGACTTTATTGGCTGCAGAAAAAAATGGCTGAAGCCAAAAACAGTAGCTGTAAAAACGTCCAGTGTGCATGAGGCCTAATGGAAAAATCCCTCTTGTCGACAAACCCTTATTCTCTTAATGGCCACAAAGTTGAAACTTTGACCATGAAGTATGTTCTCTGATCTCAGCCTCGCCTTCTTTTTTTGGATCGCTGTGACCCCAGTTACACACATTGGAGGACAAGGGAGAAGCTTCACAACACAGGATGCTGCAGACATTACATGCTGACTAAATCAAGACGTTCTCAGATGGATCTATTTGCGGTGTGTAATTGCACACGCATTGTCCTGCTTCACAGTAAGACCAATAAATCGCAGCCAACATCTTAATGCACCTGCACTTTTTTTAAGCATTGCACAAAGCACAGATTTTTCACATCTGTGCATTGTGATCTGCTGACATAAATATGTGCTGTGGTATGCTCGCTAGGGGTGTTGCAATTCAACATGAATGGCACTACATTCATTTTGGTGTGCATTTTATTAAAATGTGCATTTTACCACACATTTCCACAACACACAAATGTAAATCCAGCCTCAAGCTGACCGCTCCTGCATAGATACGTTTGAAAAATGTAAAATACACAAAAAACTAACAAACGCATCTAATAAAATTTGAAAAACAGCCAAACCTGCAGCAGCTGAAGCATGTAGGGCAGTGATGGTGAACCTTGGCACCCCAGATATTTTGGAACTACATTTCCCATGATGCTCATGCACTCTGCAGTGTAGTTGAGCATCATGGGAAATGTAGTTCCAAAATATCTGGGGTGCCAAGGTTCGCCATCACTGATGTAGGGCAACACGGAATCAAGTGGGCCATTTTCAATTTTCCATCAACTGTCAACATTTATTAAAGTGGATATAGAGCCAAAACTTCTTCTTTAATTTCAGACAGAGTAGGGAGGGGTTGGTACTTTTTTTAGGTTACTCATCCCTGTTGTCGGTGTCTCATTGAGGAGCTTTCCCTTCACTTCCTTTCCCAAAGGCGCCACAGGATATCAGAGGAAATTCCAAAGTGAGGGAAAATCGCACCTTGGACAGCTTTCATTAGAACAGTTGTCCCCATTGAAAGCTTTTCTCTCACTTCCTGTTCCAGTGACCAATGTAAAATTTTGGATTCCACATCACTTTTTGTCTAGATAAAACCAGGATAAATAGAAAGGATAATTCATGTGTACCATCTACCAAATATATATAGTTCATTTGCTATACCAATCCTTGCTGTTGTCTATAGATGCTCCCCCATATCCACCATTTCTGAGACCTGGGATGTTTCTTCACCTGGCCGCCTCTCTCCACTTGCCTTCTTATATTGTTATGTACTGTAAGTATAGCCATTGTAGCACTAACAACCATTATATACAGTATCTAGATATTATTGTGCTGTATTTGACACTGATTGTATTATTTTCACCTTGTTTAGAACAAATCCATTGAACCCTAAAGCTCCTGAAGAAGCGCTTTGTCGCAAAACATGTCGAGCAGGACTTCAAGCTGGATCTCATCACCCCTCTAAGTGGTTACCTCCGTGTAAAGTTGGGTCTGGGCATTACTCCCATATAACCCTTATATCTATCTATTTTCCCTGGGGGGTTCCACCCTATACTGGGGTTGATGATGGTTACCAGCAATTGCTTTGTTGTAAGTGATGTAATATGGATATGAATTTTAACCAATTTTTATAACAATAAAATATTAAAATTGTAATGGTATTCGAGTTATGCTTTGCCATTAAAGTATATTTTTCTCTGTCCCAAACCTATACATATCATGTGTACCATCACCATTGAATGCTGGTGACAGAAGGTGGCTGTTGAGAAAAAAACAATAGAATTTCTCTCTGTGCTTGTAATCAGCTGAAGATGCTTGATGTTTTTGTGCATCTTCGCCATCAACTGCCAGTCATCTGACAATCATTTACCCCCCCATCATGAATTGCCAGTTGGCTGATGTGTGCTCCTACCACCAGTGAAGAAGGATATGGGGCAGAAAAGAAAATACTGGAATAGCTCATGTTAGCGCTCATGAACTGCAGTTTCGTGACATTTATTTGTAATCCTCTCATCAACTGCAGGTGTGGAGAACCAAGAAGATCGTCTCTTATCAACTGCCAAATGTAAAGGTCCATGTGATTGCTCATCAACTACCGCGTAATCCTAAAAACAGGGAAGCACTAGTCCGTTCCTCCAGCCTGCCATATAACAGGTCTAGTAGACGTTGTACACACTGTTTAAGCTCAGGGTAATACAAACATTTATAAAGTCAATTAGCTGAGTGTAGTCAGGATAATCTGGTTATGGTTAGCAGCGTTGCGTCACCCGCAGTGGCAGAGAGAGGGCCAGGCCGCGATGGCTCACCCCAAGTATCTCTTCTTTCTGGGAAGCCCCCACTCCATTGTCTGGTGATCCATTCCAGACAGGCCTCTAAGTGGAGAGGAAGCGGGTGAGGGGGCTCAGGATAAATATATATACACGCCGAGCTGGGGGGAAGAAAGGCGTCTTTTGTTCGGAGCTCGTACGCCAGACTTCCCTCCTCGCCGTGGCTGCAGATAGCCGGGAAAGATTAGAGGAGGCCTAGCGTTGGTGGCGGACAAAGGCCCGCTGTGTGTCAGGGATCAGTCTGTTTGCTCTGAGCAGCCCAAACCCTTCTATAACTGTTTTCAAATCCATCTGAGGAAGTGTCGGGCTGGGTGATGGGTGACATTTGCGGCGGAGGTGAATGCCGGAGCTGTGCGTGCCTCCTGGACTGTTTGGGTTTTTAGCTGGCAATCGAAAAACAGGCCTGGTGTATTATAGTGCCGCTGTCAGTTCACCTTCTGCATAAAGCCAATGTCTGGAGGGATACAAAAAAAAAATTCTCAATTTCATTGACATTTTCTATTTACTTTATTTGTTTCGCTTTTATTTTCTTTTTTTTTTTCTAAAACATGAAAAATCGAAAACAGCTTTGTTCTGGCGCTTCTGTGAATATCATTTTATTTGTATCATTGTTTAGGTGGCTGTGATGGTGCAATTTGAGCATCTCTTATGATGATTGAATGAAGATCACGCCATGTAGGGCTTCCACTGACTGTAGCAATAATCAGTAGAAGATCAAATCGATTTGCAGAATAAAAGAAGAGGGAATTTTTATTTTATGTTTTTTTTTTAAATATATTTTAATCTCACAGTTTATGAATCATCTGAATTGCATGATTCATTGAAGGTCAAAACTTTTCTATGGAGGACATACGCTTCTCACTGCACCTGCTGGAGTACATCATGATGGCTCCTGGTGGCAGGGCGACTCACTGAAGAAAAACAGGCATTTCATTGGCTGGTTAGATACTGCCATTTTAAATAATATCATATTATTTGTGACACAGGAGTCTGTGATTGAACAGTTTGGGCTTCTGTGGACCAGTGATTATGTTTTACTGCTGATTTGCGTCTATATATGTTTTTTTGAAGGCTCCGAATCAAAATGTTTAAACATTGGATTGTATGGAACAGTATTTACAATGCATCATTTTGTGTTGCATTTTTGTAAAAGCAGCATGCCCTGTTAGTTTTAAGGGCTTTATCTATCAGCTTTATTTATCAGTGTGAATGTCTGGCAAACATATACAGTATACAATTGTATAAACAATTGACAATAGCAATTTTCCCCCTAAGAACCTAAAAAGCATTCCAGCATGCATTGCGGCTGCAGTTAAAGAAAAAAAAGAACAAACATAATGCGTAGTGTATTACAGCAATCACCGCTTTTTTCGAAACCATATGTAGCGCTACCCTCACTAGGGCTGCAGGTTTAAAGTCCCAAGTTCAATTCCCGGTAGTGAAGCAGCCGGGCAAACAGCAACTTCCACACCTCTTCTTCCAGGAAACACAGTCTAGAGGTTTGCTTTTTTAAAGTTTAATATGACAATAACTTGGATGGGGTTCAGGGAGCTGTGGGATACTCCATGTTACTAACAGGAACAATTGGGACACTCTTCCTTGTAGCAGCTCTGCAGACCAGGCTCTTAAAGTGATACTAAACACACACTGTTTAAGACGGCTTTCACACTGAGCCGTGGCCGGCATCAGCGGTAAAGTGGCGATATTTTAGCGCCGCTTTACCGTTGTTTTAGCAGCGTTATTCGGCCACTAGCGGGGTGGTTTTAACCCGCCGCTAGCGGCTGAAAAGGGGTTAAATCCGCCCGCAAAATGCTGCCGGAGCGGCGTTTTGCCGGCGGTATCGCAGCGCTGCCCCATTGATTTCAATATAGAGCAGCGGTGGAGGAGCGGTGAGTTCACTGCTCCTTCACTGCTCCAAAGAGGCTGCTGGCAGGACTGTTTGTGAAGCCCTGCCAGCGCACCGCTCCGGTGTGAAAGCCCTCGGCTATTTTTAGCACTGTAGCGCCTGAAAAAACGCTGGCAGTGTGAAAGGGGTCTAATTTACATGGTCCCTTCTATTTCTGTATGTGGATGATGGCACTGTAATTATTTTAATTAAAAAAAAAAAAAGTACCTTTTTCCTAATCAATATACAGCTGTTACATGACCCAGCTCCTCCCCAGCCTGTCTGCAGGGAAACGTAAGCAGGAGGAGCTTCTAGTCCTTTGTTACTGGTCATATGTTTAAAAAAAATAAAAAAGTCTTTGGAATACAGAGTAAAAAAATTAAATAAAAAAATATCAATTATCTGTTTTAAATTGTCATACAAATATATGTTTAAAGTGAAATATTTAACAATTTTTTGGCAATAACATGGCATCTGCCAGTCACAGGCTGTGTCACGCCCCTCCAGCCTGTGTCTTAGAATAACAAGGAGGCGAAGCCTCCATCAATCTACATGTATTACCCCACCCCCATTGTGTTTAGCTGGTTGTGGGTATGGAGGGGGAGGAGTGTAATTTACCATTGTGTACAGTATACGCCCAAATGTGTGACTCTATAGATGTGATAGGGAGGAAATGCTCAGAAACTCATGTGCAGAGCTGTCAATATTGCTCTACGAAATCCCTAGCTGCATTGGGAACATGGACAGAAGGGGGAGATAGAAAACAACAGGATCAACCAGGTTTTTTGCAGAATACAAAAAACAAACCCCATAGTGACTGAGTGAGTATGAACAGCATGTAATACACCATTTATTGGTAGTTTTTTATGATGTGGGTTTAGTGACACTTTAAGCACGGTACAGGATGGTAAGTGGACAGCACTGGGACATCTAAAGACAAAAAACAAGCCTTTCTCTCTGAACAACAGGGGTAACAGAAGCAACAGTCATTGAAGTCCTTCCCCAAATTCACCAAATTTACTAAGCTCTAGGGTAAATGAGTGCAACTGCACTTGCAAAGTTCACAGTCTGTCTTATAATAAATCAACCCCTTTGGTTGAGAGCACAACCAATGTGACATTTACATTCCTGGCACATGCTGTTTTTTTTAACTGTTAAATCATTGGGTTTAGTTCCACTTTAACCACTTCTCGCCCGGCCTATAGCAGAATGACGGCCGGGCGGTGGTTCAGTTATCCTGACTGGGTGTCATATGACATCCGATCGGCGGCTCTCCTGCCAGGAGGGGTTTGTGCTGATTGATTATCAGCACAGCCCCCCCTCGGATGCCCTCACTGGACCACAAAGGATGCCACCAGGACCCTCAGGGAGGCACATAACATGTGGATGGCCAGGTACATCCCCCATGGCCATCCACATGTGCAAATTAATGCCCAATCTATGCCAATCAGTGCCCACAAATGAGCACTGACTGACACAATTATGGAATTCAGTAATGCTCAGCAATGCCACCCATCAGTGTCATCAGTGCAACCCATCAGTCTCCATCAGTGCCCACCTATCAGTGCCCATCAGTGCCCACCGTGCCACCTATCAGTACCACAGATAAGTACCCATCAGTGCCACCCATAATCACCCATCAGTGCCACCTACAAGTGCCCATCAGTGCCACCTATGAGTGCCTATCAGTGCCACCTATGAGTGCCCATCAGTGCCGCATACTAGTGCCACCTATCAATGTCCATCAGTGCCACCTCATCAGTGCCACCTCATCGGTGCCCATCAGTGCTGCCTTATCAGTGCCGGTCATTGAAGAAGAAAACTTACTTATTTACAAAAAAAATTAACAGAAACAAAGAAAAACGTTTTTTTTCAAAATTTCCGGTCTTTTTTTATGTGTTGCTCAAAAAATAAAAATCGCAGAGGTGATCAAATACCACCAAAAAAAAGCTCTATTTGTGGGAACAAAATGATAAAAAATTTGTTTGGGTACAGTGTAGCATGACCGCGCAATTGTCATTTATTTGTCATTGCGACAGCGCTGAAAGCTGAAAGTTGGCTTGGGCAGGAAGGTGTATAAGTGCCTGGTATTGAAGTGGTTAAGGAAGCACCCATCACGTCCTTAGCATCCAGTGATAGCGCCTGGCCCATTTCCTTTGCTGGTCATGTTAACAAAGGGGTAGGGATACTGACTGACATCATTGCCCAAATATTTGGCCATGACCATATTTGATCAATGATTTTACTGGGTATACCCCCACCACCTTGTTTACATTTAGCTGCAGGCACTGGACCTGGCATTCGCAGAATGTGACGGGATTGGATGTGTCCATTGGTCAGCGGTTTGTTGAGTGTCATTCATTCATGCTTGACAAGGGTTTGTATCACTGAATTACATCATTGACAACAGATACAGGGGGTCCCCAACTTACGAACAACCCCTACTTACGAACGGGGCGCTGCGGGGACCCTCCGCCATTTTTCGCTGGTTTTCGCCGTCTTTCGGCCCTTCTGCGCATGCGCGGCCATACGGAGCTTGGAAAATGCCGGAAATGTCCGTAATTTGCCACGCATGCGCAGAACGGCATTAGACGGAACATCGGAAATGTCCGGAAATCTCCGTATTTGTCGGTCTGCGCATGTGCGGCCGACTTACGAACATTTCCGACTTCCGTACAGGCGGGCAGTCCCTAACGAGTTCGTAACTCGGGGAACCCCCTGTATACATTGTAGGACTTGATTTTTTTTTCGTTCTTTTTAATAAAGGACTGTCTAATACTCGTACCTCTGCTGCTGTGGCAGGCAGACCAGTGCTGGCGTCCTCGTTGCTAGGTAGCTGGTCACTCCATCTTCTTAGATCTCCTCCTCAGCTGGATTGGCCAAAGGCCACACACCCCTATCCCTGGCTACCCTACTCTGGTTGGATGCATCTCTCTGGTGCCTATTTAAAGCAGAACTAAATGGTGAATACTCACCTATCCAATGGTCCCTTGCCAGCACCAGCATCTTCTTCTGAGTGCCAGCCTTTGGGCCTCTTCATTGGCAGGTACAGAATTACATCACTCCTGTGCAGGCACAGCAGCCAGTCATACTTGTACTTAGAGGCCGGCATGGCGCATTAAGCTGAGCTGCACATGTGCAGCTCAGTTTATAGTTCCATAAAAGATATAGAGCAGACAGGTTTCTTACATGTGATTTGGACCAGTACACAAAGCAAGGTCTATAAAGACATGGATGAGGGAGTTTGGGGTGAAGGAACTTGACTGGCCTACACAGTTGAGTTCTGACCTCAACCCGATAGAAGACCTTTGGGATGAATTATAGTGGAGACTGCAAGCCAGGCCATCTTGTCCACATCAGTGCCTGACCTCACAAATGCGGTTCTGGAAGAATGGTCCAACATTCTCATAGACACACTCCTAAACCTTGTGGACAGCCTTCCCAGAAGAGTTGAAGCTGTTATAGCTGCAAAGGTTGGGCCAACTCAACATTGAACCCTATGGACTAAGAGTGGGATGCCATTAAAGTTTAAAGGCAGGCGTCCTAATACAACCAAATGTTTTCAACCAAAGAGTCACTTTTTTCTGCTGAGACCAATAGGCTTAAAAATGACAGTCAAATGCGTAAGCAGAACTTCACCCCCACTCTGTAATGTTCCCCTGCTTCTCTGTCATGTCACCAATTTTAAAAATCCAGTGCGTGTGCCGATCTCTGCCAGATATCCAGGACCTGGCAAATCCTTGTGGCACATTTGCACACATGCCAAAAGGTTCTCAAGTATGCGCATAGACAACACTCATTTCTGGTATCTGGGGCATGGCAGAGCCCCCTGGCATCTGTGTGCATGCATGAGGCCCCCAGGCATGTTCACAGATGTGCCTCTAGGCTTTGCCAGGTCCCATATACCTGGCAGAGCATAGTGCTGTGTCTGGGCATTTGCACAATCTTGCGCCATGCATGCCGCCTTAAGTAAAACTGACAATCCTATGAGGCAGAAGGGGGTACATACGTAGTTCTTGCCTAGGTGAGAAAGTAGGGAATGCAGCACAAAAACTGCTCTATAATTTTAAGTGGATGTAAGCCTCTGAAATGAACAAAGCGTAACTTTTATAGTGTGTATTTGCATTGATCCAGAGTACCTATTGTGATTTATATCTCCTCTCTCATTCCTCTGGTATCTGCATCAGTTTCTGACAGCCTATTCCGACACCAGACAAACCTGGGATATAGCTCACCCCCCTCTCCACCACACAGCAAGTGACTGACAGGCTTAGCTGTGCATGTTTCTCTATGAGACGCTGTAGGGAGGCGTGCCATTTTCCTCCACTCTCAGATTACCCATAACTCCCTGCTACATGTTGTTCAGTGTGCGATATCAGATCCCCGCCCCCTGCCTTCTGCAGCTGAGAAATGCTGTGTAAAATGTGTGCTTTAGGAGGCTGTGGAGGAGGGAGGTTGGTAGATAAACAGGTACAAATTATGCAGAAGGACTTGTTTCTTCTCTGTGTATCACCTGAGGCTAGTCACTTCAGTGGGTATATGTATGGACATTTTTGTTCCGGGATTTAAATAAGTATTAATTTTTCCAATGCATTTTATCAAATGTCCTTATTGCCACAAAAATATCAGAGTGAAAACTCACTAATTTACTTATCCCTAGTCATATTCTGTGCAAAGTTGTATGTTCAGCTGGAGAGTAGGCTTTACATTTTATATGATCTATTACAAGGAATATATACATTAAGGCTGCTTTCACACTGGGGCGGGTTGCAGGCGCTATTGCGCTAAAAATAGCGCCTGCAAACCGACCCGAAACAGCTGTTGCTGTGTCTCCAGTGTGAAAGCCCTGAGGGCGGCGCTTTGCAGAGGTTTTTAACCCTTTTTCGGCCGCTAGCGAGGGTTAAAACCACCCCGCTAGCGGCCGCATACCGCGGGTAAAACGATGATAAAGCAGCACTAAATATAGCGCTGCTTTACCGTCGCCGCCCGCACCGCCCCAGTGTGAAGCCGGCCTAAAAGAATTGGTTAGCCATGTAAAAAATTTGAAAGGCAGATAGGGGTTGGCAGACAGTTTGGACGCATGTGTCAGAGACAGTACAGACGGCTGATGTCACAAATTCTGCAGACGGATAAACAGTGTGGGGGGGGGGGGGGGGGATACTGAATGTCATTCAGCTGGAGTGACATCATCATCCTATGAAGATATAGAAAGCTGTCCACATACCGCCACAGTGCTGCAACACAAAACATGTTCACAGTTATTTTTCCTGTAACACTGATGGCCAGGAAGAGTCCTGATTGATGAGACCCTGCCGTGCCCTCAAAATAGAAGCTTTTCACTTAGCAGGAGCACTCTGAGCATATAATCATCATACTGAGAGAGAATGCCACCTAATTCACTCCATTTATGAGCACATGGAAAGGTATAGAATCACTATACACAGGAGAGGTCACATGCGATGGCTGAGAGGACGAGGAGTGAGAGGTCACATTACTGTACAGCAAAAACACACAAAAAAAATACATTTACTAAACCAGGAGGGAAAGAAAATAAAGTGATACATACTAAAATGTAAAATGCGTTTTAGTTATGACTACTTAGAGAAAAAGATTCGTCTGTTACCTGCATTGGGAATAGAGACCCACCTGCAGCTCCTTTATGCTGCATATACAAGCTAGAGATTGATGGAATAGTGCACACATATCTCTATAGAGCAGGGGGTCAGCAACCAGTAGATTGTGATCTACCGTTAGATCACGATCTACCAGTAGATCTCGGACAGGTGACTGGTAGATCGCAGTCTGGGCTTGCCGACCTGCCATTCCAGATCATAAATTCCACCTCCTCCCAATACAAATCTGCCCCCCTGCTGAAATCACCCCCCGCCCCCCAAAAAAAATCACCCCTTCTAGCACAAAACCAACTTTCCTTTCCTCCATGTGAGTGAATATTGTTGTTTAATAAATTGTTTTTATGATATATACTCAGAGGCACCCCTTTCCTTGTTTTTATTTTAGCTTACTGGAATCTGCTTCTGGCTTTCTTGGTGGCCGCCCTGACTGACCCATTGCCATATATATTCCAGTGTGCGTGTACAAGTACATACACACATCCTACTATTTCTGCTTTTGGACTATTGGGTTCTACATTCTTAGGTATCTGTGCATTGCGCCTTTTTACTTGTTCTAGCATAAAACCTCTACCCCTCAAATGTCCCCTCCAAGCACAAATCCTCTCCCCCACTCCAAATCCCCCCTCCTACTCCTAACACAAATTCTCCCCCACTTTCCCCCCTCCTAGCACAAATTCACCCCCTTCTAGCACAAATCCGCCCCCTATCCAAAATACCCCCAATCATCCCTACTAGCACGAATCCCCCACCCCCCCCCCCCCCCCCCCCCAAAAAAAAATTCCCCTCCTAGCACAAGTTCCCTCCCCCCTCTACCATACCACCTCTTCTAGAACAAATCCCCCCTCCTAGCACAAATCCTAAGGGCTCATTCACAAGTGCAGCAGGCACTGCTGCTCCCCTGAAAAGGGATCCAAGTGTGTGGTGAGGAGGCGATATGTTGCCTCCTCACCACCTTATTTAAACCCATGATTGCTGTGTAATGCACACAATTGCGACACAGTAGTATGGCAATTAAAGGTTTAAATCAGGTGTGAGGATTTCTCCAGTGTTGTGCAGGTAGATCTCCACCTCTCATCTTTTGTGCTGTTGACTGACCTTGGAGGATTGTTATCCCCACTGTGTGGGAAGGCTTTTTCAGACCTTTCGGTCATTACTATGAGGTGAGCGGCTGCTGATGTCTTTGGTGGATGGGCTGGGCTCACTCTGGCACCTGCATGCTTGATTTGGACGCACGTCATCACTGTGGCATAGATCCTGTCTATTAGGAATTGTTCATTTATGGACTTTTTAGGTATTTATTACTTATTGGTTATTTGCGCTGCACTGTTTTGAGCAAAAAGTTATTGAAATTGCAATGAAATTACATTATGCCGCCATTTTATATCCAACCAGTTTAAGCATCACACCTTTTTCTGGACCCCTGAAGTCCAAGGTTAGCAAACATTTAATTTTCATGGTGCCATCCATCATATGACAAAGAATGCAGAACAATACACAGCACCATTTTTATAAGGAGATGGAAGAAAAACTGGAAATACGTATTAAATTGGCTGTGAAAAAAGAGACATTTCTGGAGGCTGCTGCAGTCTGTGATTTCCACAGGATTATTCTATATTAAGAGGTAAGACATCCTATATCTATGAATATCAATAGCGGGAAATATGCCCCCTTCTCACATTGCAATAAATATGCTGCCTTGTAAACAGACGAGCCAAAACGATGTCCTATGGCCAGCTATAGGAGACACTTCAGATAACAAAATTCAAATACAAAATAACAAGAACCCCAATATATAACTAGAACCTTGACAATATACAACTAGATACTGCCCGAGGGCCCAGGGGCCCTAGGGGGCCCCATCAGGGTTGCCAGCCTCAGTAAAACCAGGGACAGTATGTAAAAATCTGTGTCTCTAAAATGTCCCTTACCGACATCCTTTTGGTCTAAAAACACAGAGATTATAGCTGCCCCACCTCTCCAGTACCTTCTCGGCCAATAGAAACCTGTCTGTGTATACTGTGTGTACATGTATGTGTATACTGTGTGATTGTATACTGTGTGTGCGTATACTGTGGATCATCAGGAGACCGTACAGGTGAATTATCTGTAGTCCATACAGCTGGATCATCCAGAATCCATACAGCTGAATCATCCAGAGCCCATACAGCTGGATCATAAGGAGCCCATACAACTGGATCATCAGAATCCCATACAGCTGGATCATCAGTAGCCCATACAGTTGGATCAGCAGGAGCCCATACAGCTGGATCATAAGGAGCCCATACAACTGGATCATCAGAATCCCATACAGCTGGATCATCAGGAGCCCATACAGCTGGATAAGCAGGAGCCCATACAGCTGGATAAGCAGGAGCCCATACAGCTGGATCATCAGGAGCCCATACAACTGGATCATCAGGAGCCCATACAGCTGGACCATCAGGGTCCCATACAGCTGGATCATCAGGAGCCCATACAGCCTGATCAGCAGGAGCCCATACAACTGGATCATCAGGGGCCCATACAGCTGGATCAGCAGGAGTTCATACAGATGGATCATCCAGAGTTCATACAACTAGATCATCAGGAGTCTATATAGCTATAACACTGTACTATATTTACTGCAAGCTATATCAAGAACAAAATAATAGATAAATCTCAATATATAATGGTATGATAATGGTAAAAGTATAAAATGAGGCAAATCTACTGCTGCCTTCCGGCCCTGAGCTCCAGTCCCCACTGGCTTGGCCTATATGTGCCCTGTGGGCACACGAGCAGGTGTGCGCACCACGAGTCCCCTGGTACCAAGAGAGTGAAGCCCTCCTCTCAGTCTTTATAAAAGCTCCCTCTGCCCATTCCTCCTCTGGATCTTATGGGCATTGCAGTGTGTGCACCTATAGGATCTATAATAGTATGGATGTCCTGAACTTTGACTCAATGTTCTTGTAGTCCAGCACTTGGCTATCTATCTATCTATCTATCTATCTATCTATCTATCTATCTATCTATCTATCTATCTATCTATCTATCTAACAGTATCTATTTGAAAGCTTACATTTACATTTTTTAGAACATTTTTAACATTAACAATCGGCCATGTTTGAAAGCTTCAGAATCTGTTCTATTTCTGGGCACAAATATCTCTGTTACTGCCTGTAAAAAATCGTTTTATTTAGGAGACGTTGAGGGATTTTACAGGACAACTTACAAGATAATAAGACATGGATATCCCAAGGGAGCCATGAATTGTCAGAGATATAACCACCACCTCCACGTGAAATGAAAATTGTTATCTACTTTGTTAGTAAGAAGGAAACATTGTCACATCGTGTCATATTGTGGCGGGTTTATGCGAGTCAGTTCCACCAGGAGACAATCAATGCCAAAACAGTGACAGCACAACGCAAACGCTCAGTGAAGATTAAGTCGATATTGACCAGCCATTCACCTGTGATTGAATATAAACAATTTGGCGTTTGGCTTACGAGACTTTGCACAAAGATAACTGAAAATATTTTACTGCATTGGTCAAAATATTTTTACAAGCAAAATGTATCAGTGTTATCAATCTCAACTCTAATATGATAGGTTGAGACCCTCAAGCAACCATGAAGAATACCTGTTCAACTGGGACTTACGTCAGGCCACAATCTCTTTGGACAACTTGAAGGTGCACAAACCTCCCGGGGAAATTAAATCATTATCAAACCTACATTTACATATAAAAAGTAGTATACAGAACAGTTACTGAGAATTACACCCAGGCCCAGCATAGAGAACAAGAGACATGGTACTGTGCAGAGTCCATATATATATATATATATATATATATATATATATATATATATATATATATATATAATAAGAACAGATACTGAGAATTACAGCCATCATACAAGACAAGAGAAGTGGTACTGTGCAGAGTCCATAAATACAAAATAAGAACAGATACTGAGAATTACATCCATCATACAGAACAAGAGAAGTGGTACTGTGCAGAGTCCATACATACAGAATAAGAACAGATAATGAGAATTACACACAGCATACAGGACAAGAGAAGTGGTAATGTGCAGAGGTTATACATAAAGAATAAGAACAGATACTGGGAATTACACCAAGCATACAGAACAAGAGAAGTGGTACTGTGCAGAGTCCATACATACAGAATAAGAACAGATACTGAAAAATACACACATCATACAGGTCAAGAGGAGTGCTACCGTGAAGCATCCATACATATAGAATAAGAACAGATACTGAGACTTACATCCAGCAAATAGGAATAGGACAAGAGAAGTGGCACTGTGCAGAGTAAATGCATACAGAATAAGAAAAGATACAGAGAATTACATGCAGTGTACATTTTTAGCGGTCTTGTCATATTGAACACCTGTGTAAATGATGATTACATGTACAGATCTGTGTTATTTACTGAATACATCTCTGGCTTCTGTTTCGGCCTGACCACAATCCTGAACTCTGGGGAGCAGCCAAAGCCACAGAAAATAATTCACTCTTAGATCAGCTCCTATCTGTCTCGTCTCCGGATGTAAAAATCCACCACAGCGGCTGTCCGGCGAACATCCAGATGAATTATACATGTGGTTAAACTGAAATTAAATCCTAATTTTGATTAATGAAAAGCTTTCAAGTGTTTTCAAATCATGAACTCGATCTGCACATAAAGCAGAGTCCTTACTAACAAGATGCTTAACTGCAGAATAACTGTCCGTGTGAAGGGTTCATTGGACTTCTGAACAGATGTTGCACTTGGGGAGAGGTGTGGAGCATGTGGACTACGCACTGGGGCCCCAAAAATTACCAGGGGTTTTTCTGCAGTCCTGAATCAGGCACATAGCTAAACACTTTCCATCATGATTAGAGTTGATCCCAAAATTTTGATAATGCTAGATTCAGACCAAATGTTGAAGGTTAAAATCCATATCCAAATATCATTTTTTTTTTTATGTTTGAATTAAAAAAGGCTACAGAAACATAGAAAAGTTGTAAGCAGGTGCTTGTGGGAAGGGGTTAGCTGCCAAGGATGGGAAGAGGTTTCCTGTGCCTAGACTCTTTCCTGGGCATTAAAAAGGTTAATTCGGCAGGAGAGTTGGTGTTGGAGAGCAGTTGCCACAGGTAACCAAGAACTGGTGATTAGTGTATAGTGGCCGGTAATGAAGCATGGTACCTAGTGTTGTACCCAGGTCCACTGGTAGCGAGGGGGTCTGCTTTAGCTCGCTCCCTCAGTTCCCCAGAGTAGTCAGGACAAAACCTGCAGTACAGAGGCCTCATGTACCTGGCCACATGGTACGGGAGAGTGAAGGAGTTAAGTGAGAGCAAACATGAGGTCTGCACTAGGTGCTCTGCAGTACCCCATTCTGTCGCTGGAAGTGAGGTGGCCGAGGTACGCTGGACTGGTGAAGAGGGCATGGGCTCCGCAGTGTCCCAACATACATCAAGCAAGGGTATGTAGTAACATGGGACTGCACGTTTCACAGAGAAACTCTGTACATTCAAGTATGTACGTCTCATCTCTAAGCCGGGGTACCGCCATAATGCTTAAATTTCACTTGAACATGGCCCTTGCCTGGTCCCAGGCATTGATGAGTGCATACACAACGAAAGGTATTCCCACAAACAGGGTGAGTGGGCCCCGCCAACAAAGTGCTAGCAGAAAAAGACCGAATCTCTCAAGCCTACCCGCCTTTTTTTGTTGCAAGCATCCACTACTTTTTCTTTTACAATCTTTTTTTATTAAAGTTTGAACAGTACAAAAGAAAATAGTACCGAATTACTGAACAAAACTGACTGTACACAGTAGAAAACATACGCTGCAGTACAGAAAGGGTCATAACAATGAAAAACATCTCCTTCTAAGTTCTAAATAATATAGCAGAAGTGAGAATCATCAAAGCAAAAGGTGTCCCCTTTATAGGATCTATAGACACTGTAATTCCTCTAATCAGCCAATCAACAAAATAAACTCAATGTTTATCCCATCCCTCAGGGGGAGGAATAGAACCCAGGGCAACCAGTCAACAGTCATATGGTTCTCTCCCGTGAGCCAGAGGGCCATGGAGAAGAAGTAAAGCGTTCAAAGAGAGAGGAGGAAGAAAAAACAAGAAATAGAAAGAAAAGGGAAGAAAGCAGCAAGTTCTCCTGTTGGTCCCAATGGGCTTCAGAAAGCGTTTAGGAGGTAGAGCCTGTTAAATATTTAATCCAGGGGTCCCATGTTTTCTTAACTACCTACTACTCGCTAAAAAATAATACTCTCTAAAGTTAGTTTTGAGCTTTTATCCTGCTAGCTTGAGGTCATCCTCCCATGTTCTTGATCTTAGCTTCATACTGAAAATACTGCTCTCCTGAGCCTTATTCACACCCTTCATTAAAGGTTTTAGTTAAAGGTTTTCCTACCTTTTTTCCTTATTTCCTCAAGACTGAACATATTGGGTTCCTGCATATGTTCAGGAATATATATATATATAATATATGTTATCCATCAGACCTTTCACCATTTGATTGCTTGTCTTCGGACATCTTCTATCTTTTTGCAAGTGAGGTCTCCAGAATTGGACATAATATTTATAAAGATTTATATAGGGGAATCAGGATCGTCTTCCTTTTGGTGGTAAACTCTCTAATGATAACTAAAGATCTAAACCAGGGAGTCAGGACCTAATTTTTCCTGCTGTTGATGCATCTAGTCATAACTAAACATTAATATAGAGGAGTCAAGACCTCCTTTCCCCTGCTAGGGATCCCACTGTGACAACTAAAGATCCATATGGAGGAAAAAGGATCACATTTCTTCTGCTGGGGATTCCTCTAGTGTTTACTAAAGATCTACAGTATATAGGGGAATCTGAACCTCTTTCCACCTGCTAAGGATCCATCTACTGGTATTAAATAATTAATTAAATAATTAAATATCTTAATAAAATAATCAGGACCTCCTTTCTCCTGCTAGGGATCCCTCTAGTAATAACTAAAGATCTATATAGAGGAATTAGGACCTTCTTCCTCCTGCTGGTGATCCCTCTAGTGATAACTAAAGATCCAGTCAGGGGAAATGGGAACTCCTTTCCCCTGCTGAGGATCCATCTAGCAATAATTAAACATCTATATAGAAGAACCTTCTGCCTTTTACCTGCTTCTGTTGCTGCCTGATCACCATAAGTTTGAGTTCCAGGCCCACCTGCACCCCCCATTATCTCATATCTCATAAAGAAGTGGTTCGGGAGCTTCCAAAACCATTCTGCACAATTTTCCATTATTTGTGATCTCCTTGTAATATACACTATTCTGGAGAGCCTGGCTTGGATTTCCTTGGTATTTAAGAGTGCATTCACACCTGGTGATTTTACCAGCGCAAGGGGTATTTCTTATTTAGTGTAAGTGCTGTCCCTTCTGCTGATTATAAAATCTCATTAATGGGCTCACAAACAGAATTTAAAAAAATGGCAGACATGTTATCTCTACCCCAAAACGAAGAACACTGAAATAGGAATTTTTTTTTTAGGTTGAAGAAAGAGGACAGCTTACAGAGATTATTGGTGCTAAAGAGTTTAATATATACCAATGGATTTTAATAAAAACATCACATTTTAATTATATTCATCCAAACATTCCACCAAATATACAGTGTCACAACTCGCAATAAACACATTTTAGAAGAAATGTTCTGACCAACTGGAGATGCAGCATTTACTGAGATAAAGTTCTAAATAGCATATACTATACAGCCAAATGTTTGTGGACACCTGACCATCACACCTACAGTATATGAGCTTTTTAATAAGGCCATAGACAGAAGGAACTGGGCAAGATTCAAACCATGTATGGGCAGGCTGAATGTACCCAAGTTGATCAATTGATGAACTTGGGTACAACAAGTCTGTCAGATTTTACATGTTCTTATTGCTAGCGGCTGTCATAGCCGCTAGCAATAAACACTGTGTTCTCCCTGCCTGTGTGCGCTGTAATATTTTTGTTCTGTTGTATGGTCTTATGACAGCACCATCTTTAATGCATTTTTTAGGGTGTACCCCCCAAATATCTTGTTTGTCTATTGTATGAATTCTGACCAAATCCTTTTGGGTAAGGAGCACCCCACTCCCTCATTAAAGAGGAGGGCCCACAAAAAAAAATATTTAAAGTCAGCAGCTACAAATACTGCAGCTGCTGCCTTTTAATAATCGGACACTTACCTGTCCCAGGGTCCAGCGATGCGAGGGAATGAGGCCCCCCCTTGTTCCCCGCTCCACTCGCGACGCCGGCATTCTTAATGTGGGCACCCGGCTGTGGCTTCACAGCCGGGCACCCCCTGCGCATGCGCGAGCAGCGCCGCGCGCTGTGATTCGACGCTCACTCATCTGGGACACGTGACAGGTCCCAGATGACTGTGCGGCACCTAGGGGAAGTGACGTCAGTTGCTGGGCACTGAAGGTGGCAGACTACGAGGGACCCCCTAGCAACAGGCATTTAGAGGTGAGTAAAAAAAAAATTTTTTCCAATTATTTTTTTTTACATTTTTTTATGATTTTTAAGCCAATATGGTGTGACCAAATCCTCATATTTTTTGATAATGTTTTTTTGAAAATGTCTAGGTGTTTTTAAAAAAGCCTTGCTGGAGGTAAATGTCTGTTTT
Source organism: Lithobates sylvaticus (assembly GCA_028564925.1). Taxonomy (NCBI): domain Eukaryota; kingdom Metazoa; phylum Chordata; class Amphibia; order Anura; family Ranidae; genus Lithobates; species Lithobates sylvaticus. Next base: position 167,654,651 of record CM053029.1, read on the forward strand.
GCATGTGTGCGCTGTAATATTTTTGTTCTCCCTGCCAGGAGAACACAATGGCTCCGTGGAAGGGATTCCCCCATCAACACTGACTGTGGTTGCAGGGAAGAAAATCACTCCATCTATGGCTGGCCCTTGCGATCCCATTCAAAACCACGGCATTAAAAGTTGCCCCCAACCCCTCTGGCTATAACAGACTCTACTATTCTGGGAAGTCTTTCCACAACATTTTGGAGTATGTCAGGGCTCTGTGCAGGTCCCCTGCGTTCCTCCAAACTAAACTGGTCACACCATGTCTGTATGGTACTGGCTTTGTACACATGGGCACCATCATGCTGGAACAGAAAAGGACCTTCCCCAAACTGTTGCCACAAAGATAGAACACAATTGTCTAAAATGTCTTTGTATGTTTTAATAATAACAGTACACTTTATTGAGAACACCTAAACTGAATCATTTGGTGGGGAGGTTCATTTACTTTTGACTATATAGTATGAATATTTATACTTACCTCCATTGTAAAACTGCCTCCAACAATTTTGCACTCAGTTTTCCTTTTGATATTTGACAGCTGAGCTTTAGATTTTAGTTGAATAATATAACTGAATAATATGGCATTACTTTTTTCTTTTTTTCTAGTATCAGGACCCCTTTTTGTATCCAGAACAGCCTGAATTTCCAATAACAAAGATTCAGCAAGGTTACTAAACATAAAAGTCCTAATGTATGAAAAGATTTGATTATCCATGCTATTACACCACCAGTAGCTGGACCTGATGGCACCATACAGGACGGGTCCATGGATTTATAGCATGTTTCTAAATTCTGACCCTCCAGTGTTTTCCCATCCTCAGTCATCTAGTTTTGGTGGTAAGGTGCCCACTGTAGCTTAATTTACCTGTTCATAGCAGACAGCAGGGATCTCGGTATGGTGTGCTTTTGTAGTCCATCCTTTTCAAGGTTCCCCATGTTGTGTGTTCATAGATGACACATCACTGCTGTAACAAGCTGTTTTTGGAGCATCTGTGGACTTCCTGTCAACTGGAACCAGTCTGTCCGTTCTCTGGTCTCTTCTATTATTAAAGTTTTTTAGATCCCTGAATTTTTTTTTACTGTTTACAACATTCTCTATAACCTCCATAGTCCGCAGTGGGTCCCACATAATGTCTGAGATGTTGTGTGACATAAACAGATAACCACCGCTCCAAGACTCTCCTTCTAAGCGAATGCTCCTGCTCCTGTGTGTTAGCCCCAGGTGCTGTCTATTGGCACAGCAATTTGGAAATCAGGAAGAACTCCGGACAGCCACACACCGGGAAAATTAAAATTCAAAAAGGTTTATTTAAAAGCAAAAAATCACTTCAATCCAAAACACGACAAAAGGGGGGTACAGAGCTGACGCGTTTCGCACTACATCTAGTGCTTACTCATAGCACTAGAGTAAGTAGTAGAGTAAGCACTAGATGTAGTGCGAAACGCGTCAGCTCTGTACCCCCCTTTTGTCGTGTTTTGGATTGAAGTGATTTTTTGCTTTTAAATAAACCTTTTTGAATTTAAATTTTCCCGGTGTGCGGCTGTCCGGAGTTCTTCCTGATTTCCATGTTGTGTGACATGTTGGGACCACTACATCTGTAACTGGCAATCACTCCTTAGATCAACCACCTTCTCTATTTTATTGTAAATTAGCTTCTTGACCACATACTGTATGCATGCTTTATGTATTGATTTGCAACTACATTATTCTCTGTTGAGCTTACTGAGTGTATATCACACACAATAGCCAGGAAATAATGATCTGTGATTAGATGCACAGACTGCCTATAAGGTGTCAATTTAAGTAGATGTAAACCCAATTACTAAAACCTTATTCAATCTTTAATATGTTCATTTCATTTAAACATTTTCCATATTTTCTAATATTTCATGGCATAGCTTCCCTTGTGATCCTGCCATGAAGGCCCTTGTTAAGGCTCTTCCTGTTTTAGGGTGATAACACTCTTTTCCTGTCTCCCAAATGTGCTCCTACATTGTCACACGGGCTTCCATTGGAGACTACAAGTGTCCATTTCCACAGACATTCCACAAACACACACAATAGTTCACTGTTGTCAGCATCAGAAAACCTGCTCTGAAAAATGCCATGCAGCCTTCGCTGAAGTGCACGTAAACAGGAAGTGACTGCAAAGAGGCTGCAGGAGCCAGAGGTCAGCAGCACTGAGATGTAATAAAGTATGAGAAAAAGATGAAAACAACAGTTTTAAGAAAATATGACAATGGTTTATGACACACAGCACACAGAGAAAACTAGATGCCTTCTAGTCATAAATTCGAGAGAGCTACATGTACAATATTGCAATAGTCAGGTTATGAGGAATATAGTACAAGTTTCCAAAGGTTACAAAAGTGTTTTGGAGACTATTGCAGCCGAACTAAGCAGAGATAAAAATCGATATGTTTTCTAGTGTTTTAAGACGTAGAGAAATAACATCTGATCGGAACTCAACTCGTCGCTAATGGGAAGATATTACTATTGAAAAGTATAAGCAGCGCTTTTCTCTTCCGAATACAGGTGGGGTAACGATTTCCTAATAATTCAAGTTTCAGTAAAGCTGCAGGATTGGGAAGAATCATTTTTCTGCCTGTTTCTCATGGTAGCTGAACTGCTGAGAAGATATTACACTCTGCTGTCAGCAACAAAACATATTGATCCACTCTGGTGGCACTTGGCGCTGCTTACAGTGGTGAACAGTTTCCAGGGATGGCGAGTGGCAAGCTTAACTCCTCGCTGGGAACACGGACTCCACAGGAGACAGAACCTGAAAAGGAATTATGCTTACAAGTTGTGAGGAGGATAGACTCAACTAGTATTGGCAGTGGTAAACTACTACTAAGTTCTTATCGAGCGAAACACATCAACGGGGTTCATGTATATTGCCAGTGTACCAGGGAGTTGTTTATTACAAACACATGGTTATTGATCTGGATTGAGGCTTCTTTCTTTTGTTTGATAGTTGCCCTACAACTTGCTCCTGTTCTTTGTTATTTGATACAGCAAATCATGGTATACAGCAAAATGGGGATATGCCAGGGTAAAATGTGGTTCTTGGGGTATACCATTTATCACCTTTACATTTTTCCATGCATTTGCCAGATGGAGATCCTACAACTGGGTGGTACCAAAATCTTCCCTGGCCAGCAGTATATCTGATATTTTTGACACTGAGGCTGTTTCTTCTGACTACCCAACCATGACCACATGTGGCCAGTTGTCAGGTATTTCTGACGTCGGTTTATTTAGGTGGGCTATACTGTACATTATACATTATACATATAATATGAGATCAAGCCTAAATACTTTCAATATGTATGCAATCAGGCAGGCCATTGCACTATATAGTTAAAGTGGAAGTAAACCCCCCTATCGTTTTCAGCCAAGGAAGCTGCCATCTTTGCCTCTGTTTAATCTTCAACTGCCACAGTGCTGCACATGTGATCCGTTATGACACCAGCCATTGGATGGTTTGACTGTTTGGTTGAGAGCACAGCCAATGTGCAGTTAGAATTCACGGCATGCCTTTTTTTTTTAGACTGTTAAATCGATGGGTTTACTTCCGCTTTAAAGGAAAATCTAAAGGAAGTTGTATAATGTATGGCTAGCTTAACATGTAGGCAGGACCTAACCATTGTACTTGAAAATTGGGAGGAGTCAACACATTAAATGTGTTCATATTGTAGTAATGAATTGATCATAGAAATAAGGAAGTTTACAGTGATGGCTTTACATACTGTATGTTGCTAATGATACACTTCTTCAGGCAGAAAAGGTCATGTTTATCAGCAAAACACTTTTTTTTATTAGTGACATGAGTTTACAGACCACAGAATGCCAGAGGAACACTTCCCATGGGGGAGGTAAAAGATTACTGGGTCACCATGTGGGTGGTACCCAAGCTGCCTTGGAAGTGGCCATTGCAGCTAGGCCACCTAGCATACAGCTTCCATGGTGCACCAGGACAGTCGAAACACCCATAAAATTACACAATTTTGGCAAGAAAACACTCCAATGTATTTTCTTTTTTCCTTTTTTTTTTATTTTATTTACTTCTTTTATCATTGGATGTATTATTCTTTTTTTAAAAATAAATACTTTTGTCTTTGACAATTCAAAAAGGACTAAAAGCCCACATTCAATACTGGGTCTTTTGTTTAGTTATAATAACCAATTTAACCCCTTATCCCCAAATCCCCCCCCCTCCCCCCTCATCGCCTCGACAGGTCATTTCTATTTACCGGTACTTAATCATTCTAACTCAATTTGATCTTTATCCAAGACCTAAAGCTGGGGCCTTAATGCTTCTGCATAACTCCAGGTTTCTTAGAATTTTCTCCAACTCTCCCACTTTTCTTTAATTCCCTATTTTTTTTCCTCTATGTTATATTTCAGACATTCCATAATATAGTTTTCTCTACCTCATCTATCCATTCCCAAATAGGTGGGCTTTCGAGTTCCCGCCATCTCTTCGAGATAAGTATTTTTGCCGCGTTTAATAAGTGAGGGACAAGTGATTTTTTTGTATTGCTCCAGCCCTTGTGTTGTAGTGTGCATCAAGATTGCCCATGGATCATTTTTCAGATCAAATTGGGTGATTTCCCTAATGTACGCTATAATTTCTGCCCAGTATTTTTTGATTTTGTGACAATCCCACCACAAGTGGGCCATTGTGCCTTTCTCCTTACAAGCTCTCCAACAGTCTGAAGAATTTCCATGTTGATATTTACTTGTTTTATCGGGGGTAGCGTACCATGCTGTTATACATTTGTAATTCATTTCTGCAGTCCTAGAATCTACTGCCAAGCTATGGGTTAATTTCAAAATTTTCCTTAAAGTGGTTGTATACCCTTAAATTCAACTTGCACCTACAGGTAAGCCGAGATTAAGGCTTACCTGTAGGTACAAGAAATATCTCCTAAACCTGCACGGTTTAGGAGATATTTGAAAATAACCTTTTATAACGTTGTCTACGGCGCATACGCACCGTAGACAACGGTGCATTTACAGGGTTAATCCCCATTCACAACTGCGGCTCACCGCAGTTGAAGTGTCCCGTGCACATGCGCGAAGCGACGTCCTCGCCGCTCTGGCCAATCACAGTGCCGCAGCGGCGCTGTGATTGGCCGGAGCGGCGATACCCGGAAGGGTATCTGTGGAGAGATGGATGCGGCCAGAGGGGGAGAAGAGGACGGCGTGGGGGGCCCCGATCTAAGGTAAGTGATGCATAATGAGCTAGTATGCTAGTCATACTAGCTCATTATGACTTTGTCTTGCAGGTAGTGTACAAAAAAAAAAACGGTATACAACCGTTTTAAGGTGATCGTGTCTATCTGTGAACCTAACTCCCTTTCCCATCTTTTTATAAATGGCGGCACCTCGAGCCCATCCACCTCTACCAACAAAAAGTAAAAGTTTTCTCCAGTTGAGTCAAGTCATCTTCTGTTCTAATCGGTTGGGGTAGGCTGTTGACGAAGTGGCACAGCTGGAGGTACCGCCACCCATCTATCATTATCAAGTCCTTTTTCCCTTGTAATTCGTGAATGTGTTATATCCTTCAGTTGTGCGCTTTCTTGTTTGATCCAACCCCCACCTAGAATTTTTTTACCTGGTGCGAAATAGTCATTTTCTTTAAGTGCGTTCAGTGGTGAGTTGTATGTTCTATTTGTCTGTTTGTATATTTTGTCCCAATTTTTTAACGTGTTCAAAGTCAATATATGGCCGCGTACACACGAAGGGACAATCCCGCGGGATTATCCTCTGGACTGAAGTCCAGAGGATAATCCCCTCGTGTGTGGGCGCCGGCGGACTTTTTGGCGCCAAAGTACGGCGGACTAAAGTTTCAGGTTTTGTTCTCAAATTATCCGCTGGACTTGGAAGTCCAGCGGACAATCCCGCCGTTAGTGGGCAAGTCCGCGGGACTTTTGAAATGAACGGACTTGCCGCTCATCGGCAAGTCCGTTCATTTAGCACGTGACTTCAGGTTACGTAGCTAGCGTAGGCAGTTACTGCCGCCGCGCTAGCTCCGTGACCTGGCATGGATTTAAAGGGAATCCCCACGCCGAAAAAACGGCGTGAGGGTTCCCCCCAAATCCATGTCAGACCCTCATCCGAGCACGCAGCCTGGCAGGCCAGGAAAGGGGTGGGGACGAACGAGCGCCCCCCCCCCTCCTGAGCCGTACCAGGCCGCGTGCCCTCAACATGGGGGGTGCCCTGGGGAAGGGGGGCCGTGCGGCCCCCCCACCCCAAAGCACCTTGTCCCCATGTTGATGAGGACAAGGGCCTCTTCCCGACAACCCTGGCCGTTGGTTGTCGGGGTCTGCGGGCGGGGGCTTATCGGAATCTGGGAACCCCCTTTAATAAGGGGGCCCCCAGATACCGGCCCCCCACCCTATGTGAATGAGTATGGGGTACGATGTACCCCTACCCATTCACCTAAGGTGTAAAATGTAAAGTAAAAAAAAACACCCACACTTTTGAAAAAATAGTTTATTGCACTGCTCCGGGGGTCTTCTTCCGTCTTGGGGGTCTTCTCGCCGGACTCCCCCGCCATTTACCAAGCTCTTTTACCGAGCGAGGGGAGTCCGGCTACCTTCTTCGTCGTCGCCGCCGTCTGGGGGTCTCGATCCGCCTTCGGGGGTCTTCTTCCGTCTTGGGGGTCTTCTCGCCGGACTCCTCCCCTCTCTTCTGCTCTTTTACCTAGCTCTTTCACGAGGGGAGGTGTCCGGCTACCTTCTTCGTCGTCGCCGCCGTCGTCTGGGGGTCTCGATCCGCCTTCGGGGGTCTTCCGGGGGTCTCTTCTGTTCTTGCGGCGGTCGTCGTCTTCCGCGCCGCCGGCGCCTTCTTCTTCTTGTCCTCCTTCTTGTCCTTCTTGTTCTTCTTCTTCTTCCGATGTTGACCCGACGCTCTCTCTGCCCGGAATGCCTGTGCCGCTCTGAGCTCGGACTTATATAGGGACATGGGCGACAGGGTCACATGCACATGTCACATGGTGACCCCGCCCCCTTGTGTTGTCACAGTCCCGGAGGATGCTGGGACTGTGACATCGCAAGGGGGCGGGGTCACCATGTGACATGAACATGTGACCCTGTCGCCCATGTCCCTATATAAGTCCGAGCTCAGAGCGGCACAGGCATTCCGGGCAGAGAGAGCGTCGGGTCAACATCGGAAGAAGAAGAAGAACAAGAAGAACAAGAAGGACAAGAAGAAGGACAAGGCGCCGGCGGCGCGGAAGACGACGACCGCCGCAAGAACAGAAGAGACCCCCGGAAGACCCCCGAAGGCGGATCGAGACCCCCAGACGACGGCGGCGACGACGAAGAAGGTAGCCGGACACCTCCCCTCGTGAAAGAGCTAGGTAAAAGAGCAGAAGAGAGGGGAGGAGTCCGGCGAGAAGACCCCCAAGACGGAAGAAGACCCCCGAAGGCGGATCGAGACCCCCAGACGGCGGCGACGACGAAGAAGGTAGCCGGACTCCCCTCGCTCGGTAAAAGAGCTTGGTAAATGGCGGGGGAGTCCGGCGAGAAGACCCCCAAGACGGAAGAAGACCCCCGGAGCAGTGCAATAAACTATTTTTTCAAAAGTGTGGGTGTTTTTTTTTTACTTTACATTTTACACCTTAGGTGAATGGGTAGGGGTACATCGTACCCCATACTCATTCACATAGGGTGGGGGGCCGGTATCTGGGGGCCCCCTTATTAAAGGGGGTTCCCAGATTCCGATAAGCCCCCGCCCGCAGACCCCGACAACCAACGGCCAGGGTTGTCGGGAAGAGGCCCTTGTCCTCATCAACATGGGGACAAGGTGCTTTGGGGTGGGGGGGCCGCACGGCCCCCCTTTCCCCAGGGCACCCCCCATGTTGAGGGCACGCGGCCTGGTACGGCTCAGGAGGGGGGGGGGGCGCGCTCGTTCGTCCCCACCCCTTTCCTGGCCTGCCAGGCTGCGTGCTCGGATGAGGGTCTGACATGGATTTGGGGGGAACCCTCACGCCGTTTTTTCGGCGTGGGGATTCCCTTTAAATCCATGCCAGGTCACGGAGCTAGCGCGGCGGCATTTACTGCCTACGCTAGCTACGTAACCTGAAGTTACGTTCGAAATGAACGGACTGCTCCGTGTGTGGGCAAGTCCGTTCATTTTCAAAAGTCCCGCGGACTTTTGGCCGGCGGATTATCCGCTGGACAAGTCCGTGCGTGTGTGGGCAAGTCCACACCCTCGGAAAGTCCAGCGGACCTAGCCGGAAAGTCCAGCGGATTGTCCGCTGGACTTAGGTCCGCCGGCAAAAGTCCGTACGTGTGTACGAGGCATATGTGTGTTTTCTCCCAGTACTCTGAATGGAGGGGGGTTCCAAATTATTTTTCCTAACTGTGCATTACTAAGTGCCTTTTCCAAGTTTACCCATCTTTTATCACTTGTTTCTTTGACCCATTCGGGTATTCTCGACAATACTATAGCATAATAGTATTTTTGAATATCTGGGAGTCCAATGTATTTTCCAAAAGGCATAATCAGTCTTTTGAAAATACATTTCTTGGCATAAGTTTTTGGAAAATGTAAAAATGAAAATGATTTTTTTTTTACAAAACGTTGTCAATTACAGTAATAAGATATTTCTAACAAACAGCATTGGCATACTTAGAAATACGCCCCAATACACATTCTGCAGCTCCTACCGAGTGTGGTGATACCACATGTGAGACTTTTCTATAGCCTAGCCACACCAGAGGGATCCAGAATCCCAGGAGCATCTTCAGACTTTCTAGGGGCATAAATTGCACATCTAATTTCCTTACTACGTATTACATTTTTGGAGGCCCTGGAGTACCATTACAGTAGAAACACTCACAAAATGACCCTATTTTGGAGAGTAAACGCCCCTAGATATTTTTTAAGAGGCATGGTGAGTCTTTTAAAGACTTCATTTTTTTGCCACAAAATTTGGGAAAACGAGGAAAGAAAATTAAAATGATTTATTTACACAAAGTTGTCAATTTAACAAGATATTTTTCAAATAAAGCACAACCTGTTAATCCTATGGGATAGCACATGCGTGAGACTTTTTTACAGCATAGCCACGCAGAGGAGAGTGACATCCAAGAAGCTCCTTAAAGCGGAGTTCCAGGCTTTTTATGTTTATTAAAAGTCAGCAGCTACAAAAAGTGTAGCTGCTGACTTTTAGTAAACAGACACTTCCCCTCCTCTCTCCGCCGGCGCCTCCATTGACACTCTGGGCACCTGGCCGTGACAGCTTTTGGCTTCACGGCTGGGCACGCACGACGCATGCACGAGTCACGCTGCGCTCCCGGAGTGGACAGGCGATCTCCTGGGATCTGTAACGTGTCCCAGGAGATCGCCTAGAGGGAGGGGCCACCTAAGGCGAAAGGAGGAGTCGCCTTGGCGGTCCCTGGGCGGAAGGAGGAAGTGGGACAGGAAGTCCCACTCCTAACGAAGCCCCCACTCCCCCCCCAAAAAAATGACATGCCAAATGTGGCATGTAAGGGGGCAAGGAGTGCTTAAAGCGGAAGTTCCACTTTAGGGTGGAACTCCGCTTTAAGCTATTCTAGGAGCATAAAGTATGCATCTAATTTCCTGACTGCGGTATTTACTGCAAATTGCACAAAACTGGCAGTAAATACCACATGAAAAGAGATCAATTCACAGAAACAAATAAATAATGAAATGCATGCAGTAATTAAGTAGTGGTCCAGGCATGCGGTATTTAACCACTTCGCGCCCGCGCTATAGCCGAAAGATGGCTACAGTGAGGACGCTCCTTGCCGGGAGGGCGTCCCTGGACGTCCTCCTGTTTACTTCCGCAATGCGTGCTCCTGAGAGCGTGCATCGGGGAAGTTCTGTGCTGGCCGTGTCCCTCGGACACAGGCAGTCACAGATCGCTGTAAATGGGCAATCACAGCCGCCGTTTACAGCGCGATTGGCGAGTCCAATGAGAGATGATCTCATATGTAAACATATGAGATCATCTCTCATAGCCGCTCTCCCTCCTCACACAGAGACAGCATGTGAGGAGGGAGAGATGAATCGCTGCAGCGGTTAGTAAAAAAAATAAATGAAGTGCCAATCTGTCCACACTGCCATCTGTCCCCAGTGCCACCTGTCCCCAGTGCCACCTGTCCCCAGTGCCATTTGTCCCCAGTGCCTCCTGTCCCCAGTGCCACCTGACCCCAGTGCCATTTGTCCCCAGTGCCACCTGTCAGTGCCATATGTCCCCAGTGCCACGTATAGGTGCCATCTGTCATCAGTGCCAGGTGTCATCAGTGCCACACAGTGCCATCTGTCATCAGTGCCATATCAGTGTCATGTGTCATCAGTGCCACATATTAGTGCCATCTGTCATCAGTGCCACGTATCAGTGTCATCTGTCATCAGTGCCACCTGTCACGTGCCATCTGTTATCAGTGTAATGTGTCATCAATGCCACGTATCAGTGCCATCTGTCATTAGTGTCACGTGTCATCAGTGCCACATATTAGTACCATCTGTCATCAGTGTCAGTGTCATCAGTGCCCCGTATTAGTGCCACCTGTCATCAGTGCCACATATTAGTGCCACCTGTCATCAGTGCCACGTGTCATCAGTGCCATCTGTCATCAGTGTCGTGTCATCAGTGCCCCGTATTAGTGGCATCTGTATTTTGGGGTGTCATTTGTGGTATACACATGCCATGTGAGAGAAATAACCTATTACAATGACAATTTTGTGGGGGAAAAAAAAAATCTTAATTTTTCAAAGAATTGTGGGAAAAAATGAGACACATCAAAAACCTCACGATGCCTCTTACTAAATACCTTGGAATGTCTACATTCAAAAAAGGGGTCATTTGGGGGGTATTTGTACTTTCCTGGCTTGTTCGGGTCGCAAGAAACGAGATAGGCCACAGATGTGATCAATTTTGTATGATTTGCACCACAGCTTGTAGACTCTCTAACTTTCACAAAGACCAAATAATATCCACTAATTTGGGTTATTTTTACCAAAGATATGTAGCAGTATAAATTGTGGCCAAAATTTATGAAGAAAAATGTATAATTTGCTAAATTTTATCACAAAATGTTCGGTCTTTTTTCATTTATAGCGCAAAAAATAAAAAACCCAGAGGTGATCAAATACCACCAAAAGAAAGCTGTATTTGTGGGAAAAAAAAGGACAAAAAATTCATTTGGGCACAGTGTTGCATGACTGAGTAATTGTCATTCAAAGTGTGAGAGCACCGAAAGCTGAAAATTGGTCTGGGCAGGAGGGGGGTTTAAGTGCCCAGTAAGCAAGTGGTTAAGGAATGTAAAAAATATAATAGCAAATTTGAGCAAATTTGAACAGTCCCTGCCTTTTTGGATCAGTTCTCTCAACATTAATGCATAGAAAGAAATCTAAATATGGATATAATCGGGTTGGTTTAATTAAAATATTAACTAACTAAAGGAAAGACTTTAGTTTAGAGTGGAGGTGGATTAGAACACCTGCCTGGTATTTATTGTTGTCTGTGCCCCTATTAGGGAGATTCACCCTCTCTATTTGTCCTGTTTACCATTATCATTGTCCCCAGAAAAGTAATAAGAGGAAAATTTACAATGGGATGAAGATAGCAAAAAAAACTGACAGAGATATAACCCTCCCTTATGCTATCCAAAATGAATAAATAAAGTTTTGTCAGATTTTTGAAGCTCAAAGCGTTTTGTTTTCAATGTTTTGCATGAAAATTTGGCGTTTTATATTGTAGGCCTGTAATTCTTAGGAATAACACACTTAAATCTGTACAAACAAGAGTCTAGTAGACATCCCGGGTATGATAAAGTTTGAAACACGAAACCATAAATTATAATAAAATAAGTAACTATAAAATAGTATAAAAAATAATAATATAAAAATAATACATTTTATTCAATAATGTAACCGAATCAAAAACACTGAAATTTTCTCAATTGCAGAATTGTCGCTGTCTTCACTTTCAGTGTTTGATGACGAATTTCCCCACGAATCACTATCGCTCAATTATGCAAGTGTTCTAATTTACTATCGCTGTTTTCTAGCTGGTCTAAAACCACTTTTGATGTAAAGGTACTTTTTGGTTGCTATGGACAATCTCAAGTTTCCAGGCAGAACGAACAGTATATATAATATAAAAGTGCATGCAGGGCACTGGACAAAGCACTAGGGACAAAAGGGATGTGAAATTATTTCATACAGTAATGTAATCTGTAAGATTACAGTGTACAGGCATACCCCACTTTTAAGTACACAATGGGGTTTATTTACTAAAACTGGAAAGTGCAAAATTAGGCTCCCTTCTGCATAGAAACCAATGAGCTTCTAACCTCAGCTTGTTCAATTAAGCTTTTGTAATAAAACCTGGGAACTCATTGGTTTCTACCCTGTTTCCCTGAAAATAAGACCTAGCGTGATTGTCGGTGATGGCTGCAATATAAGCCCTACCCCCTAAATAAGCCCTACCCTGTTTCCCCGAAAATAAGCTCTATTACAAGGACTTTAACTAGGGCTTATTTGGGGGGTAGGGCTTATATTGCAGCCATTAACGACAATCACACTAGGTCTTATTTTCGGGGAAACAGGGTATGCAGAAGTGAGCCTGATTTTGCACTTTCCAGCTTTAGTAAATAAACCCCATTGTGTACTTAAAAGTGGGGTGTACTGTATGTGTTATGTATTTTTCACTATTTTGAATTTGCCACTGGGCTCCGCCCCCCTGCGTTGCGGCGCTCACAGGGAACGGAGGCCGACACAGTGATGAATCGAGCAAAGTACACAGCCTGCGGACACAGCTCTGGAACATCGCAGGATCCTGGGGACAAGGTAAGTAACTGCCTGGATCCTGCGATGCAATCCCGAGTGTGGCTCGGGGTTACCACTTTTGGTAATGAAAATTCACCCCGAGCCACACTCAGGATTACCGACAGGGAGGTTAAGACAAATAGACTGTGCAATTTGCAAGTTGCTCCAGAGCTTGGTAAATAAGATAAAGCTTCACTTTACAAGGAATACCCAAAAATGCATTTTTGCTTGCACATAATTGGATGATGGAAGTCAGCAGGGGTCATTTACTAAGCTCTCACTCTATGTACCTTTAGTAAATCAACTTTATTACGTTTATTAAATCCACCCCATTACATGTAGTAAAATATATCTATTTACTACGGTAATTTCACCAGATTTGTGGCGACTTTTTTTGTGCATAGACAAACATATCCATCATTTGCTGCACACCTCCCAATCATAATACAATGTACATGCATATCACAATGGTCTAATCCCTTGTTAGAACATATGTTATATGTAGTGGGATTACTTTACTTATTCACAATTGTTTTTAGAGATATCTTTGTCTCAAATATTTGCAAGACAGAACAAGATTTTGAATATACAAAGGTGTGGAACTTGAGCTGTTAGGAGAGGGGTGTCATAAATTTTTGACAGATGGATACCAGAGTGACACTTTCTAGAACATCAGAGAATACAAGAAAAAGATACAGCAATGACTTTGCCAAATATCACAGCAAAAATGACTTTAACCTCCTTGGCGGTGTTCCCGAGTCTGGCTCGGGTCCAGCTTTTTCTGCTAGGAGCGGTAACCCCGAGCCAGACTCGGGCTTGCGTTGCGGGATGCAGGGGGGAAGTTACTTACCTTTTCCCCTGGATCCTGCGATGTCTCCCCGCTGTGTGAGCGAGCCGTCCGCTCGCTCGATTCACACAGTGCCGGGTGCCGCCGATCTCCGTTCCCTGTGACGTTACGACGCACGGGAGCGGAGATTGGCGCCAAATTCAAAAAAGTTTAAAAACACAACACATATACAATACTGTAATCTTACAGATTACAGTACTGTATACAAAAAATACACACCCCCTTTGTCCTAGTGGTCTGCCCAGTGCCCTGCATGTCATTTTATATAATAAAAATATTTTTTTTCTGCCTGGAAACTGGAGATTGTCCATAGCAACCAAAAAGTGTCCCTTTATGTCAAAAGTGGTTTTAGACAGCTAGAAAACACCGATAAAAAAATAAAATCACAATTTATCATCAAACAATAAATTTAATGACAGCGACTATTCTGCAACTGAGCAAATTTCAGTGTTTTTGATTTGATTACATTATTGAATCATTTTTATATATATTTTTATTATATTATAATTTATTATTTTGTGTTTCAAACTTTATCATACCCGGGATGTCTACTAGACTCTGGTTCGGACAGATTTAAGTGAGTTATTCATAAGAATTGCATGCCTACAATATAAAAACGCCAAATTTCCATGCAAAATAATTGTACCGCTTTCAGCACTAAATTCCAGCCAGAATCATACCGCCAGGGAGGTTAAAGCAGGGTTTCTCAACCAGGGTTCAATGGAAGCCTTGGATTCCTCCAAAGGTTATCAGGGTAAAATAGTATAAAAAATTCCGGAGCTTTTGGGGAAGGGATCACCGGTCCAGGTGGATGTGTGGTAATGGCACTCTCCTCAAGGTGGAAGCATCAGGCGCAGGCTAAGCATATAGCAATTAGAAGAGGGAAGGTCTGGACAGCCGTACTCCAATAAAAACGCCTTTATTGTGCAAAATAACAAAAGTACAAACCACAGCAGGGTACAGGATAAAAAAAAAACTGACGCGTTTCACACTCTCAACAGTGCTTAGTCATAGCTGAAGTGGTTAAAGTAGAACTATAGGCAGAGTGAGGGAGGGTTACATACCTCCCAACATTTTGAGATGGGAATGAGGGACACCTACTAACAAACGTATGTAGGCATAGGACACGCCCCCCTGTCACACCCAGTTAAAAGAAAATTAACAATGAGGGACAAATGAGGGACAAATGAGAGGGAAGAGGGACAGAGGGACATTGCTCCAAATTAGGGACAGTCCCTCTAAATCAGGGACAGTTGGAGCTATGGGGTTATATCTTCTGTAAGGTTTATTTTTGCCATTGTTGTTCCATTGGGGAGATTTACGTTAACTTCAGGTCCCATAGCCAAACAGGAAGTGAGAGGAAATCCCTACAAATTTAAGGAATCTCTTGGGGACCCTCAGGTCACCAGAACTAGTGTCCCAATTGGATTATTTCCCCTTTATTACATTTTTGGGGACTATGGGATTTTCCTTTTCCTTTCTCTTTCATTGATAATGGTACATAGGACAAATAGAGAGGGTGAATTTCCCTAACAGAGGGGGGGGGGGGGGCACAGACAGCACAAAAAAAAAAAAGACTGGGCTTCGTGGGCTGCATCCCAGTTTAAATAATGCACTTTGTTTAACTCCCCTTTTTCACTGGGTTATCCTTTAAGAATTACTATGCTCTGTATGTTACCCTTTCTTTTTTGCATTAATAAAATATTTGAACAAAAAAAAACAATAAAAAAAAAACTGACAACTGAGTTCTAATCCCTCTCCACACTATACAAAACTAAAAACAAAAGTTTTGCCTTTAGACTGTTTTAGGTGAAACATGATAGTCTGAGTCACCCACTGACTTTTTGAGGAATTTGCTAGATGATCAATAAGCATGACATTGTGCTAGCATTCTCCCTATGTTTTAATCCTCTTGTGAGCTGTCTAAACACTTCTCACTCCAGCCCTCTACCCCTAAATGCATTCCCCTTTCAGTGCCCAGTGCCTGAAATATGTTACGATGGCAGCACTGAGCAGCACAGTAGAGGCTGATTGGCTCACGGGGCTGAGTCATGTGAAGGTACTGTTAAAGTGATTTCAAAAATCATTACATAACTGAAGTGACTGACCTCAGGTGATACCATAGGCATGCGCACAGGTTGTGTCGGATGTGTCTGGGCACACCCCAATCACCCTGTGTGGTGCCGATTTCCCCTGCTTTCCATCTCCTCCCCCTGCAGTGCTGCCAGATTCCCTTCTCCTCTCAGGAGCAAGGAAGGGGGTGGTAAATATTTAATAACTGGCCTTTCTTTTATGAATAAACACAGTGAGCGATCTGTACCGATCGCTCCTGTCTTCATTCTTAAATGAAGCATAGTAAACTATGTTTACTGCAGGCTTCAGAGAAAAGGACTGGAAAATCTCTGTCCTCAGTTATTTCTCTGTCTCAAAAGTGAGAAATCAGGGGTTTAGACCCTTAATATTTCACCAAAGCCCCATACCAGGGCTCCTAAAATAAAATAAATGAATAAAAAAAAAATTCTAAAAATAAAAATTGACTGACACTGTACACTAATCTTTGCTCTACTGACACCGTCCACTGCTCTGGTGATGAACACGCATGTGTGTTTGTGCTCTGGGGTGCACACCCTAATGTAATAGGCTGCGCACACTAATGGGTGATACACAGTGATGAGGCAAATCCTCTTACACAAGCTATACCTGTTTATCTGCAGCCCTGTCTCCTCTACAGCCTTCAAAAACACACAGTTTTGATGGTACTTCTCAGCTTACAGGAGGACACACTGCACAATACAGAGCACTCAGATAAGTCTAATTTAACACTGGAGTTGAGGGAAAGGACACCCCTCTATCACTTGCTGTGTTGTAGGTAAGGCTGAGGGATGGGGAAGGGGGCTAGGGGCAGACGCTGCCAAGGAATATCTGGTGTCTGGAAGCACTGTCAAAAATGATTCATTCAGAATGATAGCAGAGGAGGAGAGAGCAGACAGGGTCCACACTAATGCCAGCCATACACTATACAAAAAATCGGCCGCGAGCGCAAACGATAGTGCCATCATGTAATGACCGATAAATCGTTCAGTGGACATGAAAAAATACATTTTATGTTCGTTTTTTTACATATACCTAGTGCAGACAGGTCGGACAGGAAACACATTAACCTTTCAATTTATCGTTTGTTCGGCAGAAAATTTCCAAACTTGTCCTTTGTTTTTTCGGCTCAAAACGATTATCGATTTTGTGCCCATTAACTGGCCGGAAAAACGAACAAACGGTCTAATGACTGAATTTCGGCCGATTTTTTGTATAGTGTATGGCCAGCATTAGTCCTATGGTTTGAGGTAAGTATAAACTATATATCGGATATGTTCATTTTTCATTTCAGAGGTTTACAACTACTTTAGGATAAATTTTAGGTGGTTTTACCAGTAGTCTTAAAGTATAACTAAAGGCAAAATGTTTTTTTTTAGTTCTGGATAGAGGGGAGAGGGATTGGAACCCCTGTCAGTTTTTATTGCTGTCTGTGCCCCCATTAGGGAGATTTACCCTCTCTATTTGTCCTGTTTACCATTATCATTGAAAGTGAAAGTAAAAGAAAATTCTAAATTTTGGGTTGTCCCCAGAAAATTAATAGAGGGGAAATCTTCCAATGGGGACACTATATCTGGTGACCTGGGGGTCCCCAAGGAATTCCCATAATTTGTAAGTGCTGTTTATCCATGAGACAGGAAGTAAAGGAAAATCTCTGCAATGGGGAACAGGTGGCAAAAAAACAAGGGTTATAACCCTCCCTTACTCTATCCAAAATGAAAAAAAAGTTTTGCCTATACAGGGGGTCCCCTACTTACAAACATCCGACTTACAAACGACTCCTACTTACAAATGGAGGGAGACAACAGGAAGTGAGAGGAAATCTACTCCTAGGAAGGGAAATTTACTCCTGTAAGAGTTAATATGGGAAAAAGGTGTCTCCACTGATGCTTTATCACCAGTCCATGTTTCCCTAACAACCCAAAATTTTCAAAATCCAATTGTCATTGGGACAGAAAGTGAGGTGAAATGTTCTGAACAGGGGCACAGACAGCAAAACACATGTTACAGGGGTGATAACCCTTCCCTATGTTATCTAAAAAACGTAAAATAGATTTTTTGGCTGGAGCTACACTTAAAAAATGTACCTGTTCCGACTTACAAACAGATTCAACTTAAGAACAAACCTACAGACCCTATCATGTTTGTAACCCGGGGACCCCCTATAATTCTACCTAATAGTGTATCTTAAATCTGAACTCCTGCCTTCCCTGCTCTTGCCTGGACCTTGCTTTGTGCACTGGTCCAAATCATTTGGTGGAGGGGGGATTATAGTGTGGGGTTGTTTTTCAGGGGTTGGGCTTGGCCCCTTAGTTCCAGTGAAGGGAACTCTTAAAGGGTCACTAAAGGAAAAAAATAACAAACATGTTATACTTACCTCCACTGTGCAGCTCGTTTTGCTCAGAGTGGCCCCGAACCTGGTCTTCTGGGGTCCCTCGGCGGCTGTCTCGGCTCCCTCCCGCAAGGACTTCACAACTTCATGCAAGCTCCCTCGCATGCTGTGGAGTGCTTGCGGGTGCGCTCCCGTGTTACAGCTGGTGGCTATAGCCGCTCACTGTATCACTCGGCCCGCCCCCTGGCGTGCTGCATCATTGGATGTGATTGACAGCAGTGCCAGCCAATGGCTGCGCTGCTTTCAATCCATCCACTCTAGCCAATCATCGGCCAGGGTGAGCGGCGAAGAGGACGTCGGGGGCGAACGCAGGATTTTCGAGGGGTCAGGTAAGTATAACGGGGGGCCTGGGGGGCCGGCATTGACGGATGTTTTCTCACCTTAATGCATTCTATGAAAAAACTTTTACCTTTACAACCCCTTTAAGCCTCGTACACACGATCTGATTTTCCGCAGACAAAACCTTGCACTTTTGTCCGAAGGCGTGTGCCTGGATTTTGTCTTGCATACAAGTGGCAAGGAATTGTCGACCAACAAACACGAACGTAGTGATGTACTATGTGTTTTTCAGCTCTTTGGGCTCCTTCTGCTAATTTCGTGTTAGTAGAAGTTTGGTGAGTGTTGATTCATGCTCTTCATTTCGTGCTCTTCATTTCGTGCTTTTCATTTTGCGCTTTTCATTTTGTGCTTTTCATTTCGTGCTTTTTATTTCTTGCTTTTCATTTATTGCTTTTCATTAGTTGCTTTTCATTTCATGCTTTTCATTTCGTGCTTTTCATTTTGTGCTTTTCATTTCGCGCTTTTCTTTTCACGCTTTTCAGTTCGTTTCTGAATGGCCGTTAGTCAACCAGACATGTTGCGGAATCGGAGGAGATAACGTGTTATTTATTATTGGCCTTGGAGTTAATGCTTTGACCCAAGTCCAGTCCTGGAATAGGAGGAGGAGGATTTCTTGGACCAAAAATTGGTTGCTTTATTAAATGTGACCAATTATGTAATTTGCCTTTGCTGCAGGAGCTCCAGGTTAATAATCCAGATGTTTGTCGGAATTATCTGCGGATGATGGACCCCTGCTTTCACCAACTCTTGGCATTGTTGACCCCCTATATTAAGAAGCAGGAAACATGCACAAGGCTTTTATTTTATTTTTTGGTTAAATAATAATGATTTGATTTGTTATATTTTCTATATTTTTGAATGCATAGAATGCACTTTTTGGTTAAGTTCTATTGGCAGATAGCATGTCTAATTTTATTTATTTTTATCTTTTCATTTGATACTTGGCTATGTGTTTTACTTCAAATGACAGTTTGGGAGTAGGCAGTTACATTTAAAAAAAATACAATGTAAAATTGGCAAGGGACGCCAACATAGTTGTATCTTTGATCGTAAAAACTACAGGATAATGGTGTATAAAGCATAATAATCCTTTTCTTGATATCACTAGAAAAAAAAGCCTTTGAAAATTTGTTTGCCATAACTCCAACAGTATCACCAGCAAAGCAGCTTCATTATTACCCCATTAAAGAAGAAAATTGTGCGCTGCATTTTGAGATTTCATAATTTGCCACGTCACGAATGTTAATTCTCCATTATGAATGCTAGTTTACAAGACCGACTGCTTCTGGCTTGTCCTTGCTTCCGAGCATGCGTGTTTGTATTTTGGACTTTTGTTTTGTCTGACAGACTTGTTTACACACGCTCGGAAAATCCGACACCAGAGATTTGTCCGGGGAAAATTTTAAAACCTGCCATCCAACATTTGTCCGCGGAAAATCCAACAACAATTGTCCGATGGAGCGTACAGGTGGTTGGATTTTCCGCCAACAGCCTGTCATCACACAATTCCTGTCGGAAAATCCAATCGTGTGTAGGAGGCTTTAATGTGTCAGCATACCAAGAACATTTTAGACAATTTCATGCTCCCAACTTTGTGGGAACAGTTTGGGGATGGCCCCTTCCTCTTCCAACATGACTGCACACCAGTGCACAAAGCAAGTTCCATGACATGGATGAACGAGTTTGGGGCGGAGGAACTTGACTGGCCTGCACAGAGTCCTGACCTCAACCCGATGGAACACCTTTGGGAATAATTAGAGCAGAGACTGCGAGTCAGGACTTCTTGTCCACAGCAGTGCGTGACCTCACAAATGCGCTTCTGGAAGAATGGTAAAACATTCCCATAGACACACTCCTAAACCTTGTGGACAACCTTCCCAGAAGAGTTGAATCTGTTATAACTGCAAAGGGTGGGCCAACTAATATTGAACCCTACAGACGAAGACTGGGATGCCATTAAAGTTAATGTGCATGTAAAGGCAGGTGTCCCAATACTTTTGGTAATATAGTGTAGATCAGACTAAAATGAGGAGGAAAGAGGGACAGTGGGGCTTTGTTCCAAATCAGGGACTGTTGGGAGCTATGGCTTTATACAGCATCCTGCCAGCCCCATCCACAAGCTACAATCTGCCTGCATTGCATAAAGAAGTTTAGAGACCCAGTGATGACATCACTGAATCTAAAATAAGGTATGTCATGAAAACAGAAACATTTTATTTAAAAATATAATCAGCATGTTGATAAGGGGGAAAGGACGAATCAGGAAAAGCAAAATATAAGCAGATTAGACTTCAGATTTAAAACACTTTTTTTTTTTTTCTCTGACCATGCTATGGACACGGGGGAAATCGTCTTTACAATTACTCGGGATGGTTGTCTATCTTTTGCAGTCTCACTGCCTCAAGCGGTGGCGGATCTTTTCCGCTGATGCTAAGTGGGACGCGGCCCCATATATTTACATAAATTATCTCTCGGTGGTCTGAAGAACAAGCCTCGGAATCCAGCATTGTGTGCAGAAGAGACGTGAGAATTACTCAACTATTTAAGAGCTGACGAAAGTCTTTACCAGATTGTGTGAAGCGCGCAAAGGCTGCCTCAATCGTTATGTAAACGATCAACAGGAAATAAGCGCTTTGCAGAGTAGTGATCACACTGCGTGTTATATGGGCAGATGTCAGACTAACAGCCGGATCTGCAAACATCTTTACTGCGTTTAAACTTTGCAAAGGTTCCAAGTATGAGGCTGTGCAATTTGGTGGTTGGAACTGGACAAATTCTACTCTAAACATATCCAGGCCACACACAGATAAATAAAAGCATGAAAGGCGACCACTGCAAATATCGCATCTGGGTCAGGTCCTATACTTAAGCCCCATACACACGGTCGGACAATCCGCGGACCAGGTCCGTCGGACCATGTCCGTCATACTTTGTCCGATGTTGGTTTTGCGTACACACGGTCGGACAAAGTTGTCGGAAAATCCGATCATTCTGAACGCGGTGACGATTGTTGCCTACGACGGGACTACGTAGAGGCTAGTAGCCAATAGCTTTGGTCTTGTAATGTGATCTGAGCATGCGTAGCACTTTGTCCGGTCGGACAACCGTACACACGCTCGGATTTGGTGTGATCGGACCGTGTTGACGGCAAAGATTTCCAGCAGGAGATAAGACTTTGTCCGTCGGTCAAACTGACGAACACTGTCCGATGGTGCATACACACGGTCTGATTTTTCAACAACCTTGTCCGATCGGACAGAATCCATGAAAAAGTCCGACCGTGTGTATGGGGCTTTAGAGGGCAGAGAAAGAGATCTTCCAATGTTGTCTTTGCTCACAATGCAATGTGTGTGCTTCAGAAACGTATTGAGATGTGCACATTGCAATATGTGTGCTATGGATGAGTGTGGCTCCACCAGTTCACAATTGGAAGGTCCTAGATAACAGCTAGGCTGGAAGGGCCCCTTTGCAGTCACATGCACCCACATGACACTCACCGGGCATCACTTTGATTTTCACTGCACCAGTGACAGTTGACCAGTTGACCAGTTGACAGGACACTAGGCAAAGTGCAGAACCCTCAAGCAAAGAAGCCTTATGCCCCGTACACACGGTCGGATTTTCCGACGGAAAATGTCCTATCGAACAAAGATGTCGGAAATTCCGACCGTGTGTAGGCTCCATCTGACTTTTTCCGTCGGATTTTCCGACGGACAAAGTTTTATCTCCTGCTCTCAAATTTTCCGATCGCGTGTAGCGAATTCCGACGGACAAAGTGCCACGCATGCTCAGATCACATTACAAGACCAAAGCTATTGGCTACTAGCCTCTACGTAGTCCCGTCGTACGCAACGAACGTCACCACGTTCAGAATGATCAGATTTTCCGACAACTTTGTCTGACTGTGTGTATGCAACACCAGTGTCGGACAAAATCCGTCGGAAAAAATCCGACGGATTTTGTGGTCGGAATTTCCGACCGCGTGTACGGGGCATTAGATATATGGTGAAGGCTAAGCAGATTAGTCGTGTAAATTGGGGAACTGTTGTCTTTTAGACATGTGCACAACAAAAAAAAATCGTTTTTTTTTTCGTTTCGTTTTTTTCGTTTCCGAAAAAAATCGTTTTTTTTCCGTTTCGCTTTTTTCGTTTCCGTTGATTCGTAACGATTCGTACATTTGTAAGTCGTCGGTGTTCGGATTCGTAATGCTTCGTAAGTTGTCGGTGTTCGTATTCGTAAAAGTTATTTTTTCGTTGATTCGTTTTTTCGTTAGTTTAATTTTCGGACGCATTCATATTTATTCGTACATTCGTAACATTCGTAACATTCGTAACATTCGTAGATTCGTAATCGGAGCATAATTCATAATTTTATGTAATGTGTATGCTATTATTACATTTTAATCATTTACGAATCGAAAAAAAAAGTTACGAATAGAAAAAAAAGTTACAAATGTACGAATTTTTTTGTTCAATAGAGACACGGAAAATTACAAATCGAAAAAAAAAAAAAAAAAGTTACGAATCGAAAAAAAAGTTACGAATCGGAAAAAAAAAGTTACGAATCGTAAAAAAAGTTACGAATGTACAAATTTTTTTGTTCAATCCATTCGAAGCACATTTAGCAGCACCATTGTAAGGGACACGGAAAATTACCAATTCAACAACAAAAAAAAAGTTACGAATGTACAAACTTTTTCGTTCGTTTTCGTTTTTCGGATTTTCTTCATTAGTACATTCGTTGTTTCTAATTTTTTTTTTTTCGGATTTTCGTTGTTTTTTTTCGGATTCGTTCGATTCGAATGATTCGTTAATCGGATTCGTACGATTCGAATGATTCGTTATTCGAATTCGTATGATTCGAACGATTCGTTCATTCGTACGAAAACAAACGAATGAAAATAACAAAAAAAAAACTAAAAAAAAAAAAACGAAACGAATTGCACATGTCTATTGTCTTTCAGAGTTTTTCTCTGCTTTGGTTTTATTAGGAAATGGTAAAACCCCTACCAATTTATTTAATTATTAAAATATTTACCTTTTAGGCTGCTTTCAGACTGGAGCGGTGGGGGCGCTAAAGCGGCGCTATATTTAGCGGCGCTTTACCGCATTGCGGCCGCTCGCGGGGGGTTTTTACCCCCCGCGAGCGGCCGAAAAAGGGTCAATACCGCCCGCAAACCGCCGCTGCAGCGGCGTTTTGCGGGCAGGTTCGGCGCGGCCCCCATTGTTTTCAATGGGACCGGGCGCTATAGGAGCGGTAAATATACCGAGCCAAAGATGCGGCTTGCAGGACATTTTTGTCCTGCAAGCGCACCGCTTCAGTGTGAAAGCCCTCGGGCTTTCACACTGAAGGAACAGCAACAGCTGTTTCGGGTCGGTTTGCAGGCGCTATTCGCAATAGCGCTTGCAAACCGCCCCAGTGTGAAAGGGGCCTTAGGGATTTTTTCACTTCTTGTCCCAGGGTAGTGAGACAAAATCTCTGCTAAGTATGCCCTACACACACGACCGGTTTTCCCGTCGGAATAAACTCTGAAGGTTTTTAGGACGGAATTCCGACGGAATTCCGCTCAAGCTGTCTTGCATACACACGGTCACACCAAATTCCGACCGTCAAGAACACGGTGACATACAGCGCATACAAAGGTACTATAAAAAGGAAGTTCAATAGCCACTGCGCCACCCTTTGGGCTCCTTCTGCTAGTCTCGTGTTTATCTCGTGTTAGTAGAAGTTTGGTGAGAGACGATTCACGCTTTTCAGACTCGTGCTTTTCAGTTAAATAATCCAAAAAAAGAAGATCTTGATGAAATAAAAAAAAAAAAAAAAGATGACTATAAAAAATTATTCTAAACATTATTATGGAGATCTGGCTTTTAAAAAATAAAAGATTATTCATGAGATCACGAGAAATAATAATGAAACAACTTCATTATTCTAGCATTATAAAGCACAAAAGAATGCGCTGCATTAAAAGATCACAGAATTTGCAGCGTAAGGAATGTGCTTTCTCCATTACGAACGCTAGTTTTACCAGACTGAGCAATTCCGTCTCGTACTTGCTTCAGAGCATGCGTGATTTTTGGTGCGTCGGAATAGCATGTTTTTTCCGATAGGACTTTTTTCCGTCGGAAAAATATAGAACATGTTCTCTATCTAAGTCTGTCTGAATTTTCGGCGGAAATGTCGGAAATTCTGACCGTGTGTACGCAGCATTAGACATCCGATACCAGAGCAGGCATCCCCATTGGAAGATTCTCCCTCTATTTCAGTTCAGGTGGGAACCTTAACCACTTCAATACCGAACACTTTCACCCCCTTTCTGCCCAGACCATTTTAGGTTTTCAGCGCTGTCACACTTTGAATGACAGATAGAGTTTTCTTTTGGTTGTTTAATCACCACTGGGTTTTTATTTTTTGCTATATAAATAAAAAGAATACCAAAAACGAATTTTTCTTAGTTTCTGTTATAAGATTTTGCAAATAAATAATGTTTCTCAATAAATTTAAGCCAAAATGTATTCTGCTAAAATTAAGGGGTAAAAATATCCACAAATCAGTGTTTACTATTTAATCTGTATGAAAGTTATGAAGTCTACTATTGGTATATATTTTAAAATTGATCAGTCCTACTGACTGACTGCCTATCTAATTTCTTGAGGCCCTAAAAGTCCAGGACAGTATAGGTACCCCCTAAATGACCCTTTTTTGAAAATTAGACAGTGCAAGGTATTTAGTAAGAAGTATGGTGAGTTTTTTGAAGTTGTAATTGTTTATCACAAATATTTGGAAAATTAAAGCGGTTCTGCACACATTTCATTTAGTAAATCTCTTTGCCTTCCAAATCAGGCAAAGAGTACTAAATGAAATGTGTTTTTTTTTATTTTTTTTTACTTACCTTGTAATTGATGACTTCCTGTCTTCTGTCTCTTCGGGGGTGGGCGGGGTCTCTGCGTCGATCGTCGTCACGCCGCACTGTCTCCTGGGATCTGGTGTCATTGATCCCAGGAGTCAGTGCGGGCATCTTCCGAAATCTCGCGAGATTTCGGCCACATCTTCCGAAATCTCGTGAGATGTCGGCAGATGTGCCGTTACTGCGCACGCGCGAGTAACGGCGGTGCATGCTGGGCCATCTAAAGTGCCTGTGGGGTTTCACATGCCCACAGGCAAGATGGACCCCAGCAGACAAGAAGAAGACAAGAAGAAGATGAAGATGAAAACCGGCGGCGATCGAGATGGAAGATGGAACAGGTAAGTCCCCCAATTGAGCTATATGCCCTTGGCATATAGCCCAAAAAAAAAAAAAAAAAAAACGAGTGCAGAACCGCTTTAAGAATTACATTTTTCTGCAAAGTTGCCATTTTAACAAGTTATTTCTCACACATAGCATATGCATACTTTGAATTACACTCCAAAACACATTCTGCTATGCCTTACGGGGATGGGGATATCTTTTCATGGCCTGGATGCATACAGGGGGCCCAAAATCCAAGGATTTCAAGGAGCATAAATTACACATAAATTATACATCTAATTTTTTTAAATACCTATCATATTTATGAAGGCCCTGGAGCACCAGAGCAGAGGAAACACCCACAAAATGAACCCATTTTGGAGAGCAAACACAAGATATTTTCTTAGGGGCAAAATGAATCTTTTGAAAATGTAATTTTTTGCACAAGTTTTTGGAAAATGCAGGAAAGAAAATGAAAATTTCTTTTTCTTTATACAAAGTTGTCAATTATTAAGATATTTGTAACACACATCATAGGCATACCTAGAATTACACCCCAATACACATTCTGCTACTCCTCCTGAGTATGGGGATACCACATAAATGAGACTTTTTTAACAGCCTAGCGCACAGATGGGCCCAAAATCCAAGGAGCCCCTTCAGGCTTTCTAGGGGCATAAATTATGCATCTAATTTCCTGGCTACCTATCATTTTTGGAGGCCCTGGATCACTAGGACAGTGTAAACATCCATAAAATCAAAAAAATGTTGTCTGTGATGTTTTGCTTTGCAGCTATAGAAGCAATTATACCCCTGTACACCTGCCAATTGTGACCCATTTAAGTGAATAGGGTTGCTTGTGCAGGGTCCAAGGGGTTAACGCAGGTGGTGAGGAGCAGATACAATGTGCACATGTGAACAAGTCCTTATGGTGACACAATGACTAGAGTGCCCGGTGATCAGGGACACTGTGACTGGTGTGGAGGTGATCAAAGACACTGTAATGGGTGTGGCGGTGATGAGGGACACTGTAACCGGTGTGGCCATGATCAGGGACACAGTAACTGGGGTGGCGGTGAGTAAGGACAATATGACTGGTGTGGTGAGGTTCAGGGACACTGTAATTGCTGTGACAGTGATCAAGGACACTGTAACTGGGGTGAGGGTGATCAGGGACTAGAGATGTGCACAACGTAAAAATTTGTTTTGTTTTGGATTTGTTCGTTAACCACTTGGCTGCTCGATGACCAGGCCATTTTTTGCGATATGGCACTGCGTCGCTTTAACTGACAATTGCGTGGTTGTACAACGATGTACCCAAACAAAATTGACTTACTTTTTTTGCCACAAATAGAGCTTTCTTTTGGCGGTATTTGATCATCTCTGCGGTTTTTATTTTTTGCGCTATAAACAAAAAAAGAGTGACAATTTTGTTTGTACTTTTTGCTATAATAAATATACCCAATTTTTTTTTTTAAAAAAGCTATTTTTTTACTCAGTTTAGGCCGATGTGTATTCTTCTACATATTTTTGGTAATAAAAATTGGAATAAGCGTATATTTATATTGATTGGTTTGCGCAAAAGTTATAGCATCTACAAAATAGGGGAAAGATTTATGGAATTTTTATTATTATTTTTTTTTTTTTACTAGTAATGACGGTGATCACCGATTTTTATCCTGACTGCGACATTATGGCGGACAGATCGGACACTTTTGGCACATTTTTGGGACCATTGGCATTTATACAGCGATCAGTGCTATAAAAATGCACTGATTACTGTGTAAATGTTACTGGCAGGGAAAGGGTTAACAGTAGGGGGAGATCAAGGGGTTAATTGTGTGTCCTAGGGAGTGATTCTAACTGTGGGCTATGGGACTGCCTGATAGAGGAAAGCGATCGTTGTTCATACTTAGTATGAACAACAGATCGCTCTCCTCACCTCTGACAACACAGGAGATCTGTCTGTTTACATTGACATTGACAGATCTTCGTTCTGTCTCTGTGTGGATCGATCGCGGGTGCCCAGGGTTCATCGCGACCGCTGGGCATGCGCACTGGCTCTGGCGGCGCGCGCCCCCTAGTGGTCAAAAGTCGAACCGCCGTAGGGTAACGTAGTTTTGCCCAAAGCAGACAAACTGCTGCAGTACAACTGCGGCAGATGGTAGAGAAGGGGTTAAGTCAATAATTTTGTTTTGCCATATTTGTTATGCTAGAATGATTTGTTTTTGGAATTGGTTTTGTATATTTGGATTTGTTTCTTATATTCATTATTTTCTATTTGAATTAGAAGATTAATTCAAATTCATAATGGAAATATATTGCAATAAATACAGCAAGGTATAACAGTGAAATAAGATGATAAGGTCCTACTTAGGCTGCCTTAGTGAATAGAAAATAGAATAAAACAGAATAGCGTAGAATAAAATTGAATAGAAAATAAAAGAATAGAATAGAACAGAAAATAAAATAATGGAATATAATAGAATAAAACAGAACAGAATAGAATAGAAAATATTCTATTCTATTATTTTATATTATTTTCTAATCTGTTTTATTTTATTTTATTATAATCATTTTTTTTCTATTCTATTCTATTTATAGTCTATTTTGACTGTTTTATTCTATCTGTTTTATTCTATTCTTTTATAGTCTATTTTGTTTTATTCTAGTCTGTTCTATTCTTTTATATTTTATTCTATTCTATTCTGTATAGCAGCCCAAGTAGGAATCATCATCATATTTAACTTTTATACCTTACTGTATTTATTGCAATATTTTTCCTTTTCAAATTCAGATAATTAGTTTTGTTATCATTTATTTTGGATTAGTTGTAATTCGTTACTTTTGGGATTTGGAAATTCGGATACACCTGAATCTCAGAATAATGAAAATTTAGTCAGAATTTAAATTCGTAACAAAATGAATCGCACATCAGGGACACTGTAACTGCTGTGGTGATGATGAGGGACACTGGGACTGGTGTAGCAGTGATCAGGGATATTGAGACTGGTGTGGTGGTGATTAGGGACACTGTTGACAGTATATTAAAAAAATATATAGAATTGTATTTATTTTACAATTGTTTTTTTATATACTGACACCAGAGTGGTGCAATGTCACTATACTGACACTGTACTACTCTGGGAAGGTGACTGGGATTTTTTTTTTTACATTGCGACTGCTTATTATTACAGTACACTTATTGCCTACTATTGTGATTGATGTGATTCACTACAGGTATCACATGGTACAGGGCCACCGCGGCCTGACCCTGTATAATGTGATCACTGTGCCCAATCACAGAGCCCAACCACAGGGATCACAAAAGTAGGCAATGCTGTCATTAATTAAAGCCATTTATGACAGTTGTTTTACAAGTGGACAGTGGCCCTGTACCTTTATCAGCGATCTGATTCGTGAACACCACGGATCACAGATCGCACCACTGGGCATCATCCTGGAACTGGAGACGCAGGTTGTATATATACAGTACATTGGCCAGTCAAGAAGTGGTTAAAATGTTAAATTTCCCGAAAAGGGCAGCCCAAGGATAAACAGGATAGGAAGCAAAAGGCTAGGTGAAGCTGGTTGCAAGTTCCAATAGAAGATCCTTTACAACTGTGCAATACTGAAGTGAAGGTTGGGGTCCAGATTTTCTTCCAAACAGCATTCAAACATGAGACTTTCAGCTAAATGTCATGTTTTATCTGTGGGCGCCCCAACCTCTCATATTACCCCTCACTTTCATTGCGGTCATGTGAACCGCTCTATGCACAATATAAATCCTGCAGGCCATAGTGTCATAATCTCTAATCTATCTCAGAAGCAACAAGAGTGGGACCATAGAGAATCAACAAGAGTGGGACCATAGAGAATCAACAAGAGTGGGACCATGGAGAATCAACAAGAGTGGGACCATGGAGAATCAACAAGAGTGGGACCCTGGAGAATCAACAAGAGTGGGACCCTGGAGAATCAACAAGAGTGGGACCCTGGAGAATCAACAAGAGTGGGACCATGGAGAATCAACAAGAGTGGGACCATGGAGAATGAAAGTGGCCACCCATTATCAGGAAAAGGAATTTGTAGATTTGGAGGAGGCTGAGAGAAATAGAGCAAACTTTTTTGAATTAGGAATACATATTTCCATAGAATTTTTCTTTTTATCCACAGTATAGTGCCACTTTAATTGCGAAGAGTCAGCCTGTCAGCAAACTCCCCCCCCCCCCTCCTTACATAACCCCCCCCCCCCCTTACATAACAGAATATTTTTGTGAAATGTATTTTTGTCGTCTCCATTTCACCATCATTTGCGGTCTTTGTCCCAGGCGGCGCTTTGATTGTCACCTTTGTTCCATGTTACAGCCTGACAAAGTGAAGATTCCTCCAGCAGCAAATCTCGTAGTCAGCAAAGTTCAATCAGATACAATTGTGTCCGGCGGGATGGCGGGATGCGTTGTGTGCAGCTGTGACAGTCAAGGGGTCACCATGTAAGTGGGGGGGCAGAAGACAAAACAACTCTGCGATGTATGGAGCAGAAATAAGAACACAATGACAAATAATTACAGACAAAGGAAGACGGTTATAAATACAGTTCAATCAACTTAAAACAAGTTGTGTTTCTCGAGATGCGCTTAACTGCGGCGCAAAGGGGAGGCACACTAAATAGGCATACTCAGCACTTGGGAGAACGAGGCAAGTAGACATTTCTGCAATGGGTGGAAGCACACAACTTACTGGGAGAGAAATATAACTTCAAAAACAACTTTCACATGATGAGTTTCACTTAATTGGTTGACTAGATTAATTTGTACCGCTTACCCCTGAAGGAGTCGCTTGGTGTGTTGGGTCCCCTGTTCCTGTGCCCACAGCTCTGCGAACAGCACCACTCATTGACACACCTGGCCCATTGACACATCCCTGAGAAATTCCGTCTCCCATTCTTCCTCCTCTGAGCTCTCATCAGGGGATGACCACTCGGCCTGTCTTTCCAGGGACCCAAATTCAGCTAATAGTCTAGGAGAACCCCAGTCAATGACCCTGTCCTCATACTCTCTATCCAGCTCATCTGAGGGCACACCCCCCTCCTGCACTGACTCTGCTGGAATCAGGATGGCGAGGGACATGAATGCCGGCATTTCAAGGACTTCTGGTTCCTGGTGGGCGGTACTTACATTTACCGATTCC
Organism: Lithobates sylvaticus; assembly: GCA_028564925.1. Classification (NCBI taxonomy): domain Eukaryota; kingdom Metazoa; phylum Chordata; class Amphibia; order Anura; family Ranidae; genus Lithobates; species Lithobates sylvaticus. Next base: position 167,685,579 of record CM053029.1, read on the forward strand.
TTGACCAGGCCGCAGGTCATAGCAGTCCTCTCTTTACCAACGTCTTCATTCTTCGCAGGAGTGTCAACAGGCCGTAACTTTGCCACAATGCCCACACCGGACCCATGTGCGGATCACTGCAGTAGGTATCTGACACTCCGGGCACAAGAAACAGAGCCGCTCTATCCCATCGACCATCCACAGAGAAAATCCCCCGCAGTGCTCCAATGGAACACCAGTGTCCACCAGCGTCCACTCCGGCAGTTCCAGCAACCAGGTTAAAACTGGCAGTAATAAACCACCTTCCGCCATCTTGCTCCTCCGCCTCATGTCTGCTGCTAGCAAGGAGCACTGGGTCTCCTCCAGGGCGTAATGCCGCCCCCCTTGCTTCCAGACAGCCTGGCGCCAGTGGAACTGATAAGCAGACTCCTCCCTGGACATGCTGCTGTAACCCCTTGTTGAACATACTGAAGTTTGCCGGCATGCTGACTCTAGCAGGACTTGTTCAGGTATGTCGCTCGGCACCAACTGTGCCTGAGCAACTAAAGGCAGATGACAGCTGACTTTCCCGGTGGTTGCCGATAGCAACAATAAAGTTCACAGCCAATGTCCTAGTGAAGGTAACTTTTTTAGCATAGTCCCACCCGCAGGCAACCGCAGGTTGCTTCCGATCATCCTGGGCAACAGCAGACATTCTCAGGCTTACTTTACTGTCTTTAGCAGGAGCTTGGAGCAACAGTTCAAGATGTCCAGAATTAGCAGAGCGCTGGGCATATTTGTAATCCACAATGAGACGCCCAGCAATAGCAGAACGCTGGATGTATTTGTAATCCATAGCCGCGATTACCCGGCATGGTTGCCACGGGTGACAGCACATAGTGAACAGATCCTGAATTGCAGGATTGGTACAAGTGTCCGTCCCAGCACCGGTTGGGGCAACTGGGTAAGCAGGAACAATAAGTAGCGACAGTTCTTGCTGGTTGCTATGGACAACGGCACTTGTTACAGCACTGAAACAATAGGCAGAGCACACAAGTCCTTTCCCAAAGTTTAATCCTCAATGGTGGCGGAACAAAGCAGAGTTCCCCGGCTCGGTCAACCTCAGTTGCTAGGGGCAACGACTGGCAGGTTACCCATGAACAGGTTGTCCCAGAACAAGCCCCCAAATGTAGCGGTACCCTTGTAGGGGCTGCTGAGTGATTGTGGCCCACCTGCAACCCTGCCCAGCCCAGCATTTACTTCCAGACACTCCAAGACAATGAAAAGATCCATCAGCTTAGTTTTTTTTTGTATTTTATTAAGGAATTAGAACTTAGATGGGGATTAAGGAATTCATGGGATGTTCAGGAAAAGGATTCTTGCATGGTTTAGGCCAATTTAGATACTCACCTCCTGCACAACATTTTTTGCAGACTATCTCTCCTTCTCCCTCCAGCACAATTCTTCAGGTGCAGCTAGCACATGGTTAGGCCTGACTCTGATTTTAGCCAGGCCTTAGCAAAAGTACCTTATTACAGGCAGGGATTGCAGGCCCCTATGGTGTAGCAAAGAAAGTTCTGGGGCTAGCTGCCCTCTTTAGTGGACTACTGATCCCAGTCAGCCCTCTGTAAGGAGGACAAAGCAGTGGTAGTTGGAACGATCATCAATTCTCGACTTGACTATGCTAACTCCCTTTACATAGGATTACCCCAATATCAACTTGCGCGCTTACAACTTATCCAAAACACAGCTGCAAGACTGATCACAGGGAAAAAACCATGGGAATCCATCGCCCCTTCCCTGAGGAACCTACATTGGCTAAATGTAAGGAATCGTGTCGCATTCAAGACCCTCTGCCTCACCCACAAATGCGCACATGGAAACGCTCCGCAATACCTTCGCGAGAAAATAAAACACTACACACCGAATCGCAGTCTTCGATCGGCTAATCAAAATCTTCTCCTCATTCCTAAATCCCGCTACAAATCAAAGGGGGAACGGAGATTCGCTGTCCAAGGTCCACGGCTATGGAACGCTCTACCAACCGACATCCGCATGGAAGAAAACCATCAGGCCGTCAGGAAGAAACTCCCAGCTGCAGCGGCTGACTTCACTGCCAGTAACATCTCAGTCTCTCCCGCTGGCTCTACATCCATATCAGACTGCACACTCCCAGTCTGCTCCAGCATGCCTCCCAGCTCTCCCGACTGTGCCTGCCACTCACCGACACCTGGTGGATCCCTCCTGGAGACTTGCCCGGCAGTATTCCCCACTGTCCTCTCCTGCTCCTGTTCAGGGCACTTCTTGGGTTGTGTGGGGTCCCTTTACAGCTCCGAGCCCCTGGCCCAAGGTCACACCCACAGACTGGGGAGCTTCCTCCAAGGCCCCGACAGCCTAATACTCCATCTCCAGTTCTTCCACCCCAACAACTCCTCCCTAGCTGGGCAGACTACAGGTATTTAAGGAGGCCTGCCCCCTGTCAATCCAGGTGGGGGATTGGTCAGGGCTCCCTAGAACACCCCAGACAGCTCCACCCTTCTTCCCCACCTTCCTTCTAGAAGCCTCTAGAAGCAGAAGGGTGGTAACCGAAAGATGATACCAGCTGTGAGTCACCATCCTACTCTACAGAAAAAAAAAACAGGAAAAAAAAGTTGTTGACTGAGCTGACCCCTATCATATGTAAGTGACTACACCTCTTTACTTGTCAATAAACTGTTTTAACCAAAAAATGATATTTATGTGCAATACACGTGCCTATATTACATGTGAAAAATCTCTTATTTATCTAAAAAGTATACATTTTACCCAAGATAACACCACTTAAATAAAAATATCATTAAAATAAAGAAAAAATAAAAATAGAAATAAATAATACAAATATATATATATATATATATATATATATATATAAAATAAAAACAAAATCAATAAATCGATAAAGTGTCCAGTGCTGCTGGAAAATTTATGCCAGCTACTTATTGTGTCCCAATGTGATCTTGTCACCACAAAATAGACCAATTCCGTTCACACATCCGTGATATCCTGTGACTTTTCCACCACTTTAGTGACAACACCACCACCGTAAGGTTTGGCCACTCACCAGATACAGGTAAAAAACGTGCCTTTGGTTCATTAGAGGGATAACCACTCCACCAGGATCTAGTTCTATGCTGTTCTTATTTGACAATAGGTGCAAAAGATATCCGTTCTCACAAGAAACAGCGATCATTGCGCAATATGTTTACACTGTTTATTAAAAATCATTTAAAAACAAATTGCAAAAACTCACATTTTTATGTTCCTTTATGCGGCACCAAGCTTATCCAGCAGTTTCCATATGGATGGAGATATATCGCTGTGTATATCCTGGGTCCGAGCCTCAATTTCGTAGCGTAGTACATTTCCCAGCAGCCTCTACGCGTTTCGCAGGTACGTTTGCATCATCAGGAAGCCTCTAAGCCACTCCCAGCCCCACAGATCAAAACAAACAGGCCTAGCTTTTAGTTAGGCCTGCCTAAATTTACCTGTTCTACAAAAAAATCTCACTCTAGCGCCTAGAGGGTAGAGGGTAGAGGGTGCTACAGTAATAACAAGAAGTATATTACAACAGGGTAAACAAAGAAGAAATATACTGTAATGGTTAAATAATTAGACAATTACAGTATACTGCAATGGGTAAACAGTAAAGGAAATATGCTGCAATGATTAAGCAATATGAGTAATATGCTGCAGAAACAATAATTGTTATAGAACACAACCCCTTCTGAATCCTGTACTGGGCAACCTTAAATAGGGGTAGATGTATTTGAGGTTTGTCCAGAAAGTAATGAGAATGATATTTAAAAAATCATTTTATTGACAAATTTTACATTTGAACATTGTCTCCTTCAAAGTATGCACCTTGTGAGTGTACACAACGCTCCCAGCGATTTTTCCATTCTTCATAGCATCCCTGGTCTTCAAGTCTTCAAGTGGGATGGCATTCAGAGCCTGCACAATGGCTCTTTAGACGTTATCCATACTACCAAAATGGTGTCCTTTCTAATGCTCAAATCCTGAGTCACGATTCCTGTTTCCTCTGCAATCATTCTGATAGTGAGCCGTCGGTAACGGTTGACCTCACTGCATCCATATTCTGTTCCTTTTTGACCAACGGCCCACTATCAGAATGATTTTGGTAACAGAAATGACCAAGTCAGTTGTTCAAGAAATCGAGGCTCTTGAATAGAGTAGAGAAATAGAGAAAGGACACCATTTTGGTAGTGTGGAAAACATCCAAAGAGCCACTACGCAGGCTCTGAACGCCATCCCACTTAAAGACTTCCAGGGATGCTATGAAGAAGTACATTCTCATCAATTTCTGGACACACCTTGTGTATATGTCCCAGGGTCCAGCGATGCGGGGGAACGAGACCCCCCTCGTTCCCGCTCCGCTCGCGGCGCCGGCATTCTTAATGTGGGCACCCCGGCTGTGGCTTCACGGCCGGGCACCCACTGCACATGCGCGAGCGGGTCCGTGCGTCGTGATTCGACGCTCACTCATCTGGGACACATGATATGTCCCAGATGACAGTGCGGCACCTAAGTGACGTCATTGCCCGGGCAATGAAGGAGGCAGACTACGAGGGACCCCCTAGCAATAGGCATTTAGAGGTGAGTAAAAAAAATTTTTTTTTTCCAATAATTTTTTTTTTATTTTCTTTATGATTTTTAAGCCCAATTTTTTATTTTTTTTGGTGGCAACACCACTTTAAGTATAAACCCAAATATTTTTGCTATGTTACATCAGGTATCTTGAATCGGTTTGTTTAAAAGGGCCTCAACAGGGTCTTTGCATAGGTTACAATTTATTATTGTATGTACAAGAGAATAAACCCTTATCAAGAGCCTGCAAGCTTTGGGAAATGACCACCAAATATGTAACATAGTCCTACTTGTCCACAGCCACTGAAGCAAAGAGGTGAATTTTGGAACATATTTAGAAATTCGGACAGGAATTAAGTACCAATGAAACAAAACTATAGAGGTGTTCTTTAAAGCTGTGACATTAAAAGAGCTCTTGGCAGTGGAAGACCAGATGTACTTCCAGTCTTTCTCTACCTAGCGTATCATAAAATTTATTTTGGAAGAGCATAAGGATGCTTATATTCATTATTATACAGGATTTATATAGTGCCAACAGTTTGAGCAGAGGGTTACAATGTTAGGGCAATCAGTACAGTCACAATACAATTGAATACAAGAGGAATCAGTGGGCCCTGCTCGTTAGGCTGGCCATAGATGGTGCGAATTTTTTTGGAATGCAGGAAAGAAATTTGCATGATTCCCCCATCAGCACAGACAGTACTGACAGGGGAATCCCTCCTGCTGAGCCATTATCTTTTCCCAGTGGGGGGGTGGGAACGGGCAGGGGAAGCCGTCCCCACTGAGAGAGGAGAAAACAGTGATTATTGCTAGCGGCTATAGCAGCCGATTGCGATGATCGGAAGCGAATTTGGCAGGCTGGTTGTACGCAAGCTAATCGATAGATCAACTTGGTACATTCAGCCTGCCCATTAAAGGCTTGAATCTAGTCCAGTTCAGCAGGAACCAGCCAAGGTTTGAACTGTGTATGGCTGGCCATAGAGCTTACAATCAAAAAGGGAGGGTCAAGTGATACAAAAGGTAATAACTGTGGGGAATGAGCTGATGGAGAAAATAAAAGTACAGTTGTTAGGTGGAGGTAGGATAGGCTTCTCTGGAGAGAAAAGTTTTCAGGGATCACCTAAAAGTGGATAGATTAGGAGATAGTCGGACAAATTGGGGTAGGGAATTTCAAATTATGGGAGAGGCTCTGGAGAATTCCTGGAGGCGAGTATGGGAGGAGATGACAAGGGAATTAGAGAGCAGGAGGTCTTTGGAGGAATGAAGACAATGATTAAGTTGATATTTTAAGATTAGGTTAGTGATGTAGCTGGGAGCAGAGTTGTGGATGGCTTTGTAAGCTTTTGTTAGTATTTTGAATTTAATTAGTTGGATGAGCGGAAGCCAGTGGCGGGACCGGACCGGCAGAGAGGGGTAGTGGACTCTGAGTGTTTTTTTAGGTGGATGAGTCTGGCAGCAGCATTCATGAAGGACTGAATAGATAGCCTGTTTAAAGTTAAGCCAATGAGGAGGGAGTTGCAGTAGTCAAGGTGAGAGATAACTAGGGAGGGCTTATATAAGAGAAATGAGTCCTGAGGAATGAGGGTCCGTTCGACATTTTCCCTCAAAGGCAGTAAGAACTAGTAGAATTGCTGTTTTAGGTATGAGGGAAGCTACATAATGACATAGTTGTGCATATACAAAAAACTCCTGCAAAGGTCCCTAACGTGCCTCTCAAAACTACTGTCTATAATGAGCAGTGAGTAGACATCCGTAAAGCTTTTTGGAATCCACCATTTATACCTCATAGGGTATTCGTATCCCAGTTGGAACATAGGGCATCTTATCAGGCCCAGCCAATCTATAAGGGGTGAAATTGGATCTGCAGAATGTTTTACAGAGGCCCAAATCTTGAGTGAGTGTTGCAAAGAAAGGTAAAAATTGTCTACATGGCCATTATGTAGTGGATGTGTATGGATTATTTTAGAAAAAATAAGGATATCGTTAAGTGTCACTTTAAGGCCGTCCCACTTTTACCACAATGTGGCCACACCCACCATTTGGCACAGTGTGCCGCTTTACCACTCCTGAACCTGTTCTCTGCCTAAACAAAATGGCCCTGATTGGAGCTATATAAGTGATAAAAAATAATAGTGTTTGGCTGTGGGGAGACATTAGAGCGTACGCTCCTCTGGTACAGAGACTGATATGAACGGCTCATTGTTCTATGTACAGCACTGTGGAAAATGTAAAAAAAAAAAATGTAAACACGCAAAATATTTTTTTTTTAGTTAGATATGTAAACACCGGAATGTATATTGTGGGCTAGTCGCTGTAACCATTGTGCTTTCCTGCCAGGAGGCATTGCACATTCCTGTACATTAGCATTGTGCGCTCGCCCTCTGTATTGTATTGAACGTTATTGTTTGTCGCTGTCACTTGTCTTGTACATTTTCTGCAGTCCGTGGCCTCAGGCGCAGTTCTGTTTTTTTGTGTCCTTTGCAATTGTAACATGCAAGCATTGCGTGTTACATGTGCTGTACAGCTCCGTCTTATAACAAAACACGCCAGCTACTTGGGCAGGGAAGGGGGGTAGAGAACTATATTTCTCTATTTATAGATCCACAAACACCGGCTGCCAGACTGCAGGAATATTTCTTGGAGGATGATAATAAACAAATTGCGCACCTGAATCAGAGGTCCATCCCGCTCAATTATCACTAAACACTGTGCAGGAAGCATCATGTACTGGGACATGTTGTGTTTTTAATGGCATCTCTGGCAAAAGCCCAAAGCTGGGGATGTAAGCTTGCTTACACTAATAAAAATACATTCTCCTTTATTAGAGCTGGTTATTTCTTTCAGAGTTTGTAAAAGACTCAGTAAAGAATTGTAAACAGCATGTACAAATTCTGAGTGGATAAAGGTGGCCATAGACATTTCATGGCACAGTTTTCTAGCAGGTTCCTCCATCCATGGTACACAGTGTGGATGGACACATCTCCCGCTTATGATAGCTGGTCCTGATTGCTATCAAAGTACCCATCTGACTGGATGTTCCTGCTCGGCCAACAATTTTCTGCCAATTCTTTCAAATTCTTTCAATTTTTCAATCGAGCTATATAAGGTGGGAGGCAACCCAGTGGTCGAAATTCAACTCAGATTCGAACAATATATGGCTGACCTAAAGTGGAACTAAACCCATCAATTTAACTCTTCCCCAAAACATTTACATTCAAGGCATGGTGCAAATAATAATTGTCAAAGTTGCTTCTGCTTTCAATCGAACTGTCAAGACATCAAATGGTTGGAGTCATAACTGATCACATGTGCAGCACCATGGCAACTGCAGATCAAATGGGCTAAGATGACAGCTTCCTTGGCTGTAAAGATGGGGGGATTTACTCCGTTTTAACGCAGTATCCTCACTTTGGCCTTGCAACATTGGAGATCTAGGTTTCTTTTCAAGCAAGGTTCTGCATGAAAGGCATCTGCATTTTCCATGAGTCTGTTTAGATTTCCCTTTTACAATATATAACCCTATAAATCCTTTTTGGAGCAGAAGACATTGACATGTCTCATTCTATGACATATCCCAATAACCAGTTGATTATTCCTCATTTCAGGACAGTGAGTGAAGCCATGCATTTCATAGGCCTTATGCCCCACTGGCCAGATGCACATCCAAAACTGCTTGTGTATAGGGATGAGCCGAACACCCCCCTGTTCGGTTCGCACCAGAACCTGCGAACAGACCTAAAGCTTGTGCGAACTTTAGAACCCTATTAAAGTCTATGGGACTCGAACGTTCAAAATCAAAAGTGCTAATTTTAAAGGCTTATATGCAAGTTATTGTCATAAAAAGTGTTTGGGGACCTGGGTCCTGCCCCAGGGGACATGTATCAATGCAAAAAATTGTTTAAAAACGTCAGTTTTTTCAGGCACAGTGATTTTAATAATGCTTAATGTGAAACAATAAAAGTGTAATATTCCGGGGCGTGACCGGAAGCCGACCTGGAAGGCAGCACGGACTGAGAGCTCCTCTCCAGCCCGCAGCAATAAGGCTAATTTCGGGGGAAAAAAAAGCCAGCTTATGGGAGGATCGCGCACCACCCGATCCTCCTCAGCCCGGAGACCTGCACACCCGCCACCGAGCACCGCAGCATCCTTTAAAAAGCTTTTCCAGCCGCCGGCGGCTCCGGGCGGGTGTACCAAGATGGCCGACAACACGAGGCAGCAGGCCTCAAACCCGCCGCCTCTCCACAGCGGCAGATCGCAGCAGACTGCAAAGGACTCTCCACAACAGCCCCCGAGCCCCTCCGGGCTCCAACACAGGGTGAGTGAAACCCACCAAACACCGGAGGGACACCATACCCCACAGGGGGACCAGGCCGGAACCCACCCACAAGAGTACACCCAATGCACAGAGGCCTTCCCTAAGCTGCTGAGAACAGCCTCGGACCCATGCCTCCACACAGGCACCCTGTCCCCCACAGCATCCGACTCAGCAATGGACTTCCCCCCCCTCCCAGGCCCTGGACACCCCAGGGCGGACCAACAGCCCCCCACCGAGCAAGGGGCACAGTCCGCATGGCAGACACTACCCCCCCCAGGACCCCAAAGGCCCCGGGACCTTACCCTGACCAGGGACCCACGAGCAATCCCCCCCTTACTCCCCCAAGCAACTCAGGGGAACACACGGCACCCAGAATACAGCCCACCGGCCCCCACCCCGAGCTCTCCCCACGCCACATCCTGGGCTGAACCCTGGGCACCCCAACCTCCATGGGACACCCTGCAATCGAGGGAGACCCCAGCAAGCGGTCAAGCACCGACCCCACAGCATCTCCACCAGCCCCCAAGTTACAACGGAGACTCATACCCCCCATGGCAAGCATATCTGCAAGCCATCCCCACCAAAGAGGACTTTAAGCAGCTGATAGCTGATGTTAAGGCCACCTGCCGCTCCGAGAACCAAACACTCCATGCAGGCCTCAAGCACCTCTCAGACAGAGTAGAGATGGCAGAAGAGGAGATCCAAGAGACCAAACTGGCCGTACACCGCACACAACAACAGACATCAGATCACCACATTATGCTCCGCGACATGCAACGCCACGTCGAGGACCTCGATAACAGGGGCCGGAGAAACAATATTAGGGTACGAGGACTCCCCGAAACTGACGATACCGAAGACCTGCAATCCACTTTACAAATCCTCTTTAACGAGATGCTCGGAGAGGACCCCAACAAGCACATAGAGATGGACAGAGCACACCGGGCTCTCCGCCCTAAAGGCCCCGCATCAAAGCCCCGGGATGTAATATGCAGAGTGCACTCTTATCCACTAAAAGAGGACATCATGCGTAAAGCCCGCCTTACACGCGACCTGAAATTTGACAACGCTCCAGTACAAATATACCCAGACCTTTCCTGGATCACACTTCAAAAAAGGAGACTCCTACAACCTTTACTCCGGGCACTTCAAGACGAGAAAATTACATACAGATGGGGATTCCCCTTCAGTTTAACAGCAAAGCACCTAGGAAAATCGGCAATCCTCCGCTACCCAGATGACCTGGAACTCTTCTGTGACACTTTGGAGATCCCCGTCCCTCAACTCCCCGAATGGGACCTGGTGGCCAACCCCCCACCGCAGCCACCAATGTGGCAGAAAGCATCCTCGGCTAAACGTCCAAGGGGCACAGACCCCAACCGCCGATCTCCCAAACCCAAAATGGGATGATCCTCCCCCATAGGGGGCCTCTAACTGCGACACCAACATCCACCCCACAAAGATCTCCATGAAACCACTACTTCCCCCGAAAGCCTACTAATCCACAAAACCTCACCCCACGGGCTACCCTGGGCCGAGAAGCCGGACAGGTTGCCCCTCCGAATTACGAACCCCCCCCCCCCCCGTGGTTTACCACCTACAAGTTCCTCTCTTGATTCCACCCCCCTGGTATCTCTCCGACCCGAACTTTCCGGATATCCTAGTCGGAGAGACCTACAGGAACTGTTTGGGCCCTTGGACCTTAACGGCCACCCAGACCCAGCAAATGTTGTTTAATTGTTTGACTTGTTTTATTCTTGTTCTAACCCCTCTCTTTCCTCCTAGATACCTCACCTCCACCCAACTAACGACCTACCTCCTCCCAGGGCCCCCCTGGGCGTCGAACCTCCTCCCGCGGATGCCACACTCCCGGACCAGACCTACCCACCGACCGGATCAGATAAGTAACACTACCACCTCCCCACCCCCCTACCACAAACCATGGCCAAGGTAGTAACACTTAATGTCCACGGCCTGAACTCCAATAAAAAAAGACACCTGGCGCTCCGAGAATTCAGGCAATCTGGGGCAGATATTATAATGATACAGGAAACACATTTCGGTAGGGGCGACTCCTTCACATTTGCCTCCAAGTCCTACCCCACAACATTCCAGGCCTTTAACCCACGTAAGAAAGCTGGGGTTGCCATACTCATCAAAAAAGGGTCCCCATTCTCCCACACTGAGACATACATAGACCCGCTAGGCCACTACGTTATTGTACAGGGCACATGGCAAACTCAAGCCATAACCCTGTGCACACTATATGCCCCGAACGTACACCAGCACCGGTTCCTGAACAAGGCCCTTACTCGCCTCTTTAAAACACCCCATAACATACTAGTAGTGGGAGGGGACTTTAACCTAGCACACTCCACTCAACAAGACCGCCTTGTGATCAACCCCCAAGCCCCCCAGACAAGAGCCCTCAGGGACTCTAAACAATTCCGGCAGATCACCAGGAGATATGCTCTATTCGACACATGGCGGGCCCTACACCCAAAAGATAGGCAATATACCTTCTACTCTGCCCCGCACCACACCCACTCAAGACTGGACTACATCTTCGTCAACAACGCCACGCTTAGAACCATAAAGTCCGCACAAATCCTGCCCATATCTTGGTCAGACCATGCCCCGGTCACAATTTCTTTAGACCTGGGCACCCCCACACGCAGGCCCTACAACTGGAGGCTTAATAACCTCCTCTTACAACACCTTCCAACTAAGACGGAACTAGACACCACGCTACAACACTACTTCGCAGAAAATAACACCCCAGACATAACCCAAACCACCCTCTGGACCGCACATAAAGCGGTAATCAGGGGTAGGTGCATCGCACTCTCATCTAAAATGAAGAAAGACGCTCAGACTGCCAGAATCCTAGGGGAAAAACGCCTCCGACACCTTGAAAGCAAACTACTGACCTCCCCCTCCCTAACGTTGATTAAGCAGATAGTCCAAATTAGAATAACACTCCGAGACCTAGCGCTAGGGGCAGTAGAAAAATCAATAATAAGATTGAGACAGCTATATTACGATAAAGGCAACAAGGCACAATCACTCCTAGCCAGAAAACTCGCGGACCAGGCACACATATCCACACCCGACCAGATTAAAGACAAGAAAGGTGACTTAGTGACCCACCCCCGGGACATCGCGAAAACGTTTGCGGAGTTCTACACAGACCTCTACAACAAACGCGAAATACCCCACAACCCCCCGACAGCAGATCTAACCGACCGCATTACCCAATATCTCGAACAAGCCAGGTTACCACAACTAAAAGAAACTGACCTCTTAGAACTAAACACCCCCATTACCACAGAGGAATTGACGGCGACCATCAAGGCCCTACCAGCACACAAATCCCCGGGCCCAGACGGACTCCCATACGAGTACTATAAAACCTACATACACATCTTAGGCCCGTACATGACCAGACTATTTAACGCCTTCCTCCGACAGACCCCCATCCCGAACGAGATGCTAGGCTCATACTTAACTTTGATCCCCAAGCCCGACAAAGACCCGACAATATGCGCCAGCTACAGACCCATAGCCCTTCTGAATTCGGACCTTAAGATATTCACAAAAATTCTCGCCACCCGCCTTAACGCAATCCTCCCAACCTTGATACACAAAGACCAAGTGGGATTCGTCCCCATGAGACAGGCAGGAGACAACACCAGAAAAGTCATAGACCTCATAGACGTAGCGAACAGAGAATCCACACAAGCCCTGGTCCTTAGTCTAGACGCAGAAAAGGCATTCGACCGCCTCAGCTGGCCCTTTATGACGGCCACACTGCAACACATGGGATTCAAGGGTCCCTTCCTGAACGCAGTCCAGAACCTTTATACACACCCTTCATCCCAAGTAAAGACACCCTTTGCCACATCCCCCACCTTTCCGATTACGAATGGTACCCGCCAGGGGTGCCCGCTCTCCCCCTTGCTATTTGCACTATGTGTAGAACCCCTGGCGGCTACCATTAGGAACAGCCCTGACATCAGAGGCATTCCGGTTAGGGGCAAGGAATTCAAGATATCGCTGTTCGCGGACGACATTATCCTCACCCTGACCAACCCTCGAATCTCCCTACCCAACCTCCACACCATACTAGACCACTACGGCACGCTGTCGGGCTACAAAACCAACACCTCTAAGTCAGTTGCACTTCCACTCAACACCCCGACAGACGAAACGAACCACCTGAAAGCTACCTTTCCCTACAAATGGGCGAACACCTCACTTAAATATCTAGGGGTATCCATTACCCCGTCATTCCACACCCTATATCAGGCAAACTTCCCACCGATGTTTAGATCAATCCGTGAACTGATCCAAAAATGGAAACCACATCACATCTCCCTGTTAGGTCGGATCACCTCCGTCAAAATGGTCATCCTCCCAAAACTGCTATATTTATTTCAAACCCTGCCTATACCCGTCCCCTACATACAACTCCGTAAACTACAAAAAGATCTCCTGAAATATGTCTGGAATTTTAAAAAACACAGAGTACCCAGCTCAGTCCTGACAGCCTCACGATCGGACGGGGGCCTGGCATTCCCTGACCTGGTCAGGTACTATCAGGCGACCCAGCTCCGCGCACTGACCTCATGGTTCACCCAGAGGTCCTATAGCAAGTGGTCGGAACTGGAAAAAATCTGGCTAGCCCCAGTACACCCAAATAGCATAATATGGAGTGCAAATGTGGAGGTGGACCCCAGACGCATGCTAGGCTCAATGTCACAACTCCACTTACTGTGGCGCAAGGTCTCCCGCGAACACAACCTTAAATCCAACAACTCCCTGATGAACTCGTTCCTATGCAATCCTAAACTACCAACCAGCCTAACACACCAGATGTCGTGGCCCTGGGCCACACGGAACCTGTTCCATTTTGGTCACATTGTGAATCCCAGATCTCGCAGGTTGCTCACATTCTCGGAGCTCCAGTCCAAATATGACATCCCAAAACAAGCGTTCTACAGTTATCTTCAGATCAGACACTTCGCCCAATCAATTGCTCCACAAGACATTAGAAGGTCGCAACCGCAGGGGCCTGATATCGGACATTTACAAAATTATAAACAAATACCAATTCCTAACCAAAGGCAAACACTCATACATGTGCAGGTGGGAGAAGGAACTAGGCGAAGAGCTCCCAATGGAAGCATGGCAGGCGGTCTGGAGACAGGCAACCAAAACCTCGATATGCACTCTATACAAGGAAAACTCCTACAAAATTCTCTTCTGCTGGTACCAGACCCCTGCCATACTCCACAAAATATACCCCTCCACCCCGGACAAATGCTGGCGCTGCCAACAACAGAGAGGGACACTTTTCCACATATATTGGACATGCTCACGTATAACCCCCTTTTGGGAATCCACCCGACAGCTCCTGACACGGCTATTCGAGGTGCCCATACCGTTTACTCCTAAACTCTTCCTGCTAGGCCTGTCCCAACCAAAAATGTCCAAGCCTAGCAAAAAACTCCTCAGGCACATACTGACAGCCGCAAGATGCCTAATAGCCCTAAACTGGAAATCCCCCACCCCACCCTCTCAAGAGGCCCTATACACCAGGGTCAAAGACGTTGAACTTATGGAAAAGATGACGGCCAGGATCCGACAAAAATTGGACGAACACAATGAAGTCTGGGAGATGTGGCATCGGCGGGAGGACTAAGACAACCCATATTGGCAACTGAGGTGAGAACGTATCTACACCCCCTCTCTTCCCAGAAGACCAGAAGAAAGAAGATTTTAATAAAGGAGTTGTCAAAGACCGTCAATTTTAAAATTTTTGTCACTTTTTTGGTGAAATGGTAGGGGTACTTTTGTACCCCCTTACCATTTCACACAGGGGGGGGGGCCGAGATCTGGGGGTCCCCTTGTTAAAGGGGGCTTCCAGATTCCGATAAGCCCCCTGCCCGCAGACCCCCACAACCAATGGCCATGGTTGTGGGGAAGAGGCCCTTGTTCCCATCAACATGGGGACATGGTGCTTTGAGGGGTCACAGACCCCCAAAGCACCCTCCCAATGTTGAGGGTATGTGGCCTGGTACGGTTCAGGAGGGGGGCGCTCTCGTCCCCCCTCTTTTCCTGCGGCCTGCCAGGTTGCTTGCTCAGAAAAGGGTCTGGTATGGATTTTGAGGGGGACCCCACGCCATTTTTTTTTTTGGCTGGGGTTCCCCTTAATATCCATAGCAGACCTGAAGGGCCTGGTAATTGCATTTGGGGGGACCCCCACGCTTATTTTTTTATTTTTTATCAATGACTTTTTTTTTATCAATGACTTTCAATGAATGACTGTTCTCTGTGTTACGGGAGACGGCAATTCATTAGCCGCAAGTGATTTTAAATAGCTTTTTTTCCTGCAAAAATGGCACTGTGCAAGGACAGTTCTAAGCACAGGAAACATGCGCCCCTTCACAGGCATACTATAGACACCCCCCAGGTACGAAATTTAAAGGAATATTACACTTTTATTGTTTCACTTTAAGCATTATTAAAATCACTGCTCCTTAAAAAACGGCCGTTTTTAAAAAAAAAATTTGCATTGATACATGTCCCCTGGGGCAGGACCCGGGTCCCCAAACACTTTTTATGACAATAACTTGCATATAGGCTTTTAAAATTAGCACTTGAGATTTCTCCTATAGACTTTTACAGGGTGCTCGCGGCTTTTCGAATTTGCCGTGAACACCCCAAATTGTTCGTTGTTCGCTGAACAGGCAAACAGGCAATGTTCGAGTCAAACATGAGTTTGACTCGAACTCAAAGCTCATCCCTACTGGTGTATAGTGCAAATACAGTGGGGAAAAATTATTTGATCCCCTGAAGATTTTGTAAGTTTGCCACTTACAAAAAAATGAAGGGTCTATCATTTTTATCATAGGTGTATTTCAAATGATAGAGACAGACTATCAACCAAAAATCCAGAAAAACACATTATATAAATGTTATAAATTGAGTTGCAGCTCAGTGAGTAAAAACAATATTTGATCTCCAAGCAAAACATGACTTAGTACTCGGTGGAGAAAATCTTGTTGGCAAGCACAGAGGTAAGACCTTGTAGTTAATGACCAGGTTTGCACACATCTCAGGAGGGATTTTGGTCCACTCTTCTTTACAGATAAATTCTTAAGGTTTCTTGACAGTCCCTTGGCAACTCAATGTTTCAGCTCCCTCCATACATTTTCTATAGGATTAAGGTCTGGAGACTGGCTAGGCCAATACATGACCTTAACCACTTACAGACCGTAATTTTTGCCTGCTTAATGACTAGGCCATATTTTGCGATACGGCACTGCGTTGCTAAAACTAACAATTGCGCAGTCGTGCAACGCTGTACCCAAACAAAATTGACGTCCTTTTTTTTACCACAAATAGAGCTTTCTTTTGGTGGTATTTGATCACCTCTGCGCTTTTTATTTTTTATGCTATAAACAAAAAAAGAGCGACAATTTTGAAAAAAAAAGCAATATGTTTTACTTTTTGCTATAATAAATATCCCCAAAAAATGTTTTTAAAAATCAAATTTCTTCATCAGTTTTGGCCAATATATAGTCTTCTACATATTTTTGGTAATAAAAATCACAATAAGTGCAAAAGTTATAGCGTCTACAAACTATGGGAAAGATTTATGGCATTTTTATTATTTTTTTTTTTTACCAGTAACGGCGGCGATCTGCGACATTGTGGTGGACAGATCAGACACTTTTGTCACATTTTTGGGACCACTGACATTTATACAGCAATCAGTGCTATAAAATGCACTGAATACTGTGAAAACGTCACTGGCAGGGAAGGGGTTAACACTAGGGGACGATCAAGGAGTTAACTGTGTTCCCTCAGTGTGTGTTCTAACTGTAGGGGGAAGGAACGGACTAGAGGAGGAGACAGATTGTTGTTCCTAGCTAGTAGAAACACACGATCTGTCTCTCCTCTCCTCACAGAACAGGGATTTGTGTGTTTACACACACACGTCCCTGTTCTGGCTCTCATGCCCACGATCACGCATCGGTTCCCCCGGAGTGCAGCGGTCATGCACACGTGCCTGCTAACCCTGCTTAAGGGGCCGACATACAGCTACGACACCGTACACGCTTCTGGATCAATTGCATCGTTGACAGAACCTCCCTTCGGGAAGGACAGGTGATGGATCAGTCATAACTTATGTGGTTCCTTCTTAGGCACCACCCCTAGTGGCGAGACCACCAAATCCGGCAGAGGCTTCACTGCAAAAGGCCCACCCATGCGACCCAGTGCCAAATCCTTAGCCAATTTTTCAGATACCACCCCTGGATGCTGCAATGCTGAACGCAAATTCTGTGCCCTAGGCGGCACGGCTGCCAAGGAACATGGGATGCGAAAACCTTCCAAGAATCCCTCCCTCAAATGGCCCGATTTTTCAAAGATGGCCAGTGCTGCAAAACACATTTTTTTCTGCTATTTTTCCTGGATGCTTGCCGGGTGTGCCCCCCAAACTTACATGATCTCTCATTGTATTGCCAACATATACCCCAATTTTTCAAAGATGACCAGTGCTGCAAAACACATTTTTTCTGCTATTTTTCCTGGATGCTTGCGGGGTGTGCCCATCTTTAAAAAATCCACCACCAACATGTACAAATCTGCCCCTCACTGACATGAGCATGCCTCGGCAGCGCGAGGCACAATCTGACAGAAAAATTTCTTCCATCGGCTATTGTGTGCAGGCGCCGTCTCGCCATCACAACAGCTGATCGTCAAATCAGCTGTTGTGCTGTTCCTTTCGGTGCATGCGCAGTACATATCGGGAAATTCTTGATAGTGGGCACTGTCCGACAGAAAACCGGCCCTTCGCTATTTTCATTACATTCCTATCGCACCGGGCCTCATTGATGAGACCAAAATTTAGCTCTTTGGCATTAACCCCACTCACCATGTTTGGAGGAAGAAAAATGCTGACTATGACCCTAAGAACATCCCTACAGTCAAGCACGGAGGTGGAAACATTATGCTTTGGGGCTGTTTATCTTCTAAATGTACAGGCTGACTTTGCTGCATTGAGGGGTCAATGGACGAGGCCATGTATTGTAAAATATTGGATGAGAAACGTCTTCCCTCGTGGATGGGTCTTCCAGCATGAAAATGACCCAAAAATATAGGCAACAAAGGAGTGGCTCAAGAAGAAGCACATTAGGGTCATGGAGTGGCCTTGTCAGTCTTCAGACCTTAATCCTATAGCAAATGTATGGAGGGAACTGAAACTTCGAGTTGCCAACTGACTGCCAGGAAACCTTAAGGATTTAGAGAAGATCTGTAAAGAAGAGAGAACCAAAATCCTTCCTAAGATGTGTCCAAACCTGGTGGCCAACTACAAGAAACATCTGACCTCTGTGCTTGCCAACAAGGGTTTCTCCACCAAGTACTAAGTCATGTTTTGGTTGGGGATCAAATACTTATTTTACTCACTTAACTGCAACTTAATTTATAGCATTTGTTTTGTGGGGTTTTTTGGGGGATTTTTGGTTGATATTCTGTCTCTATCATCTAAAATACACCTATGATAAAAATTATAGACCCTTCATTTCTTTGTAAAAACTTACAAAATCTGCAGGAGTTCAAATATTTATTTTCCCCACTGTATAGCTTAATGTTATAGAGCCATTTATTCCAAAATGTATACAGCTGTTTCAGGCTCTTTGGCCATCATCATTGCAGTGCATGGAGACAGTATAGACATATAGAATATATAAATAAAATGAAAGTGTTACTAAACACACAACAGTAAAATCAGTCTGCATATGCAGTAAAGCATGCTTGTTATACTCACTGTCAAACCTAAGGATGTGTAAAAAGGCTGTTTGATCCTGTCTTCTCTGATCCTATCCTTCTTTCACAGTCCCCAATCCATTTCCTGATAGTACAGAGCCTTGGGTGCACTCTGCACTTTTCTTGGGAGGGTGCATGTGATCGGCACATGGCCAATCAGCAATGTCCAGACAGAGGATAAGGCGTCCTGCAGCCTCACAGGACATTCAGAGTAGAATGAAAACTCCTCCTACAAACTTTAACCAGACACTCATAGAAGTCACAAGACTGCTATATACTGCTGAGGAGAAAAGGTATTAAGCAATTTATATTTACTAAAATAATTGCATTTCCATATTCTGTATACTGTGGGAGACCAGATATATTGAATGCAGGCTCCTGGGTTTAGTAACACTTTAAAGATATTTCTATCCACTTTGGCCCTCGTATTTGGCGTGTCTTTATAATGGGCAGAATTCTCCTGTTCAGGGAACTCCATTACTACCTTGAGAGGGCTGATATTAATGAAAGATAGGAGATAGGAGATTTTTTCCTGGGACAGGGTGGAGTTGAGAGGCTTGTGGTCATGTGGTCATTCTTCAGTCTGACCATTAAAGCACTTGTAAAGGATTTTAAAAATAAATAATTAACTACTTCAATACCAGGCACTTTCCCCCCTTTCTGCCCAGGACAATTTTTAGCTTTCAGTGCTGTTGCACTTTCAATGACAATTGCGCATTCATGCAACACTGCACCCAGACCAAATTATTATCATTTTGTTCCCACAAATAGAGCTTTCTTTTGGTGGTATTTAATCACCTCTGCGGTTTGAAATGTTTGCGCTATAAATAAAAAAAGACCGACAATTTTGAAAAAAAAAACTGATGGGCACTGATAGGCAGGACTGACGGCATTGATGGGCAGTGATGGGTGGCACTGGAAAGGCAGCACTGATGAGGAGCTACTGGCAGGCATTACTGAGTGGCACTTTGATGGGGCACTGACAGGCATTACTGATGGGGCAGTGATTGGCACTTTTTTTGGGAACGAAGGACTATGGAGCTTCCGAAAATTGCTGAACCTAAACAGCTCTGAGTGAACTCTACACCGCTCAGGCGCAGTTAACATGTAATTGTACGAGGCGATGCCGCACGCTCCTGATGCTCGTGCTACTCTACAAGGGGCGTCTATCATGTAAGTAAGGGGCGGGTCTAGTATTACTGTAACCAAGGGGCGCATTTATTAATATTAGTATATATAGAGCTCTGCCCATTAATTTAACATTCGCCCTCTTCTGTAGCCATCCGCCCCTTACACGATATAATAATAATAATAGACCCCGCCCCTTGCTTACACGCTATAACAGATCTGCCCCTTGGTTAGAGTAATAGAGCAGCCCCTTGGTTACACGATATATAACAATAATAATAAATGCGCCCCTTGCTTACAGTAATACTAGACCCGCCCCTTAGTTACACGTATAGAATATTTAAAAAAAAAAGTCAGTTACTTTGCTGTGTAACTAATTACTTTTCCAATGTAGTAACTGAGTTACTAACGCAATTACTTTTTGGGAGAAGTAATTTGTAACTTAACTAATTACTTTTTTAAAGTAGGATGACCAACACTGACCAGCGCTGCTGCAGATGGGCACAGCACTGGATCAAGATAGGACTAAGGTAAGTATAAAGAGAGGTGAGGGGGCAACACAACTTAAAGGACATTTTTTACCTTAAAGCGGAGCTCCACCTTAAAAAAAAATTATTAAAAGCCAGCAGCTACAAATACTGTAGCTGCTGACCTTTAATAAATGGACACTTACCTGTCCCAGGGTGCCCGCAATGTCGGCAGCAGAAGACGAGCAATCGCTCGTCTCTCGGCTGCCCCCGCCGCCATCCTCTGTCAGGGAATCAGGAAGTGAAGCGTTGCGGCTTCACTGCCCGGTTCCCTACTGCGCATGCGCGAGTTACGCTGCGTGTCTTCACTGGTCCCTGTTGTGTTCTGGAAACTGTGTGTTTCCCAGAACACAATGGGGGGGGGGGGGCATCTGCAGATATTCTGCGGCTAGCTATGCCCGGAAGTGGGTGCAGATACCTAGATTATACAGGTTTTTCCCCCCCTCCCCCCTGAAGGTATTGTGGCACCGGAGGGGGGGGTGGGGCACCGGGGGGGGGGGGGGGGGATCTGATCCGCTTTAATGCAGGGAATACAAGGTAAAAAAAAGTTTAACTTTTAGAACCACTTTAATGTTTTCATGTAACTACAGTGCCATCTTTGTTCAGGTATCATCCAGAGTTACCATACACTTCCTGGACAGAGATGACAAGGTCATGCAAATACTAGTGCCTGTGCAGTTCTTGGACCTCACTCTGTAACTTGCTATAAAGATTACAATGTTGCTGTAAGGAAAGCCCCGCTGGGCCTAGTAGTTCCTCATGCGCGGAATCGAGCGGGTGCGCGTGCGCGGGCACGGACGGGCGCGCGCACGGTCACTGGCGCCGGGCGGGCTATTTAAACCAGCCATCTCCATACAATCCTTGCTGCCTGATCTACAGCATCCCGCTTGCTAAAGTCCTGAACCTCTCTGTCTCTGCACCTGTGACCCGGCTTGTCTATCTACCTGCTCTGCTGTCTGCCCGCCCCGATCCCAGCTTGCCCACGACCATCCTCTTGCTTAACCCCTTGGCTTATCCGCAGTGTGCTCCACAGTTACCGAACCCGGCTTGTCTGACCATTCTGTGCACCTGTCCTGAAGTGCTCTATCAGTCTGCTGGTTCCTGTTGTCCGCTGCATGCTGGTTCCTGTTGTCCGCTGCCTGCTGGTTCCTGTGACCATTTACCTGCCAGTTCCTGCTGTTTGCTGGTTCCTGTTGTCCGCTGCATGCTGGTTCCTGTTGTCCGCTGCCTGCTGGTTCCTGTGACCACTCCCCCCTGAGTATCACCCCCCCCCCCCCCCCCCCCCCCCCCCCCCCCCCCCCCCCCCCCCCCCCCCCCCCCCCCCCCCCCCCCCCCCCCCCCCCCCCAGGCAGCCATGACCGAGTCCGGGCAGGGAGCCTCTCCCATGGAAGAACTCTGCCTACATCTAGCAGGCTTGTCCCAAGCGGTCAATAACCTCCAGGAAGGCTACACACGCCTTGAGAAACATGTTTCTCGCACAAGGACCCCCAGTTGCCTCAGCCAGCCAGCCTACCCCACCGGCAGTCGTGATGCTACCCCCGGAACCTCGAGTACCCGCACCTGAAAGGTTCTCCGGTGAGCGTAGCAAGTTCAAGACTTTCCGTAACGCCTGTGAGCTGTTCTTTGCCCTACAACCCCGAACATTCTCTTTGGAGGCCACCAAAGTAGGCTTTGTGATTTCCCTGCTCCAAAATGACCCCCAGCTCTGGGCCCACCGTCTGCTTGAACAGAAGGCCGCAGAACTTACCCACCTAAGCACCTTCTTCGACGCAATGGCCCGAATTTATGAGGACCCACAGCTCTGTGCCACGGCGGAGACTGCCCTTCATGCCCTGCTCCAGGGGCGTAGGCCCGCAGAGGACTATGTTGCTGAATTCAGAAGATGGAGTGCTGACACTAGCTGGAATGATGCGGCCCTCCGCTACCAGTTCCGGTTGGGGTTATCGGACCCCCTGAAGGATGAACTTGCTAGGTAGGGTCCCTCAAACCCTTGAGGAGCTCATTAACCAGGCAAGGTTGATTCAGGAGCTGCAGTTGTTTCATGGACTCGGCCTTTGCTACTGCTCATTGCATCCCCTTGCAACCCAAGACCCAAGGACTGCAGATACACCTGGCCGATGGCTCAGCCATTCGGTCCGGGCCTGTTACCCAAGAAACCCAGCCTATCTCGGCATGCATAAACCATCTCCACCAGGAACTTCTGTGTCTGGACATTATTTCTTCCCCACTGTTTCCAGTCATTCTGGGCATGCCTTGGCTCCGCGCCCATAACCCTGCATTGACTGGTCTACCATGGAGATTACCTTCTCTTCTCCCTACTGCTCCAGTACTGCCTTCCTAGGACTGATGCTCAGCCAACACCTTAATGTGCCTGGACAGCGAAACCCGTCAGTTAGTCCCCAGGGCCTATCACTCTTTTATGGACGTTCTCAGCAAGAAAGGGGCAGAGACCCTTCCTCCTCATCGGGTTTACGAGTGCCCATCGAGCTTCTCCCCGGAGCTGAAGTACCCCTTTGGGAGGATCTTTCCTCTGTCTGAACTGGAGCTCTCCGCCCTTAAGGACTACATTGATGACAATCTTCGAAAAGGCTTTATCCGTTCCTCTACATCTCCTGCCGGAGCTGGCATCTTCTTCGTAGAGAAAAAGGACCATACCCTCCGGCCATGTATCGATTACAGGGAGTTGAATAAGGTGACCATCAAAAATCGCTACCCCTACCGTTAGTCCCAGAACTGTTCCAGAGGCTAGGGGCAGCAGTCATTTTCACCAAGTTGGACCTCCGCGGGGCTTATAACCTAGTGCGCATCCGGAAGGGCGACGAATTTCCAATTGTGGCACCGGAGGGGGGGGGAAACTTCCTCCCTCCGAAGGCCAATCTGAGCGGAAGTTCCACTTTAGGGTGGAGCTCCACTTTAATGCAGGGAATACAAGGTAAAAAAAACTTTAACTTTTAGAACCACTTTAATGTTTTCATGTAACTACAGTGCCATCTTTGTTCAGGTATCATCCAGAGTCACCATACACTTCCTGGACAGAGATGACAAGGTCATGCAAATACTAGTGCCTGTGCAGTTCTTGGATCTCACTCTGTAACTTGCTATAAAGATTACAATGTTGCAGTCTAAACAGAGGGGGAGCGGGGACTGAGGAAATGCTTCCTCCTGCCTGCAGCAGACTGATGACATCACCTCAGCCTAGGCAAAGTCACTGGACTGGAGCTCAAGCAGGACTTTTTAAAAGCTTTTAAAGAGGAGCTTTTCTGAAAAATGTATATGGTGACATGGCCATGGGCGTCCGCAGGTAGGGGCAGGGGGGGGCAAGTGCCCCCCCCCCGAATCAGGGATCAGATCAGGAGTTTGTTCCCCACTCGGTCTTTATCCTAGCACTGGCGGCTGGCCCTGTTCTCACCCAGAATGAGAAGGGGTCTTGCCAGCTGCTGGCTATCTTGGACATCCTACTGGCATGCAAGGTACCGTACTGAGCATTACACACACCACTGGGACATAGGGGCACTTGAGGGACTGCAGACAGGGCTAGGGGGTCCCTCTCTCTGACCCCCCATCACCCCTTTCTGTCACCCCCTCTCTCTCTCTGTCACCCCTCTGTCTTTTTCAACCCCCTCTCTCTGTCACCCCACCCCTCTGTCTCTCTCTGTCACCCCCCTATGTCTCTCTCTGTCACCCCCTCTGTCTCTTTCTGTCACCCCCTATGTCTTTCTGTCACCCCCTATGTCTTTCTGTCACCCCCTGTCTCTCTCTGTCACCCCCACATGTATGCAGTCTTTTAGAGTCTCTTGTGCCATGTCCGCAGTCTCTTATAGTCTCTTGAGCCATGTATGCAGTTTCTGACAGTCTCTTGGGCCATGTATACAGTCTCTGGTCATCTCTTGTGCCATGTCCGCAGTCTCTTACAGTCTCTTGATCCATGTATGCAGTCACTGACAGTATCTTGGGCCATGTATGCAGTCTGCTGACAGTCTTTTGTGCCATGTCTGCCGTCTCTGACCGTGATAATGACATTGTCGAAAAGGGTCAGAGCAATGGGTGACCTTAAAATTATGCCCCCCCCCCCCCCCCTGAAAAAAGTTCTGTGGACGCCCATGGACATGGCAAGAATTTATGAAGACATGTAAAGTTACTGAAAGGTCCACTTTAAATTGCCAACCTCCACCAAACTCTGAAATATCAGTTCTGGGAGGACTGACCCTTTACATTTTTCAGCCATTTTCAAATTTACATGTGATAAGTCAGCGAGCGACATGTCTATTCTCAGTATCCTCATGAGAAAGTCAAACAATAAAATCCTTGTTCTTGCCCTCGGCTCCCAGCATCGGCATCTGTATTTGTCATTTAATAAAAAATATTTTTGCAAGCTTCCGGAAATTAAAAAAAAACGGGCCATTTGACATGATCTATATTCTTTGTCACGTCATTTCTAGCGACCGGCGTCATGGCGATTTAATTAAGAGAGGTGCGACTTGCAAAGACAAAGTACAGATGGACATTGTTCCGTTGTGGTGGGATTCCGAGATCTCTGGAAAAGGAATTACTCACCTGGAGGACTCTGTGACTCACGGGAACTTTCCGCTGCTCACAGAAAACATTGTATTTTCTATTTGTCATTGCGGAGCGTTAATTAGGCGCTGCCACTGGATTGGCTCGCGTACCAACGAGATATTGGCCAAGGAGGAATTGTCTGTAAGCACAAATGTGCCTTCAATGTTCCCATTGCTGTTTTCTTGGGTGTGGTGAGAAAAATAAGATCCAGACAAATGGAAGAAACTCGGTCATTTTAAGAATGAGAGCAAGAACAACACAGTCTAAGGAGCGTGTGCTGGGGCGTCTGTCCGGGGAAAACCCAATAATAGTCATGGCTTCAATGCCAAGAGAGATTGACTTACATGTGTTCTGCAGATTATTCCATCACTGACCCTTCTAGAGATTTGCAGAACATCGCTCCATCCCATCTATCCATCTATTCCCTGACGGATCCACATTGATATATTCTGTAAATTATTCTATCACTGATGTTTTAGAGATCTGCAGAACATTGCTCTATCCCATCTCCCCCCGACAGATCCATATTGATATATTCTGCAGATCATTCCATCATCGACCTTTTTAGAGATCTGCAGAACATTTCTCTATCCTATCTGCCTCCGGACAGATACATATTGATATATTCTGCAGATTATTCCATCACTGCTCCCTCTAGAGATCTGCAGAACATTGCTCCAACCCAGTGGTGGCCGGTGGTATTTTATTTTGGGGGCAGCAAACAGTATGTCACGACAACCCCCCCCCCCCCCGTTCGGTAGCATCGCAGCGACTTCCGTTTCCACCCTCCTCCTCGGCCGCCTGCCTATCAGGAGTCTTTTCTTTTCGGCCAATTGGAAAACGCACTCTTTTGATTGGCCAGTTTGAGGATCAGTGTTTCAACAGCGAATTTTAATTCGCTGTTGTAACACCTGGGTGGGCTCATGGCGCAATTCTCTGCACCACAAGCCCACCATATTAGAGCCTATGGCTCTAATCAGGTGCTTCAAAAAGCACCCCCGCCACTGTAATTCAGGCGCCCGGCGTCCTGAAAGGGGCCAGACGCATGAATAGGAGCATACGCGTGCGCAAGGGGTGTGCCAGGTGTGCACACCCTATTCCTGGGCAACCCGTCAATCAAAATCTACCCATCGATCGTGGGCAGGTAAAAAATAAACTGTGATCCTTCCTTGCTGAACCCTGTCCCTGTTCCTATTCTTTCTGCTGCCCAGGACCCCCTGTGAGCTCCCTCGCTACCCCGCCCCCCCCCCCCCCCCCCCCATTGTTTCAGGATGGAGAGCATGGGAAGAGGCCAGTAAATATGTCACACGCATATACGTGTTGGAGCTTTGAGGTGCACACCCCAATGCAAAAGGCTGCGCACACCTATAAATAGGAGGTGGCCCTTGAATAGATTCATGCTATGCATGAATCTATCTATTATACATATAGGGGGTGGTATGGATAGAGGGGGGGGGGGAGGGGCGGGCCACCACTGCTCCATCCCATCTATACAAATACATATTGATATATTCTGCAGATTATTCCATCATTGACTTCTTTAGAGATCTGCAGAACATTGTTCCATCTCATCTATTCCCTGACAAATCCATATTAATATATTCTGCAGATTTTTCCATCACTGACCTTTTTAGAGATCTGCAGAACATTGCTCCATCCCATCCTGACAAATTAATATTGATATATTCTGAAGACTATGCCATCACCATCCTCTTTAGAGATCTACAGAACATTGCTCCATCCCATCTCCATCCTGACAGATCCATATCGAGATATTCTGCAGATTATTCCATCACTGACCTCTTTAGAGATCTGAAGACACTGTTTCATCCCATCGATTCCCTAGCAGATTCATATTGATATACAGTGGGTTTAGAAAAGAATCAACACAGTTTTTGTGTTATCCAGCTGTATTTACTCAGTGCAACTTATAACATCCAAGTGAAACATATAGCACATGTCAGAAAAAAATAAAAATGTATCCCTTATGTCAGTATTTTGTTGAACCACCTTTTGCTTTAACCGCTTCCCGACCAACGCACGACGATATACGTCGACAGAATGGCACGGACAGGCATAAGGGCGTACATGTACTTCCCCTTTAAGATGCCGCCGTGCCATCGCGGTCGGGACCCCCGTGAGGCCGGTCGCGGGTCCCGCGGACTCAATCGCCGTGGGGACACCCGCGATCGTCTCACGGGAAGGCTGAACGGGGAGATGCGGAAATAAACATCATCTCCCTGTTCTGCCTAGCAACTAGTGACGCCGATCTCTGCTCCCTGTGATTGGAGCAGAGATCAGCATTCACTAGCTGACAGCCACGCCCCCCCCCCCCCACAGTAAGAAACACACCTCTAGGCATACTTAACCCCTACACCGCCACCTAGTGGTTAACCCCTTCACTGCCAGTGTCATTTACACAGGAATCAATGCATTTAAATAGAATTGATTGCTGTATAAATGACAATGGTCCCAAAAATGTGTCAAAAATGTCCAATTTGTCCGCCATAATGTCGCAGTCACAATAAAAATCGCTGATCGCCGCCATTACTAATAAAAAAAAAATCATTAATAAAAATTCTATAAAACTATACCCTATCTTGTAAACGCTATAAGTTCTGCGCAAACCAATCAATAATCGCTTATTGCGATTTTTTTTACAAAAAATATGTAGAAGAATACGTATCGGCCTAAACTGAGGAAAAAAATAGTTTTTTTATATATTTTTGGGGGATATTTTGTTATAGCAAAAAGTAAAAAAGAACGCGTTTTTTTTCAAAATTTTTTGTTTATAGCGCAAAAAATAAAGACCGCAGGGGCGATCAAATACCACCAAAAGAAAGCTCTATTTGTGGGAAAAAACAGCATGTAAATTTTGTTTGGGAGCCACGTCGCACGACCGCGCAATTGTCAGTTAAAGCGACGCAGTGCCGAATCGCAAAAGGTGGCCTGGTCCTTTGGCTGCAAATTGGTCCGGTCTGAAAGTGGTTAATTACAGCCTTTAGTCTGTTGGGATATGTCTCTGCTAACTTTGCACATCTAGACTTTGCAATATTTGCCCACTCTTCTTTGTAGAACTGCTCAAGTTCAGTTAAATTTGATGGTGACAGTTTGTGGACTAAAGTCTTTAAGTCATTCCACAGATTTTCAATGGGGTTTAAGTCTGGGCTCTGACTAAGCCATGCAAGCACATTCACTTTTTTTCTCTTTCAACCACTGTGTGGTCATTTTTGCTGTGTGCTTTGGGTCATTGTCATGTTGGAAGGTAAACCTTCTTCCCATTGACAACTTTCTGGTAGAGGGCATCCATTTTCCTTCTATCCTGACAAGTGCTCCATTCCCTGAAACACCCCCATAACAGGATATTACCACCTTCATGCTTTTTTTTTTTTAACAAATGACCACCTTCATGCTTTACTGTAGGAATGTTGTTATTTGGATGGTGCGCTGTATTGGATTTCTGCCAGACATATTATTTGGTGTTGAGGCCAAAAAATTCAATTTTAGTCTCATCTGACCACCTTAAATGGCATGTTGAAGATTCTGAAGCCACATGGAAAAAGGTGTTATGGTCAAATGTGAATGGCTGAAAGATCCATATTGATATATTCTGCAGATTATTCCATCACTGACCTCTCTAGAAACATGCAGAAGATTCCATCTCCCTCCTGACAAATACATACTGATATATTCTGCATATCTTTTTATTACTCACCCTCTAGAGATCTGCAGAACAATTGCTCCATCCTATCTACACCTTAACATATACATATTGATATATTATGCAGAATATTTCAACACTGTTCCCTTTGGAGGTCTGCAGAACATTGTTCCATCCCAACTTTGCGCTGATATATACATATTGCTATAGTCTGCAGATTATTCCATCACTGACCTCTCTACAGGTCTGCAGAGCATTTCATAGCATCTCCCCTTCAGTGATCAGACACTCCAAGCTTCTCTTGCTCTTACAGGTGATTGAATGAGGAATGCCCCGTACACACGATCGGACTTTCCGACAACAAAACCGTGGATTTTTGTTCAAAGGATTTTGGCCCAAACTTGTCTTGCATACACACGGTCACACAAATTTTGGCCAACAAGAACGTGAGAACGTGGTGACGTACAAGACGTGCGACGAGCCGAGAAAAAGGAAGTACAATAGCCAGTGCGGCTCCTTCTACTTGATTCTGAGCATGTGTAAACTTTTGTGCGTCGGACTTGTGTACACACGATCGGAAATTCCGACAATAACGTTTTGTTGGTGGAAAATTTGAGAAGCTGCTAGCCAACATTTGTTGGCGGAAAGTCTGACAACAAATGTTCTATGGAGCATACACACGGTCGGACTTTCAGCCAACAAGCTCACATTCTACATTTGTTGTCGGAAAATCCGATCGTCTGTACGGGGCAGAAGAGTCGGTATTGGAGTCTGTTCTGTCATTAGGTATAAAGCAATTAAAAGCTCTGCGTTCACAGCAGGAAACTTCCTGGACTGTGGGAACCCTCGAGATGCAATATACAGTATACTATATATATTATTTATACATTATATATTTATATAGCATATTTTATATAAATATATTGTTCAGGGGAAGAGACACAAACTACAAGAGGAATGTGTCTTTTTTTTCCTGTAGGCAACTGTTAATTTTTTTTTTTTCATAACAATGTAACAAGCTCTTCCTCCACCTGTGTCTTAGTGATGTAATGTGAACTCATTCATGGATGAACAGGTTCTTTTGTGTTTTCAGGACAGGTAAATGAAATACAGGCCAAGCTCTGAGCAGTGTGACAGTTTGTATATATTGTACATACAGGAAAAGTTATACATTATATGCTTATCAGTGGCTGCAACGCTCAGCGATCACATGCGACTTGTCATATTGATATCCTTTGTCGGAAACGATAATAATTTGTTTGTCGTTTCATAGCAAACCGCTCGTAAACAACATTAAGCAGAAGAATAGCAGATTGTACAATCGGGAGTTCTGTGTTCTTCGGCACATAAGCAGATTTGAGATGGATGACTGTAATTTGGATGGAGACAATGGATGTTTCTGTTCATGTACTCTGCAGACAATCGGTTACAGTAGCGTGACATGTATGACCATCCAACAAAGCGCTGCATGTAGGGGCGGGGAGCGCACATACAATACAAAGAGCCGGGGCATGTGTGCAGGTCTTCTGACAATCATTTTATGAGTCACATTCAGCTTACGGCAAAACAGATTTACTTTGTCAATGTGGAGCTGCTGCCTCTGCTGTTTAAGCCGCTCCACCAAAAAACACTAACATTCTGATATACCATTATGGGAGTTAGTCAGAATTTTTTTTCCCTTACAATGTACCTACCAAAAATGTTACCTTTCTCCATGAACAAATTCATAACGTCACAATTTTCAGAAAAAAAAATCTACCTTTTATCATTAAAAAGCCATCCTTGAGATCCAGTCCAGTGACTTTGATTGGTTGAGATGATGTCATTATTCTGCTGCAGGCAGGAGGACGCATTTCCTCTCCCCAGGTAAAGAAAAGAGGATGAAGACGTTGTCAGGGGAAGTACTATTAGGCCCCTTTCACACTGGGGCGAGGAGCCACGGTGACGGTAAAGCAGCACTATATTTAGCGCTGCTTTACCGTCGTTTTAACCGCGGTATTCGGCCTCTCGCGGTGCGGTTTTTACCCCCCGCGAGCGGCCGAAAAAGGGTTAAAGACCCCCGCAGAGCGCCGTCCTAGCGGCACTTTGCGGCGGTATTGCCGCGGTTTTACCGCGGTTCCCCATTCAAATCAATGGGAAGGAGCGGTATAGGAGCGGTGAACACACCGCTCCTATACCGCTCCAAAGATGCTGCCGTCCTGCTAGCGCACCGCTCCAGTGTGAAAGCCCGCCGGCTTTCACACTGGAGTGAATGGGGCAGGATTTTTTCAGGCGGTGTACAGGCGCTATTTTTAGCGATGTACCGCCTGAAAAACGTCCCGGTGTGAAAGGGGCCTTAAAGAGTACTGTGAGAGCTAAAAGAAATACCTGTAAGGGCTCATTTACACTTGCTTCGGCTTCAACTCACAATAACGGCTTCAAAACAAGGCTTCGGACAGGCTTTATTAAAGCTCTCTGAACACCAAGTCAAAGCTCCTGTCACTAAATAAAATGGTTAGCTTACAGTCCTGTTTACACCTGCTTTTGCTTTGCTTTGGCTTTGCTTCAAAATTTATACTCCATGTAGCTTGCGTGGTGCTTCAAATCGTCTTCAAAGCCTCCATAGAACTATATGGCAAAGCTTGCTTGAAGCCCCACTGAAGCCCCACTGAAGCCCCATGAAGCCCCATGAAGCCTCATTGAAGCCTCATCGAAGCCCCACGGAAGCCTCACCAAAATCCCCACCAAAGCCTCATCGAAGCCCCACCGAAGCCTCACCAAAAGCCCCACCAAAGCCTCATCGAAGCCTCACCAAAAGCCTGTGTAAACAGGACTGTAAGCTAACCATTTTATTTTGTGACAGGAGCTTTGACTGGCGTTCAGAGTGCTTTAACAAAGACTGTCCGAAGCCAAGTTTTGAAGCAAGTGTAAACTAGCCATAAGGGATCATTTACACTTGCTTCGGCTTAAACAAGGCTTCGGACATTCACTAAATAAAATGGTTAGCTTACAGTCCTGTTTACACCTGCTTTTGCTTTGCTTTGCTTTGCTTCGGCTTTGCTTCAAACATTATACCCCATGTAGCTTCAGTGGTGCTTTAAAGCGTCTTCAAAGCCTCCATAGAAGTCTATAGCAAAGCGCGCTTGAAGCTCCACCAAAGCCCCATCAAAGCCCCACCAAAGCCTCACCAAAGCCCCACCGAAGCCACATCAAAGCCCCACCGAAGCCTTAGGGAAGCCTCATCGAAGCCCCACCAAAGCCTCATCGAAGCCCCACTGAAGCCTCACCGAAGCCCCATCAAAGCTCCACCAAAGCCTCATCAAAGCACCAAGCAAAAGCAGGTGTAAACAGGACTATAAGCTAACCATTTTATTTAGTGACAGGAGCTTGGACTGGCGTTCAGAGAGCTGTCCCAAGCCTTGTTTTGAAGCAAGTGTAAACTAGCCCTAAGTGACATATTTCTCACCATGCTGCACTTAAAGTGGTTGTATAACTGCAGGACAAAAAAAAAAAAACTGTAAGGCAAAGGCATAATGAGCTAGTATGAACTAGCTCATTATGAAATACTTACCTTAGAACGAGGCGTACCCGGATCTTACCCGGTCCGCGCCGAGGGAGCTGACATTTTGCCCTCGGCGTGTCTTCCGTGTTCGCGGCTCCGGCCACTTACAGCGCATGCGTGGGAGTTTTCTTCCCGGCAAGGTCCGGCAATGTCTGCTGGACCTTCAGCCGGCATTCACATCGCATGCGCCGCTAACGCCAGGCTTACCTGTAGGTAAAAGTTAATAATTTGGGTATACAACCGCTTTAACATGAAAAAATATATCTGATGACTGGTCCACCTTAAATTGTATAAATGACTGAATCATGTGACATGGAACCCTTTTTTTGGGTCACATGACATGACTGTCTGCTTTTACTCCATTAGAACAAGGTGATTTACATGGCATGGTACAGACAACTTTCCTTCCATTGGCTATGATTGGTCACATGGTATCACCAGCTTTTCCTACATTGCTTTTGTGTGGTCACAAGACATCCCACTGCCTGTGTAGCGCTACCCCCAAAGGAGCCACTACTAGAGTATGTTTGGTTCTGTACTCTGCCTCTCAACCCCGAGAATAGTCTCAGTCCCTCTGGCACACCTGGTAGTAATGTTATTGCAAATACCACAGTAAATAGACACAGATTGTAGTGAACACAGAAATGATCTCTACTGTACTGAGAAATTTCTTTAGCAATGAAACAAACAGTGGCAATATGTTCAAATGATTGACAGATATATGCAAATAACTCAGTTGAGTCTTACTGATTGAAAGGGTAGGAGTATAAGGGAATTCAATACTATAATCTGTCTACTTCCAAGGACCACTCCTTTCTATCCCCTGATACCACAGTCCCAGAAAATCATAAGAGCACAATACTGTATACACTATATTACCAAAAGTATTGGGACGCCTGCCTTTACACACACATGAACTTTAATAACACCCCAGTCCATAGAGTTCACTACTGAGTTGGCCTACCGCTTGCAGCTATAACCGCTTAAACTCTTCTGTCCACAAGGTTTAGGAGTGTGTCTATGGGAATGTTTGACCATTCTTCCAGAAGCGCATTTGTGAGGTCAGGCACTGATGTTGGACAAGAAGGCCTGACTCGCAGTCTCCGCTCTAATTCAGCCCAAAGGTGTTCTATCTGGGTGGAGGTCAGGACTGTGTGCAGGCCAGTCAAGTTCCTCCACCCCAAACTCGCTCATTCATGTCTTTGGGAACTTTGCTTTGTGCACTGGTGCTTCTGGAACAATGGTCAAACATTGCCTTACTTAACCCTGACCCCTGAGCTCCATGTGTTACCTAATCTTGACCCCTGAACTCTGTGTGTTACTTAATCCTGACCCTGAACTATTTGCCTTACTTAACCCTGACCCCTGTACACAGTGTGCGTTACTTAATCTTGATCCAGTGTAGCGCTACATATGGCGACCCATCACATTTGGTACCCACTGGACTGTGCATGCTACGCTGCCATATGCGTTCCAACACTGTTGTACCACAGGGCCCCTCGCGGGCTCGCTTCGCTCAGCATAATTATAATCTAACTCTATGTCCACTTGGATGGTGGGGCTTGAACCTGGACTCAGGGGTGTGTGCACAAAATTCTGCACAAGCACAGGTCGCCACAGTGTTGGAACGCATATGGCAGCATCGCACATGCGCTGTCCAGCGGGTAGCCAAATGTGATGGGTGGCCATATGTGACGCTACACCAGACCTATGTGTGTTACTTCATTTTGACCCTGAACTATGTGCATTATTGAATCCTGACCCCTAAACTCTGCTCATTACCTAATCCTGACCCCTGAACGCTCTGTGTTACTTAATCCTAAAACCTGAACGCTGTGCAAAACTAGATAACCTCTGAACTTTCTGTGTTACTTAATTCTTACCCTGAACTCTCTGTTACTTAAACCTGACCCCTGAGCTCTCTATGTTACTTTATCCTGAACCCTTACTTTTCTCTGTTACTTAATCATGACTCCTGAACTTTGTGCATTACTTAATTCCTACCCCTAAACTCTCTGCATTACTAAATCCTAATCCCTAAACTCCTGAACACTGTGCATGACTTAATTCTGACCCTGAACTCTGTGTGTTATTTCATCCTGACCCCTGTAAACTACGTGTTTCTTCTAGCCAGAGGCTGCCATTTTGCTGAAGCCCAGAGCAACTGACCAGCAGTAAATCATAAAAAGAAAGAAAGTCATTGATTTAACGGTTTCAAAAAACAGTTACATTCCTGGAAAGCCAGGACTGCAAACTGTCCCATTTGCTTGTGTCCTCAACCAAACTTTCAAACCATCAAATGGTTGGTGTCATAACTGATCACATGTGCAGCACAATGGCAGTTGCAGATCAAACAAAAGCAGCTTCCTTGACTGTAAGGCCACTTTCACACTGAAGCGCTTCTAAACTGCCAGTAAAAACACTGAGCGCTTTTGAAGAGCTTTTCAGGCGCTTTTGAAGAGCTTTCCATTCATTTCAATGGGGAGGGGAGTTTTTCACAGCCCTGCCAGCACACTGCCCCAGTGTGAAAGTGTTCATTGATTTTAATGGAAATAAGTTTTCGTGAGCTTTTTAGGTGCTGTTTTTAACGTGAAAGCGCCTGAAAAGCGCCTCAGTGTGAAAGTGGTCTTAAGGATAGGAGCTATCAGCTGACAGTGCCTAAAAGCAGAGAGCAACTGAGCATGTCACAAGCAACGTTAAACTGTATTTGTACTGGATTTGAAACAGTATAGACACTTATTTTTTATGTTTTTTTATGTTTTATGTTTTTATGTTTTACATAGCTATACCTGCAAAAGGGGCCAGCCTGAAGTGATCTAGCAGGACTTAATTTTCTGACTAAAGTTCCACTTTACATAACACAGAGAATTTAGGGGTCAGGATTAGTGGTTGTAACCCTAAAAAAATGAAAACATGCTTCTGTCCCTTTAAGGAACGAGATATAGCACAGTGCTTTTGCCATGTCAATTGTCCCTTTTTATGTACTATAACACCTGATTGTTTCTGCCTGTTCTTGTCTTCCAATCCCCATCATCCTGCTGTGTCTTCAGTGTCTTTGCATTTCCTCCTCCTGGCTTGATTGAGTATTCTGCTGCAGCTGCTCTTCCCCTTTGGTAAAGTGTAAAGTAACATCTATTATATACTCCTCTCTGTTTCATGAACATTTTAAAGAGGAAGTAAAGCCTCCTTGGAAAAAAAAAAAAAAACGGAACCTGCAAGGCAAAGGCATAATGAGATAGTATGCACAGCATACTAGCTCATTGTGAATAACTTACCTGCGAACGAAGCCCCCGAAGCAACCCTCGTCCACGACCTCCTCCGCCGCCATCAATCCCGGAGTGACTTCCAGGTCTCGCTGCTCCAGCGCTGTCATTCGCTGGAGTCGCGATGACGTCACTCCCGCACATGCGTACGAGAGCGGCATATCACCGTGATCTCCGGCATGCTCAGTGTGCCTGCGCACCGCTGTCTACGCCGCATGCGCCATAGATAGCAGTGCTTATTCTTTTCTAAATATCTCCTAAAGCATGTAGGTTTAGGAGATATTTATTGGACCTACAGGTAAGCCTTAATCTAGCCTTAAGGGTTTACAACCACTTTAAGTACAGTGTGTGTATTTTTTTTTTTCAGTTATAAAGCTACATACCGTCTTTTCCCAGAGCTGATCTGTGGTCACATGTCCTCCCTCTGCTAGCTTGCATACGTCAGAGGGGAATCTCAGCCCCTCCCACTGTACTCCTTAGATCGAGAAGAAAAGCAGAGAGAGGTCATGTGACAACACAGCAGAGCTGGGGAAAGAAGGTATTTAGCTTTATCATTTAAAAAAACACACACACTGTATTTAACCACTTAAAGTGGTGTTTCCACCAAAAAAAACAAAATAGCTTAAAATTCATAAAAAAATTTAAATAAAAAATAATTGGAAAATAAATTTTTTTACTCACCTCTAAATGCCTGTTGCTAGGGGGTCCCTCATAGTCTGCCTCCTTCAGTGCCTGGGCACTGACGTCACTTCCCCTCGCCGCAGTCAGTCATCTGGGACACCTGACAGGTCCCAGATGACTGCGTGGCGTATCACGGCGCGCGGAGCCGCTCGTGTATGCGCAGTGGGTGCCCGGCTGTGAAGCCACAGCCGGGTGCCCACAGTAAGAATGTCAGCGCCGCGAGCGGAGCGGGGAACGAGGAGGGAAGGATTTGCCCCCTTAATTACCAGGCCATTTTTTGTGATACGGCACTGCTTCCCTTTAACTGACAATTGCGCTGTCATGCGACGTTGTACCCAAACATAATTTATGTCCTTTTTTCCCACAAATAGAGCTTTCATTTGATGGTATTTGATCACCTCTGCGGTTTTTATTTTTTGCGCTATAAACAGAGCGACAATTTTGAAAACAAAACAATATTTTTTACTTTTTGCTATAATAAATATCCAAAAAAAAAAAAAAAAAAAATAAAATTTCTTCATAAGTTTAGGCCAATATGTATTCTTCAAAATATCTTTGGTAAAAAAAAGAAAAAACGCAATAAGCGTATATTGATTGGTTTGTGCAAAAGTTATAGCGTTTACAAAATAGGGAATAGATTTATTGCATTTTTATAATTATTTTTTATTTATTTTTTTACTAGTAATGGTTTGCGATTTTTAGCGGGACTGCGACATTGCGGCGGACAGATCGGACACTTGACACTTTTTTGGGACCATTGACAATTACACAGCGATCAGAGCTAAAAATAGCCCCTGATTACTGTATAAATGTCACTGGCAGGGAAGGGGTTAACACTAGGGGCGATCAAGGGGTTAAGTGTTCTCTAGGGGGGTGTCTCTAACTGTGGGGGGGGGTGTACTGACTAGAGGGAGGAGAGAGATCGCTGTTCCTAACCACTAGGAACAGCAGATTTCTCTCTACTCCCCTGTGAGAACGGGGATCTGTCTGTTTACATTCTGGCTCTCTGAAGAGCGATCGCAAGTGGCCGGCAGATATGGAGGCCGCCGACCATGCTCATTGGCTCTGGTGTCACGCCGAGGGTGCATAGGCGCCGCCTATAGCTTCTTAAAGCGGTCAACGTACAATGGCGGTGATTCGCGCAGATGTGCCAACCTGCCGCAGTGCAACTGTGGCGGCTGGTTGTCAAGTAGTTCCTAAAACAGAGGATAAAATAATATAATATATGTGATTTTCCAACCATAGAAAGCCCCCATAGAAAACAGCTTGCTATGGGGCCACTCAGAGGGAGGGGGGGGGGAGCAGGAGCGCTGGCGGCAAACCCCAGAAGAGGAGGATTGGGGCTGCTCTGTGCAAAGTCATTGCACAGAGCAGGTAATATTAATTATTTAAAAAGAAAAATACCTTTACAATCACTTTAATCCTGACGTAAACTTTTTTCAGGGCACGTTAAAAAATTGGAGCGTGATTTGTGGGTGTGGTTACAAATTAGGATGTGGTTTTGTGGTTGTGGTCAGTAGGGTGTCTGGTAACCTTATCTTATCTTTAAGCCACATGAGACTGTGTAGGGGAAACTGTATTTTTTCCACATTTTTTTGTATTGGTGCATGTTCTCATTGCCAGGTGCCCAGCTCCCCATGACGTTTTTTTAACATTAGCTTGCGAATTTGGAGAAAAAAAAAGGACAGAAAAAAAAAGGACAGAATTGGCTTCCTATTAACGTCATTTGGGTTTGGCGTGGGTTTACAAACTTCATCTGGGTTCACTGAATGTTCGCAGAACTGAGGCCAATTGACTCATCCCTACACAGAGGGAGGCGGGGCTTAATGTTGTTTGCTGTACACTGTGACAGGTCCTCTTTTGTCATCTGCTCTTTAGCAGCTTATCGTTTTAGCTGACATTTCCTATTTTTCACTCAAACAAATGTTGAGTGTGAAAGCAATAGCCCGGAGCTAAATTAGGGGAGGGCCAACATGACAAGGGGGGGACTGTGAGGCGGCGCAGCGTCACCGGCGGTACCACGTGAGCGGCAGGTATGGGGCGGAGCCGGCGCGCCGCCGTTCAGTCGGCGCCATCGCGAGCAACAGGCAGGAGCTTTTTCCCCATCGCTCCGCCTGTTAGCTGTATTCAGTCCCGCGCTCTTGTAAGGTACTATGGGGGATCTAGAGGCCCTATTTTCTCAGCTCCGGGAGGAGGCGGCGGCACGGGGGGACGGCTGGTTGCAGGCATCGGTAGCTAGCCTGCTCCAGGGCCCCAGCCAGGCCTCGTCCAGCGCGCCCGCCGGCCCCCCTCCCCCACCTCATACACGTGCCAGGAGGTCTAAGCCTCCTGAACGATACAGCCCAGGGGCAGCCAGTGATAGGGATGGGGATAGGGGCCAGGATCAGGACCTTCTTGCCCCGCCAGCCAAGCGCAGGCCTGCTGTGGCATGTGCGGCGGCCGGTGGGCCTCCCCACACACGGAGGACAAGGGGGGGAGGCAATACCACTAGGCATGACCCCCATCACCCTGCGGCTGAGGACAGGCGGGATGCGGCCGCCTCGGTGGGCTCACCGCCCAAACTGAGGGTGGCTCGGCGTGGGAGAGAGGCCTCGGCGGGTGATGGCCATTTGCGTGGAACGGCTAGGGCCTGTATTCCTGACGGTAGAGGGAGGAGAAGACCAGAGGGGACAGCTCAGCGCCAGCGAGGGGACCTAGCCGAAATACGGTCCAGATCAGCGGCCAGGCGGGCTTCACCTGCCCGGCCTAGGGCTCTGCGGGACATTGACTCTGAGCGGGTGGCACAGGCCAGTACGGCGCGCAGTGTGGTCGTCACTGCTAGGCGCCCTGCAGTTACGGGGAATCCTGACCTGCGGCCTACTGAAGAGGATCGGAGGGAGGCCGGGAGTTCCCAAGACAGTCTGTCGGAGGGTGAAGTGATCGACCAGGAGGAGGACGAGGTGCCGGAGGCGACGCGTGGAGCAGGACGTGCGGCTGGATGTCCGTTGGGGCAGCGACAGCCAGGTAAGGTTCCTCATGTTCTCTCTTCTGCCTATCCTGTAAGTGCTAAAGGGGATTCTGTTTGTGGGGTTGTGAGGGCCGGGGAGCAAGAGGTTGGCTCTGGCGGGGTGCGTCACGGTACGGTTTCCCTTTCCCCCGGGGTGGCGGGGCCGCAGGATGCAGGGGTGGTGCAAACACTGCTGGCGGGTCTACGTGAGGTGTTAGCGCGTTGCGAGGCTGGTGCGCGGCCGGCAGCTGACGCTTCTCCGGTGGCGGCATGGGCGGCTGCTCACAATTATGCACCTCAAGGCTCTGGGGTAAATCCGGGCATAGCGATTGGGGTCGCAGGGCCGGCAGGGGGCCCTGGTGCGGTGGCTTATTCTGGGGCCGCGACTGCTTTATCATCGACGGTGGCAGTTGGGGACAGCGGGTGTAGATGGTGTGCGTCTGGCGGACGCCGCGAAATGTGAGGTCTATGTCTGTTTTGAGGGGCCCTTGGGCGCTCACTTGAAGACTGAGGTAAAAGACCGCATTTGGAAAGGGGAGTACGTGGAGATTTTCTCCTTGTTGCCCTTGCAAAAGTTTAACTTGGACAAAGTTAAACCCGACGAGAGCAAAAAGGAGGAGGAGGAAAAGCGGTGAGGACGCCGGTGAAGGTAGGAAGGATGGTTCCCTTCCTAAGACGGTATCCTGATCAGGAGGCTGCCAGGTTATTAGAGTTGGGGTTTACCGAGGGTTTCCGGCTGCACAGTCACCTTTAAGTGGTTTCGCCTATGGCGGATAATTTGAAGTCGGCTAGGGAGCATGCGGGCATTGTGACGGAGAAGTTGCTGAAGGAAGTCAGGCTGGGGCGTATGGCTGGCCCGTTCGATCGGCCCCCATTACCCGATTTAGTGGTATCCCCTTTGGACGTGGTTCCCAAGAAAGAGCCGAACAAGTTTCGGCTCATTCACCATTTGTCATACCCGCGTGGGGGGTCGGTTAATGACTCCATTGATCCGGGCCTTTGCACGGTGTCATATACGTCCTTTGACGCGGCGGTCGCCTGGGTTCAACGTTTTGGAAAGGGGGCGCTGTTGGCGAAAACGGATATAGAGGCTGCTTTTCGCCTCTTGCCAGTTCATCCTGATTGCTGCCGTTTATTGGGGTGTCGGTGGCAGGGCAAGTTTTTTGTTGACAGGTGTTTGCCCATGGGGTGTGCTATTTCTTGTGCCTTGTTTGAGCAGTTCAGCTCATTTTTAGAATGGGCGGTTCGGGACGTTGCGGGTTTGTCATCCGTCATCCATTACTTGGATGATTTTCTGTGCATAGGGCCTGCGGATAGCCTTGTGTGTGCTTCCCTATTGTCTACGGTTCAACATCTTTTTGAAGTTTTTGGGGTTCCGTTGGCCCCGGATAAGACTGAAGGTCCGTCCACGGAGCTACGTTTCCTGGGTATAGTTATAGATACCATGATGATGGAGTCCAAAGAATTTTTTGTATTTTTTCATATGTTTTAATAAAGAAAATGGCTGCTATGGCCATTCGACTCCAAAGAGGAATGTGTCGTCTGGTCAATTGTAAATAGGTAAGATAAGGGTATAGGTTGTCACATTAAGGTAGCCTCACGAATTAGGCACATCCTTAGTCAAGCAATGGCCCAGGGCTAAATTAGGGGAGGGCCAACATGACAAGGGGAGGACTGTGAGGCGGAGCGGCGTCAGCGTCGGTACCACGTGAGCGGCAGGTAGGGGGGCGGAGCCGGCGCGCCGCCGGTCAGTCGGCGCCATCGCGAGCAACAGGCAGGAGCTTTTTACCCAACCTCCCTCCCTATTTAGAGTGACAGTGTTTTTGAAGGCTGTGAAATGGGGGTGTTTTTTCCCCCTGGTGGTCTCCTTCGACGGTTGGTATTGTTTAATGTCGTAGCAGCGCTAGGTCTATGGGGTCTTTGAAGGCGGTGCTTAGAAAGTTGTATCTGGAAGGAAGTTGCTGCTTGTCCCCGAGCTTTCGTAATACGCGGCGGGGGGCCTTTTCATGGGTGTACCGATACAACGAGTTGGTTCAAAATTATAATTTACCTTCAAAGACCCCTAGATCAGTAAGGTGTAATACGGGTTGTACAGTTGGTTGATAATGTTGGTTAAAAAATGTATTTATATGCATTAAGTTATGTTTTTCCAAAGAATTTTTTGTATTTTTTCATATGTTTTAATAAAGAAAATGGCTGCTATGGCCATTCGACTCCAAAGAGGAATGTGTCGTCTGGTCAATTGTAAATAGGCAAGATAAGGGTATAGGTTGTCACATTAAGGTAGCCTCACGAATTAGGCACATCCCTTAGTCAAGGCCAGGCTGGATTCAGGAGGGAATGTGGCGCAGAGATGGCGATCCGCAGACCTCAGGCACAATTCAGGGGAGAGTCACACATCTGTTATACAATTCACCATTGTGTGCAGGTGATAGTAAAAACATGGCTGCACTCCGGTGATGTCGGGTTGGAGAACAATCAGCCATTCTAATCATATAGCCAGAGCCAGGTTTACCAGGGTTCAAATCACTGTATGGTAGGGGTCCTTCTGGAACTTCCACTAATAGGATTACTGGCTCTGTTCCTCTCCACTCTGTGCATTTCAGACATTTATTGTTCTGATCTGTCTATATCTATACATCCATATCTATATCTCTATCTATCAATCCATGTCTATCTCTTTACCTTTCCACCCATATCTGTCGATTTCTCTTTCTCTCTCTCTCTATGTTTCTACCTATCCATGTGCATCTATCTATCTATCTATCTATCTATCTATCTATCTATCTATCTATCTATCTATTCATCTATATCTATCCATTTCTATCCAACCATATCTCTAACTTTCCATCCATATTTATCTATTTATTTATGTTCCTAATAATTCATATATACATTTCTATACTTCTACCTCAAGATCTATTCATCTATTCATCAGTATCTTGTATTGTATTTAATTATTACTGTACTGTCTCAATATTGTAAAGTGCTGTGCACTGTTGGGGTCATATAAATCATGTTTGAAAATAATAATAAACTATATCTATACATTCAACCATATCTCTAACTATCTATCTATCTGCCTGTCTATCTATCTATCTATCTATCTATCTATCTATCTATCTATCTATCTATCTATCTATCTATCTATCTATCTATGTTTCTACATATCTATCTATCTATCTATCTATCTATCTATCTATCTATCTATGTTTCAACCTATCCATGTGTATCTATCTATCTATCCTATCTATCTATCTATCTATCTATCTATCTATCTATCTATCTATGTTTCTACCTATTCATGTGTATCTATCTATCCATCTATCTATGTTTCTACCTATTCATGTGTATCTATCTATCTATCTATCTATCTATGTTTCTATCTATCTATCTATCTATCTATCTATCTATGTTTCTACCTATCCATGTGTATCTATCTATCTATCTATCTATCTATGTTTCTACATATCTATCTATCTATCTATCTATCTATCTATCTATCTATCTATCTATCTATCTATGTTTCTACCTATCCATGTGTATCTATCTATCTATCTATCTATCTATGTTTCTATACCTATCCACATGCATCTATCTATCTATCTATCTATCTATTCCTATCTATCTAAACCATATCTCTGACTTTCCATCCATATTTATCTATTTATTTATGTTCCTAATAATTCATATACAGTGGTGTGAAAAAGTGTTTGCCCCCTTCCTCATTTCCTGTTCCTTTGCATGTTTGTCACACTTAAGTGTTTCGGAACATCAAACCAATTTAAACAATAGTCAAGGACAACACAAGTAAACACAAAATGCAATTTGTAAATGAAGGTGTTTATTATTAAAGGTGAAAAAAAATCCAAACCATCATGGCCCTGTGTGAAAAAGTGATTGCCCCCCTTGTTAAAACATACTATAACTGTGGTTGTCCACACCTGAGTTCAATTTCTCTAGCCACACCCAGGCCTGATTATTGCCACACCTGTTCACAATCAAAGCATCACTTAAATAGGAGCTGCTTGACACAGTAAGGTCCACCAGAAGATCCTTAAAAGCTACACATCATGCCGAGACCCAAAGAAATTCAGGAACAATTGAGAAAGAAAGTAATTGAGATCTATCAGTCTGGAAAGGGTTATAAAGCTATTTCCAAAGCTTTGGGAATCCAGCGAACCACAGTGAGAGCCATTATCCACAAATGGCGAAGACATGGAACAGTGGTGAACCTTCCCAGGAGTGGCCGGCCGCCCAAAATTACCCCAAGAGCGCAGCGACGACTCATCCAAGAGGTCACAAAAGACCCCACAACAACGTCCAAGGAACTGCAGGCCTCACTTGCCTCAGTTAAGGTCAGCGTTCATGCCTCCACCATCAGGAAAAGACTGGGCAAAAATGGCCTGCATGGCAGAGTTCCAAGGAGAAAACCACTGCTGAGCAAAAAGAACATCAAAGCTCATCTCAATTTCTCCACAACACATCTTGATGATCCCCAAGACTTTTGGGACAACATTCTGTGGACCGATGAGACAAAAGTGGAACTCTTTGGAAGGTGTGTGTCCAAGTATATCTGGCGTAGAAGGAATATTGCATTTCAGAAAAAGAACATTATACCAACAGTAAAATATGGTGGTGGTAGTGTGATGGTCTGGGGCTGTTTTGCTGCTTCAGGACCTGGAAGACTTGCCGTGATAAAAGGAACTATGAATTCTGCTGTCTACCAAGAGATCCTGAAGGAGAATGTCCGACCATCTGTTCGTGTACTCAAGCTGAAACGAACTTGGGTTCTGCAGCAGGACAATGATCCTAAACACACCAGCAAGTCCACCACCGAATGGCTGAAGAAAAACAAAATGAAGACTTTGGAGTGGCCTAGCCAAAGTCCTGACCTGAATCCTATTGAGATGTTGTGGTATGACCTTAAAAAGGCCGTTCATGCTCGAAAACCCTCTAATGTAACTGAATTAGGACAATTCTGCAAAGATGAGTGGGCCAAAATTCCTCCAGGATGCTGTAAAAGCCTCATTGCACGTTATCGCAAACGCTTGGTTGCAGTTGTTGCTGCTAAGGGTGGCCCAACCAGTTATTAGGTTTAGGGGGCAATCACTTTTTCACACAGGGCCATGATGGTTTGGATTTTTTTTCACCTTTAATAATAAACACCTTCATTTACAAATTGCATTTTGTGTTTACTTGTGTTGTCCTTGACTATTGTTTAAATTGGTTTGATGTTCCGAAACACTTAAGTGTGACAAACATGCAAAGGAACAGGAAATGAGGAAGGGGGCAAACACTTTTTCACACCACTGTATACATTTCTACACTTCTACCTCAAGATCTATTCATCTATTCATCAGTATCTTGTATTGCATTATATTATTACTGTACTGTCTCAAAATTGTAAAGTGCTGTGTTGGGGTCATATAAATCCTGTATGAAAATAATAATAAACTATATCTATCCATTCAACCATATATCTAACTTTCTATCTATCTATCTATCTATCTATCTATCTATCTATCTATCTATCTG
The DNA here is from genome assembly GCA_028564925.1 of Lithobates sylvaticus. Taxonomy (NCBI): domain Eukaryota; kingdom Metazoa; phylum Chordata; class Amphibia; order Anura; family Ranidae; genus Lithobates; species Lithobates sylvaticus. The sequence continues at coordinate 167,730,215 of CM053029.1, forward strand.
TCTATCTCATAGTTACATAGGTATTCAGGTTGAAAAAAGACAGTAGTCCATTTAGTATAACCAATAAAAAACAAACAAACAAAGAAACAAATAGAAAACCTCCATTCACACTATCCTATACCCACAGATTATCCAGTGGAAGGCAGAAAAAGCCCCAATAAAGCGTGATCCAGTTTTCTCAAGTGCAGGCATAAAATGTATAACTCAACACCAAGTTCATTATATGGGACCACTTATGCAATTATATATGGTGATCATATCCCCCCTTAAAGCGGAGCTCCACCCTAAAGTGGAACTTACGCTTATCGGATTCCCCCCCCCCCCCCTCCGGTGCCACAATTGGCACCTTTCAGGGGGGAGGGGGGGTGCAGATACCTGTATAATACAGGTATCTGCACCCACTTCCGGGACGAGATATCGGGAGCTGCCCCGTCCATATCCGAGAAAGCCCCATTGTGTCTTGGGAAACAAAGTTCCCAGGACACAACGGGGACCAATAGAGATGTGCAGCGCGACTCGCGCATGCGCAGTAGGGAACAGGGCAGTGAAGACTTGCGTCTTCACTTCCTGATTCCCTGACAGAGGATGGCGGCGGGGCAGCCGAGAGACGAGCGGTCGCTCGCCACATTCTGCCGACACCGCTGGAACCTGGAACAGGTAAGTGTCCATTTATTAAAAGTCAGCAGCTGCAGTATTTGTAGCTGCTGACTTTTAATATTTTTGGTGCGGGTGGAGCTCCGCTTTAAACTGTAGCTGCTTACATAATAAACAGACACTCACCTGTTCAACAGGGACGTGCAGTTAGGGGAGGCAGGTGAGGCAGAACCTCACCTGCCATGAACATTTAAAAAAAAAAATAAATGTAATAAAAAATAAATAAATAAATAAATCGAGCTTTGAGGGTCGTAGCTCGGCGACCTGAGGTCACAGATACCCCAAATTTGGTAGCCTAAGTCCTACCCCACCACTGGTACTTAACGTCACTTCCCCTCGGCGCAGGAAGGGCTCAGCTCTGCCCCCTCCCTCTTGTCAATCATTTGGGACACGTGACAGGTCCCAGATGATTGCACGGCCAATCATGGCACGCAACGCCGCTCGCGCATGCGCAGTGGGTGCCCGGCTGTGAAGCCACAGCCAGGCGCCCACAGTTGCAATGCACCATCCAAACGGAGGGGGAGACGAGCGGGGCGTCAATCTCCCAGCATCACTTGACACTGGAACAGGTAAGTGTCCGGTTATTAAAAGTCAGCAGCTGCAGTATTTGTAGCTGCTGACTTTTAATTATTTTTTTTTTATAATGGGAACACCACTTTAAGAGGGAGAATGAGAATCTGCTGCTGTTGGTACTGTTATAATTAAGCTAAATCATATATTATAATGCTATATGTTATAAGATAATTTATTTATCTATTTACTGTGAAACTTCAAATTTCAGTAATTTGTCTGTTAAGCCACCTGCTTGAGTACAGTTTTTGAAAGAATACAACAATATATAATAATTATTTGTATATTACTTACTTATGGTAATTAACCCCTTGCCACCCAGGCCAATTCTGACACTTACATAGTAGGTGAGGTTGAAAAAAGTCCATCAAGTCCAACCTATGTGTGTGATTATATGTCAGTATTACATTGTATCTCCCTGTATGTTGTGGTTGTTCAGGTGCTTATCTAATAATTTTTTTGAAACTATCGATGCCCCCCGCTGAGACTACCGCCTATGGAAGGGAATTCCACATCCCTGCCGCTCTTGCAGTAAAGATACCTCTACGCAGTTTAAGGTTAAACCTCTTTTCTTCTAATTTTAATGAGTGGCCACGTGTCTTATTAAACTCCCTTCTGCGGAAAAGTTTTATCCCTATTGTGGGGTCACCAATATGGTATTTGTAAATTGAAATCATATCCCCTCTTAAGCGTCTCTTCTCCAGAGAATAAGTTCAGTACTCGCAACCTTTCCACATAACTAATATCCTCCAGTCCCTTTATTAGCTTTGTTGCCCTTCTCTGTAGTTGCTCCATTTCCAGTACATCCTTCCCCTGATTTCCTAAGAGGTTCTCCCCCCAATGAGTAGATTGGATTCATATTTTTTGCCACCCAAATGCATTATTTTCCATTTTTCCACATCAAACCAATTTTCCATGTAGTTGCCCAACCCATTAATTTGTTCAGATCTTCTTGCAAGGTTTTCAAATCCTGCGGAGAAGTTATTGCCCTGCTTAGCTTAGTATCATCTGCAAATACAGAGATTGAACTGTTTACCCCATCCTCCAGGTTGTTTATGAACAAATTAAATAGGATTGATCCCAGCACAGAACCCTGGGGGACCCCACTTCCCACCCCTGACCATTCCGAGTACTCCCCATTTATCACCACCCTCTGAACTCGCCCTTGTAGCCAGTTTTCAATCCATGTACTCACCCTATGGTCCATGCCAGCGGACCTTACTTTGTCCACTAAATGTTTCTGGGGAACTGTGTCAAATGCTTTTGCAAAACCCAGATACACCACGTCTATGGGCCTTCCTTTATCTAGATGACAACTCACCTCCTCATTCTTCATGAATCCATGCTGATTACTGCTAATGATACCGTTATCGTTACTAAAATCTTGTATATAGTCCCTTATCATCCCCTCCAAGAGCTTGCATACTATTGATGTTAGGCTAACTGGTCTGTAATTCCCAGGGATGTATTTTGGCCCTTTTTTAAATATTGGTGCTACATTGGCTTTTCTCCAATCAGCTGGTACCATTCCAGTCAGTAGAATGTCAGCAAAAATTAGGAACAATGATCTGGCAATTACTTGACTGAGTTTCCTAAGGACCCTTGGGTGCAAGCCACCTGACTTGTAAATGTTAAGTTTTCCAAAACTATTTCTAATTCTGTCCTCTGTTAGCCATGAGGGAGCTTCCTGTGATGTGTCATGAGGATAAACACTGCAGTTTTGGTTACTAAAATAAGGGGGTAACTAGTGCGCTCAACCAATAACTATGGTAAAAATAAAAGGAAAGCAGCCAACATATAAGTGATCTCACACTGCAATAAAGTATATAAAATGGGGGGTATGTGGCGCTAACCCCTAAATAAATAATCTATATGATCTCGTAATTTCCAAAAGATGGGTGACCTTTAAGTATGACAGAATTACATAAAAATGCAAACAGCATAAATAAATAAATAAATACAATTCCTCAATGACAGTAAAAATGTGGGTAAAAATGTGAATAAAAATTAGATGTGCATAAATGTGACCAATAAATAATATGCCACTTGTTCACTTCCCTAATCTCCCTTTCTCATGTCGCTCCATGCATCGGTAGTATTTCTGAAAATACTACCTTGGAGGTGCTTTTCCTCAATTTAGCTCCTAAGTCCCTAAAATCGTCCCTGACTGGTTTCACCAATCTCACTTAATGGAGCGTGCTTATTGGGATTAGGGATGAGCCGAACACCCCCCGGGTTCGGTTCGCACCAGAACCTGCGAACGGAGCTAAAGTTCGCGCAAACATTAGAACCCTATTAATTACAATGGACGCAATCGTTCAAAATCAAAAGTGCTCATTTTAAAGGCTAATATGCATGTTATTGTCATAAAAAGTGTTTGGGGACCTGGGTCTTGCCCCAGGGGACATGTATCAATGCAAAATATTTTTTTAAAACGGACGTTTTTTCAGGAGCAGTGATTTTAATAATGCTTAATGTGAAACAATAAAAGTGTAATATTCCTTTAAATTTCGTACCTGAGGGGTGTCTATAGTATGCCTGTGAAGGGGTGCATGTTTCCCGTGCTTAGAACTGTCCCTGCACAAAGTGTCATTTTTGCAGGAAAAAAAGCTATTTAAAATCACTTGCGGCGCCCGTAATACAGAGAACAGTCATTCATTGTCTGCTATGGATATAAAGGTGAACCCTGCGTCAAATTTAAAAAAAAATACGTAGGGGTCCCCCGAAATATCCATACCAGACCCTTCAGGTCTGGGATGGATTTTAAGGGGAACCCCGGCCAAAAAAAAAAAATGGCGTGGGGTCCCCCTCAAAATCCATACCAGACCCTTATCCGAGCACGCAACCTGGCAGGCCCCAGGAAAAGAGGGGCCCCCCTCTCTCCTGAACCGTACCAGGCCACATGCCCTCAACATTGGGAGGGTGCTTTGGGGATCTGTAAAAATAGTAAAAATGACAGGAGACGGTCTTTGACAATTCCTTTATTAAAATCTTCTTTCATCTTCTTTCTTCTGGTCTTCTTCCTTCTTCCTTTCTTCATCCTTCGGTTTCTTCATCTTCTCCTTCCATCTTCTTCCATCTTCTTCTTCCATCTTCTTCTTCCTCCGATCCGCTTCTTCTTGCTCTGGTCTTCTCGTCCGGCATCTTCTTCCATGGCGTCGGCGTCTCTTCTTGGGCCGCTCCGCGCAATGGGAGGCTCCCGCTATGTGAGGCTTTGCTGCATCTGACAGGTCTTTTATAACGAAGGGCGGGGCTACCTGGTGACGTCATGGGGAAAGCCATAGGGAAGTCCCCATGACGTCCCCGTGCATCAGAGGGGGGCGGGGTCACCAGGTGGTTATAAAAGACCTGTCAGACGCAGCAAAGCCTCCCACAGCGGGAGCCTCCCATTGCGTGGAGCAGCCCAAAAAGAGACACAGACGCCGTGGAAGAAGATGCCGGACGAGAAGACCAGAGCAAGAAGAAGTGGATCGGAGGAAGAAGAAGATGGAAGAAGAAGAAGATGGAAGAAGATGCCGGAAGGAGAAGATGAAGAAACCGAAGGATGAAGAAAGGAAGAAGGAAGAAGAAGACCAGAAGAAAGAAGATGAAAGAAGATTTTAATAAAGGAATTGTCAAAGACTGTCTCCTGTCATTTTTACAATTTTTGTCACTTTAATTGAATTTGGGGGGACCCCCACGCTTTTTTTTTTTTTTATCAATGACTTTTTTTTTATCAATGACTTTCAATGAATGACTGTTCTCTGTGTTATGGGAGCCGAAAATTCATTAGCCGCAGATGGCTGCCTTAGATGACACAACAGGCCAAAAGGGTAAAGGTGGTTTAATGTGATACTGCAATGCTGTACTAACAGCACGCACACACTACACTAATCCCCAGAATCACAGCAGATAATGTCAGACTCAGCAGAATGAATAATGTCACTGACACCATCATGTTCCTAACGCCGAAACACACTACACGAGGCTGCCGGCACGGCGTCCTTATATAGTGTGGGGCGTGTACTAAACCCCCTGAGCTATAATTGGCCACAGACATCCTGCCTGTGGCCAATTATTGCTCTCCTCGCTGCTGGCTCTATGACTGGCCAAGCATGCGGGGTCACAGTGCATGCTTGGCCAATAATCGGCCAGCAATGCACTGCGACTGGCGCAGTGCATTGTGGGCCGTTCGCATCACACGAATTTGATGCGAACGGCCCATATAGTTCTGGGCTCGACGAGCGGACGAACGACCGATGTTCGATTCGAACATGGGTTCGAATCGAACACCGGGACCATGCCTAATTGGGATGTTCCAGCCCTGGATCGGCCTCCCTGGCACCTTCCCCTCTACCCTTCCTGACTGTCACTCATCTACTCTTTTCTAGTTCCTGCATCTCTTTGTCTCCACCTGCCTCTGTCCTGCCCCCTGCCAGCACCTGCCGGTTACATTCCTGGCTCTCCTTTAGTATGGAGGGTCTCCTCAGTGCTGACAGTTGCTTCCCTAGATTCAGAACCTGGGCTTTCAGGGAAACAATGTGCTTACATTTTGCACAGCAGTATTCGCCCTCGATCAGATGATCAAGAAACGCATACATGCCACAAGATGTACACCGAGTCACATCTCCACACCCGCCGGGCATCGTACCCACTAATTTAATGAGGATTGGAGATTATACCCTGTCCAAATTAACTAACAACTAGCTTCCTGACACTAATACTCAACACTACACATGTACTCAAAGCCCACGTGTACATACAGTCCACATGTAATAATCATAATTTTTTTGCTAGAAAATTAACCAGAACCCACAAACATTATATATATTGTTTTAGCAGACACCCTAGGGAATATAGATGAATAATAGATAGATTAATAATAGCTATCTATTTATCTATCTATCTATCTATCTTCATCATAATGTCTACCTATGTGTCTATCTATCTATCTATCCATTTATCTATGTTTCCTTCTTCCATCTATGTATGTTTTTTTCTATCTAGGTTTCCTTCTATACATCTATGTATGTTTAGATCTATCTATCTATCTATCTATCTATCTATCTATCTATCTATCTATCTATCTATCTATCTATCTATCTATCTGTCTATCTCTATCTACAAGTTCTATCTATCTATCTATCTATAACTATATGTCCAGGGCCGGATTAACATAGGGGCTATTGGAGCTGCAGCTCCAGGCCCCTTTCTCAAGATAGGCCCATTTGCCCAAAAAAAAAAAAAAGATTGACTTTGAGGGTTGTAGCTCAGCGACCAGGAGTCATAGAGACTCCCCATTTGGTGGGTAGGTAGCTAAATACCTACTTCAACACTGGTTGAAGGGGGATTCCACCCTAAAGTGGAACTCCCGCTTTTCGGAACCCTCCCCCCCTCTGGTGTCACATTTGGCACCTTTCAGGGGGGAGGGGGGTGCAGATACCTGTCTAAGAATGTTATCTGCACCCACTTCCGGCATAAACTCCCGTGGGAGTTTACGCAAGTTCCTGTGCGGGCGCGCTGTCTGCTGGGACACACACGTGTCCCGGCAGACAGCGCTGAAGATTCTCATTGCGCCGCGCGACTCGCGCATGCGCAGTAGGGAATCGGGAAGTGAAGCCACTTCCTGATTCCCTCACCAAGAATGGCGCCGGCTACAGCAGAGAGCCGAGCGAGCGATCGGCCTCTGCTGCCGATACCGCTGGAACCAGGGACAGGTAAGTGTCCATTTTTTAAAAGTCAGCAGCTGCAGTATTTGTAGCTGCTGGCTTTTAAAAAAAATTTTTTCAGTACAGTCCCGCTTTAAAATGTGGGGCTACTATCATCTATGGTTCCGGAGATATGGGGCTGCTTGCGCAGTCGGTCAGAAGCTACATACAGAGCGGCCAGTATAAATACAAGCTGGAACACTCTGCAGCAGACTGAGAGGATGAACTCACAGGGCTTATAATAATTATTTGTATATTACTTATGATAATTAACCCCTTGCCACCCAGGCCAATTCTGACACTTCTCTCCTACATGTAAAAATCATTTTTTTTATTGATAGAAAATTACTCAGAACCCTCAAGCATTATATATATTGTTTTCCATTTTCCCTATGGAATAAAATGGTGGCCTTTGCAACTTTTTATGTTACACGATATTTGCGCAGCAATTTTTCAAAAGTTTTTTTGGGGAAAGAAATTGTTTCATTCATAAAAAAACACTAAAGTTAGCACGATTTTTTTTGTGTAACAAGCGATGCTTTACATTTTTTTGCAGGTTACTTGTTTAGAGTTGCAGAGAAGGTCTAGTGCTAGAATTATTGCTCTCGCTCTAACGATCGCGGCGATACCTCACATGTGTGTATCTGGCTCTGATACTAACCAGTGCCTACCCAGCCACTGACTAGTATCTCTCCCCAGCCTGTCCCCCCACACCCTCTCACCTGCTGACCTGTGGATGGGGGAATCACTCCCGCAGTGTTATTGTGTTCTGCCTGTGAATACAATGATTGGTGTTGCTAACTATAGCTGGCAGCACTGATTGTTTTGGGGAAAACCTGACAGGCTGGTTGTATTCAAGTCGGTTAATAGGTTGACCTGTGTAAAACCTGCTAGCCCATACAATTACATAGATCGACTATGGCTGGTCTCTGCTTAATTGGTGTAATTTCAATCCATGTATGGCCCGCTTAACCACTACGCAGTCCCTAAACATCCTTCCACAAACCTTTACATTTTTCCTTCCCAGATTACTTCATCCTCCTCTCCTATACATAGTGCCCACTGTCATACCCTCCACACTTCTCTCCTGTACATAGTGCCCACTGTCATACCCTCCACACTCCTCTCCTGTATATATTGCTTACTGTCATACCCTCCACACTCTTCTCTTATACCTAGTGTCCATTGTAATACCCTCTACACTCCTCTGCTGTGCATAGTGCCTTCTGCCATACCCTCCGCACTCCTCTCCTGTACATAGTGCCCACTGTCATACCCTCCACACTCCTCTCCGGTACATACTACCCTCTGTCATACCCCCACACTCCTCTCCTGTACATGCTGCCCACTGTCATACCCTTCACACTCCTCTCCTGTACATACTGCCCACTGTCATACTCTTCACACTCCTCTCCTGTACATACTGCCCACTGTCATACCCTCCACACTCCTCTCCTGTAAATACTGCCCACTGTCATACCCTTCACACTCCTCTGCTGTGCATACTGCCCACTGTCATACCCTTCACACTCCTCTCCTGTACATAGTGCCTTCTGCCATAACCTCCACACTCCTCTCCTGTACATGCATGCTGCCCACTGTCATACCCTTCACACTCCTCTCCTGTACATACTGCCCACTGTCATACCCTTCACACTCCTCTCCTGTACATACTGTCCACTGTCATACCCTCCACACTCCTCTCCTGTACATACTGCCCACTGTCATACCCTTCACACTCCTCTGCTGTGCATACTACCCACTGTCATACCCTTCACACTCCTCTCCTGTACATAGTGCCTTCTGCCATAACCTCCACAATCCTCTCATGTACATAGTGCCCACTGTTAGACCCTCCACATTCCTCTCCCTCACCTGCACATACTACCCACTTTTATACCATCCATACTCCTCCCCTATGCTTCTTACCCACAAAAACAGTTCTTTAAAATTATACTGACTACCCTCAATGTTACCAGCTCTAGAATGGGCATACTTTTGTAAGTTCAACTAAAGGAAATCTTCTCAGTCCTCATATTTGTTCTGCCCCATTATTAGTACTTATTTAATTTTGTAATTACTATTTGATGTACATAGGAACATAGGGGATGTCAGCTACTCTAAATATAGTACTTGTAAAAAAAGTGTCCCTGAAAATTTTTTTGAGAGGATCCTGTGATATCAAAGCGGTAGTAAACTTTTCTAACATTACTACTTTTTAGAGGTCCTGAGGTAGGTTATGCCATAATGTACAAGTATGCACAGCATATTAGCACATTAGGGTACACTTAAATTGTCAGACTGAGCCCTCCAGTGCTGTGCTGTGATCAATCCGGCGGGGCGCTTCCATCTTCACCCGGTCTTCCTTCCGGGTTCTGTGCCTTCGGTCACTTGCCTTGGCCGGGCTGCGTTGATGTCATTCCCCACGCATGCTCATGTGCATCCTCTTTCTCTCATCCCCCCTTTCTCTCTCAACCTCCCTCCCCTCACACCTCTTTCATCCCCTTTTTCTCTCTCTCTCATCCTCCCTCTCTCTCTTTAATTTAATTTGTTATAACAAAAAATTGTTTGCATTTTTATTTATAAAAGGCCCGACCAAAATCCTCAGCACCAGGCCCATGATGTTCTTAATCTGCCCCTGTATATGTCTGTCTATTGTTTCTCTCTATCTATCTATACTTCTGTCTATTCATATCTATATTTTATCTATATATCTATCTATCTATGGTTCTATCTTTCTACATACTGTATGTCTCTATTTATTAATATGTATCAATCTACTGTATGTACTATATTTATTTACCTATCTAATTATCTGTCTATATCTATCTATCTATGTTTCTATCTATCCATGTATCTATGTCTGTCTTCTGTCTATTCATAGCTATATTATTATTATTATTATTATTATAATACAGGATTTATACAGGGCCAACAGTTTGCACAGCACTTTACAATGTTAAGGCAGGCAGTACAAATACAATACAATTCAATACTGGGGGATCAGAGGGCCCTGCTCTTTCTATCTATCTATCTATGGTTCTATCTTTCTGCATACTGTATGTCTCTATATATCTCTATCCATATTTATACTTTTTAGCTATCATTTTCATATTTTATCTATTTATCTATCTATGTATTTTCCCACCCATACATCCTCCGGAGGTGATGGATTGTGGCGGCGGGCAGTCACCCATGGAGATGACCGGCGTTGGGCGTAAGTGTAAGTCACTCAGGAAAGTTTTTATTAATCTGCGGCACACATGGTCACCAGATGTGATGGGAAAGGGTGTTTAAAAGCAAAAGGGGGCACCGAGCAGGAGCTCTGCATTTTTTAACCTAATAATCTCCCTTTTGTTTTGGAGTCTATTGTGTTTGGGGGAGGGGGGGCCTGGGGGGAGCCGTCTGAAGTTTAGTGCGGTCATTATACCCGGAGATGAATGGAATTCTTTGTATGGGCAGAAAACAATGCGCTCTGTTGATGCGGAGATCCTTTCATGAGCATCAGAGTTTTGTTCTACCATTGAACTTAATGGAGGCACTGGCCATGTTTACGGCTGATACAATGACTTTTCTGAGGATTCTGTGTCCAGGCGGAGCGCCCTCGATGAACTCATTCCCACTTCATAACAAACATGGAGAACATTCTCAGACGTGACACGCACAGATAGCACCGACCACAAAGCTCAGATTGTCATTCCGGGGAGGTGACATTATTTTTTATCCGGATACACCAGAAAGTGACTCTTCCCATCCACCCCCTTACCAACCCCCTATCTTACATTGTCTTTTTTAAGGAAACCGGTAAAACGATTCATCTTTATCTATATCACTTTTTTATTTAAAGCTGAAAACCAGGCATAAAAAAACTTAATTTAACTATGTTCCACAATTGCCACAAAGGACACACTTTGTGTGTACCAAATGCCTCTACATACCCAGATATTACCTTGTAAAGTAGAGGCGACTTCATCACTCTATAGTGCAGAGAGTAGAGCGGTGGGAGGGACCCAGCAGGACCCACCCACTACAGGATGCCTGCAAACAACTCAAGGAGGGGGCGGAGACAAGACCACTCACCCTGCACATAGAAAGAGAGCAGCAGTGACCGGTCTTTATTACAGGAAGCTCCTGCACAGAGGTCAATTTTCACACTGGATTACTGCACAGATCTGGAAGAAATACACAAAGCACACCAAGATTCAAGTAAGAATATATGTCTATTGTATTTAGACAATATTTGCTTATCCTGGAGTGTAAATATTTTTATGCTCCAGCAAAGCATTGTAGAACTGATGTTGGTTAAAATGATTGTAAAGTCTTGTTTTTAAAAATAAAAATAATAAACATGTTATACTAACCTCCTTTGTCCCTCTTGGGTCCTTCTTCACTGCTCCTGGCCCCTCCCTCCTGTCGAGTGCCCCCACAGCAAGCAGTTTGCTATGGGGGCACCCGAGCTGAGTCACAGCTCCCTGTATCCATTCAGACACGGAGCTGTGGTTCAGCCCGCCCCTCTCTCTCTCCTGATTGGCTAACTGACTTTGATTGACAGCAGCAGGAGCCAATGGCGCCACTGCTGTGTCTCAGCCAATCAGAAGGGAGAGTCCCGGACGTCCGATAGAGATGGACCTCAGGTAAGTATTAGGGGGGCTGCTGCACACAGAAGATTTTTTTTAATCTTAAAGGGGTTGTAAAGGTTCAGGGTTTAAAAAACAAAAACAAACATCATACTTACCTCTGCTGTGCAGTTGGTTTTTCACAGAGTGGCCCCAATCTTCCTCTTCTGGGGTCCCTCAGTGGCACTCCTGGCTACTCCTCTTCTCAAGTGCCCCGTCGGAGAAGCACTCTCCTTTGCGGACACACGTGCGGGCGCGCTCCTGTGTCCTGCTTCTGTGTCTATTGACACAGAAAGCAGGACTCGGCCCCGCCTCCCGTCGCCAGTGTCATTGGATTTGATTGACAGCAGCGGGAGGCAATGACTGCACTGCTATTAATCTATCCAATCAGGACAGGAGACACCGGCCGGAGCTGGTGTGCTCTTTTCCATCATGGGAAACACAGGGCTTGGGTAGGTATAACAGGGGGCCCTGGGGGGCTGCTGAATGATAGAAGGAATTAAGGTGAAAAAACACGAGGGGTTACAACCTCTTTAATGCATAGAATGCATTAAGACGAAAGACCTTCTGCCTTTACAACCCCTTTATACTGTGCCTTCTACTTACATGTAATCTTTTATATAATGTTTAATCTGCTCACATTTTTCCTTCTCTAATTCCTCCTTTCTCTAATTCCTCCTTTCCCCTCTCATCAACATGCTGATATCATCACAGGGTCTCTATCCAATGCAGGCAGATCATGGCTGGTGGAAGGGTATGTACATAGCTTTCTGAAAACAGGAAGCCCATTTGTGATTCTGAGCCTCCATGAATAAAAGAACCAAAACCCAAAGAATGAAAGGGGCAGGCCAGGAACAGTCAGGATGGGCAGCAAAAAGAGCTAGATGGTGCTGGATATCCTCCAATCAGGAAATGAGGCCTGCTCCAACTTCTAATACAAAATGTGAAAAGCTCACAGTGTGCATTGAAATCAGAGGAAGCAAATTCAGTAAGGAGCAGAGCCTGTGGAGTTCAACCTTAAAGTGTTACTAAACCCAGTAATATGAAAATAGTTAATCCACTTATAAATCTTCTTTTTACATTAAAATATTGCCACTATATACCTTTTTGGATGATCTGTATACCACGGTTACATGATAAACTGCACAGTTTCTCCAGTGCTGAGAGTTCAGGTAGGAGGAGATTTCCACTTCAGCCTGTATACACGCCCACATGTGTGATGTCAATATCATGTGACCTAGTGAGCTCTTAGAACAAGTAAATGTTCTCTCCAGCTTAAAAGACACAACCCTGCCTGTGTTAGCTGGCCTTCTCCAGGGGGATAAAACAGCCTTTTTACACAATGCAGAGGATTAACTATTTAAGTTTCACAGCGAGTATAACAAGCATGCTATGCTGCATATACAGACATATTTTACTATTGTGGGTTTAGTAACACTTTAAAATAGGTGTAAAACCAATTAATAAAAGCTCAGAGACGTTTTGGTAATTTTCAATCCATTTAATTATGCAGTGTTTCATTAAAATAATCACTGGTGATTCTGCCATGAAGTTCCCTATACGGGAACATCTTGTTAGAGGTTGACAACGTTCTGTTCCTGTCTCCCAGTTGTGGTCCTGTGTTGTCACCTAGGCTTTAGATGGAACTTCAAGTGGTATTTTTGATTGCGCCCACCCGGCTGTGGTCTCACTGGCTCCCTTACATGGCTGAGATCTGCCGATCGTCTGAGTGAGTCACAGGAGACAACACAAATCTCTCTACTAAAGACAGGCGAACAACCCCCTGTTCGGTTTGTGGCAGATCTTTCGAACATCGCAAACGTTCGGAACCAAATAACGAACCCCATTGAAGTCTTTGGGACCCGAACTGGAAAAATCAAAAGTGCCCATTTTGAGGGCTTACAGTATCTCACAAAAGTGAGCACACCCCTCACATTTTTGTAAATATTTTATCTTATCTTTTCATGTGACAACACTGAAGAAATGACACTTTTCTACAATGTAGTAAGTGTACAGCTTGTATAACATTGTAAATTTGCTGTCCCCTCAAAATAACTCAACACACAGCCATTAATGTTTAAACCGCTGGCAACAAAAGTGAGTACACCCCTAAGTGAAAATGTCCAAATTGGGCCCAAAGCGTCAATATTATGTGTGGTCACCATTATTTTCCAGCACTGCTTTAACCCTCTTGGGCATGGAAATCTCCAGAGCTTCACAGGTTGCCACTGAAGTCCTCTTCCACTCCTCCATGACGACATAACAGAGCTGGTGGATGTTAGAGACCTTGCATTCCTCCACCTTCCGTTTGAGGATGCCCCACAGATGCTCAATAGGGTTTAGGTCTGGAGACATGCTTGGCCAGTCCATCACCTTTACCCTCAGCTTCTTTAGCAAGGCAGTAGTCGTCTTAGCCCCCGTACACACGGTCGGAAATTCCGACCACAAAATCCATTTGATTTTTCCCGACGGATTTTGTCTGAAACTGGTGTTGCATACACACGGTCGGACAAAGTTGTCAGAAAATCTGATCGTTCCAAACGTAGAGGCCAGTAGCCAATAGCTCTGGTCTCGTAATTTGATCTGAGCATGCGTGGCACTTTGTCCGTCGGAATTCCCTACACACGATCGGAAAAAGTCAGATCGGATTTTGTTGTCGGAAAATTTGAGATCCAGCTCTCAAATTTTTTCCGTCTGAAATTCCGACGGAAAAAGCCTGCTAGAGCCCACACACGATCGGATTTTCCGACAACATAATCCGATCAGACTTTTTCCATCGGAATATCCGACCATGTGTACGGGGCATTAGAGGTGTGTTTGGGTTCGTTATCATGTTGAAAAACTGCCCTGCGACCCAGTCTCCAAAGGTAGGGGATCATGCTCTGCTTCAGTATGTCACAGTACATGTTGGCATTCATGGTTCCCTCAATGAACTGTAACCCAGTGTCGGCAGACCATGACACTCCCACCACCATGCTTGGCTGTAGGCAAGACACACTTGTCTTTGTACTCCTCACCTGGTTGCCGCCACACACGCTTGACACCTAGAATATGCTGCAGCAATAATGACATTAATAAAGCCCAAAAAAATTTAATTTTCAATTTTATAAATTTTATAAACAACGGCTTGGGGAGCCAGTCTGTATGATGAGGCCACAATTTAGTGCACTCGTAACAAGATTAGAGATTTTTTGGATAAATTGTGTCTCTACCACAGGTGTGGAAAAATTAAGCTTTGGGTGCTGGTGATGCCTTCACACCATAACCCTATAGAGTTACTCTTGATTAAAAACAAGAATTGGCCTTGCTGTCAAAAATTCTAATGATATGCACCTGTAAAACAGTTGCGGAAAAATTAAGCTTTGGGTATTGGTGGTGCCTTCAAACTGTAACCCTATAGAGGTATTCTTGATGAAAGCAAGAATTGGCCTTGTTGTCAAAAATTGCAATGATATGCACCTGTCAAACAAGTGCAGAAAATTTGGTCTTTGGGTGTCGGTGGTGCCTTCACACCGTAACACTATATAGAGGTACTTTTGATGAAATCAAGAATTGGCCTTGCTGGCAAAAATTGCAATGATATGCACCTGTTAAACAGGTGCTGACAAATTGGTCTCTGGGTGTTAATTGTGCCCATGAAACCTACACCAAAACATTTCTTCCAGATGAAATAAACACCCACAAAGCTAGGCAGTCTAGACAGTCTTTTGGAGATTTGAGATCCAGAAAGCACTTAATCAGAGGCATTGGCATCAGGGCCTTGAAAGCTGCTTATCCAGAACTGATTCATTTTGATAAATATCAGCCGGTCCATGGAGTCTGTGGACAGACACGCTCTCTAATCTGTCACAAATCCTCCGGTAGCACTGAATGCCCATTCGGAAAGCACACTGGATGTAAGGCAGCTCAGCAGCTCTGTTGCATACTGGGCAAGTTCTGGCCAGTGGTCTATTCTCATGACCCAGTAACCCAGTGAATCATCAACTGGAATGCTCGCTATATCTGTTTTCGCCCCTAGATAATCTACCACCATATGATAAAGATGCTGCGGATGGCATGTGGAAGCAGGACTAAAAAAAATTTGAAATGCATCACTGAGGTGGCCCCCTTCTCCACCACTCCTCTTTCGGCCAACAGAAGCCTCAAAACAACCTTTTCACCAGACTGTAACCTACCAGAGTCAGGAAAGACGTTACATATATTACTCTTTGAGGTGTCCTCAACAGATTTCATCTTCTGCACCCTCTGTGGGGACAGGAGGAGTTCTGAGACTTTCCCCTTGTAATGGTTGTCAAGGAGGGTTGCCAACCAATAGTGATCCTTCTCCTTGATGCCACGTATTCTCGGGTCCTTTTGCAGGCTTTGAAGAATGAGGAAGCCCATGCACCGCAAGTTTGCCGAGGCATAAGAAGCAGATTTCTCTGGGTCACTGAGGATTACAGTATCTGGAACTGCCTCCTCCCAGCCACATGCTACTCTCAAAGGTTCTGAGGATGGAAAACCATCTGTTATATTATTAAAGCTCTGTAATAAGAGGAAATAATTGACCACTGGCCAGCCAATCATATGTGAAGTGGAGTGAAGGCTCTTTTTTCAGGTAACCTACCAGGATTGATACAAGGGGAAGGAGGGGGCAGAGTTACAACATAATAATACATGCCAATTGGCTGACCAGTTGCACCTATAGGTAAGCCTATATAACTATAGGTACTGTAAATATCTCCTAAACGTGAGCCGTTTCGGAGATATTCACCTTGTATTGCACCAATGATTTCATCGACGCATGCGCTGTGAATAAACGGCCTTCTGTGCTGTTTCTTCATTAGCAAGTGCCACGACTGACGGCTCTAGCGTGAATGCGCGGGAGTGACACCACGTGACTCTGGCCAGTCACAGAGCCGTGGCCCCAAAAGGAAGAGGGACAAAGCGGGGGCAGCGCAAGCTTAGTTTTCAGGTAAGTCGCACATAATGGGCTAGTATGTGATGCATACTAGCCCATTATGCTTTTACTTTGCAGGGGGAAAAAGAGGAAGTAAATCCCATCGGAGTTTACTTCCTCTTTAAAGCAGATCTTCACTGCATCTAAGCACCACAAACTAAAAACTCTATTTAATTCATTTTTAATATTCAAAGCAAACTCCCCCATCCATTGATGTCTTCATGCTTCCTTTTGTTAAGAAATCACTTTGAAAAACACCCTAGGATTTCTGGCCACGGCCATCTTGAGTAAGGGCAAATGATTCATGTAGCATGTACTTCCTGGAATCCATCTGCCCTTAGCTTAGGCATGCAGGCAGGAGGGTGTGCTTAGCTTAGAAATACCCTCCTCTTCTTCTCCTCTCCTGAAGACTCCTGGGATGTATGACATCATTTACCTAGAAAAGAAACCAGGAAGTAACCGAAGAAAAGTAAAAAAAAAAAAACTTTAAAACAAGTGCTAGCAGCATGAGGAATAAAAATAATCAATGTTAATTGGGAGAGTAAAGTTCCACTTTAACTGCTTGCCGCCCGCCCCACCGTCATATGACGGTGGGGTGGCTTTTGTTCTGGGACGCCGTCATATGACGGTGTCTGAGAACGGCCGCTGTCGCACATGTGCCGTGTTGCTAGGACACGGCGCGACCCCGATCTCTGTAAAGCGCTGCGTCCGCGGCTCTTTAACCATGTGATCGGCTGTGATCGGCTGTGTCCAATCGCAGCCGGTCACATGTAAACAAGGAAGTGCCGTTAATCGTCTCTCCTCACCTCACACTGACAGAGTTTTTCTTTTGTTTCTGTTATAAAATTTTGTAAATAAGTACGTTTTCTCCTTTACTGATGGGCACTGATAAGGCGGCACTGACGGGCACTGATAAGACAGCACCGATGAGGTGGCACTGATGGGCACTGACGATGGGCACTGATAGGCGGCACTGATGGGCACTGGTAGGTGGCACTGATGGGCATTGATAGGCGGCACTGATTGGCACTCATGGGTGGCACTGGTGGGCACTGATAGGTGACACTGATGGGCACTGAAAGGCTGCACTGATGGGTACTTATGGGTAGCACTGATAGGCGGCACTGCTGGGCACTGATAGGCACTGATATGCGGCACTGATATATGGCATTGATAGGCATCACTGATGGCACTGGCAGGCAGTGGGGATGGGCACTGATTGGCAGCTGCCTGGGCACTGATTGGCTTTTCCCTGGTGGTCTAGGGTGGCATACCTGATGGTCCAGTGTGGTGGCAATCCCTAATGGTCCTGGCGGCATCCTGGTGGTCCTGGGTGGGAATCCGAGGGGGGGCTGCAGTGATAAACAATCAGCACAGACCCCCCCCCCCCCCTGTCAGGAGAGCAACCAATCGGCTCTCCTCTACTCGCGTCTGTCAGCCGCGAGTGATGAAAAGCTGATCAACGGCTCTCCCTGTTTACATCGTGATCAGCCGTGATTGAACACGGCTGATCACATGGTAAAGAGCCTCCGTCAGAGGGAGGCTCTTTACCTGGCGCGCGGGAAGTGGTTAAATACTGGATGTGATGTTTGTTCGATTCAGCGGTAATTACCGCATTGTTTAATGCAGTAACTTATCGCATTGAGCTGGTTGCTAAGGAGCGGGCCGGGAAGAGGGCCGCCACATCCTTAACAACGGATGATTCGACAGCTGAATGTAAAAGAAAATGCCAGCAATTAAAAATTATTAAAAAAAAAAAAAAAAAAAAAAGCATGGGGTCCCACCCCCAATGCATACCAGGCCCTTCAAGCCAAAATTTAAAAAAATACCTCATGGGGTCCCCTCCCAAAATCCATAGCAGACTCGATCACTGCGGGGATACTTGCGATCGTCTCACGGAGAGAGGAAGAACGGGGAGATGCTGATGTAAACAAGCATCTCCCCGTTCTGCCTAGTGACAGTGTCTCTGATCTCTGCTCCCTGTGATCGGGAGCAGAGATCAGTGACATGCCACACGTAGCCACGCCCCCCCCCCACATTTAGAAACACTCCCCAGGACACACTTAACCCCTTAACTGACCCCTAGTGGTAAACCCCTTCACTGCCAGTTTCATTTACACAGGAATCAGTGCATTTGTATAGCACTGATTGCTGTATAAATGACAACGCTCCCAAAAATGTGTCAAAAATGTCTGATGTGTCCGCCATAATGTCGCAGTCACGATAAAAATCGCTGATTGCCGACATTACTAGTAAAAAAATATTATTAATAAAAATGCCATAAAACTATCCCCTGCTTTTTAAATGCTATAACTTTTGCGCAAACCAATCAATAAATGCTTATTGCGATTTCTTTTCTTACCAAAAATATGTAGAAGAATATGTATCGGCCTAAACTGAGGAAAAAATATGTTTTTTATATATTTTTGGGGGATATTTATTATAGCAAAATGTAAAAAATAATGTGTTTTTTTCAAAATTGTCACTCTTTTTTTGTTTATAGCACAAAAAAAATAAAAACTGCAGGGGTGATCAAATACCACCAAAAGAAAGCTCTATTTGTGGGAAAAATAGGAAGTCAATTTTGTTTGGGAGCCCCGTCGCACGACCGCACAATTGTCAGTTAAAGGGATGCAGTGCTGAATCGCAAAAAGTGCTCTGGTCTTTGGCCAGCAAAATGGTCCGGGGCTTAAGTGGTTAAATACAACTATATAGATCAGACGAAAATGAGGGACAAATGAGGAGGAAAGAGGGACAGAGGGACTTTGTTCCAATCAGGGACAGTTGGGAGCTATGATACTGACCCTCATGAAATCACAGATACAACTGTAACTCTTTCTGACAAAACTCCTTAGAAGAGCACACAGAAGTTTTCTCCCTGTTCCCAGGTGACCCCGTTTTCTAACAGTACTTCCAGTAGGCCCCCACTATGCAAACTTGTTGTCCCTTTCATGTTTTTTCCATCATTCCTCCCTCCGAGGTGATGACACGGATAAGACGTTTACAGGTACCGCCATCTGTTCATACTAAATTCTTAATTGCATTGTCGGATCCTCCAGAATGGCGATGAATATTTCATCATCACAAACTCACGGAGAAGAAGATGGAACCATTTAAACCTGGCTGCCGTCTTCCAGAAATGAAGACACTTCGCTGCAGTGACTTTTTATCACCTAATGCACATAAAAGCTGCTGAGGATGCCACATGTATGTTATTTTCACAGATCGTACTTCACCTCCTCCTCCCTAACATTGTTTGTGCTGGTATCCCCCCTCCATAGCAATCTGATGGCAGGAATACTGCTGAAAAGTGTGAAAAAAGCCAATGACTTGGGGTAAGGGACACGCAGTTCTAACATCCCACCTGTCTGTATTTTATATATATATATATATATATATATATATATATATATATATATATATATATACAATCCAAGAGATCCAAGAGCATCAAACAAATGTCCAAGCTAATTTAATGATAAAATAGATTCATAGCAGAATAAAACCAATGCATTTCGAGGGCCAACAGACTTCCCCTTCATCACAGGGATTCACTAACACTGGTGTAACCTGCCCTCCTGAAACTTTCCAAGCAGTAAATAACAGTCTTATTTGGTATCTGCTTACCTGAGTCCATTTAAGCACAGTCAAACTTATTGAGCCCTGATGAAGTAGTAGTGTGTTTGGCCCACGAAGCACATTGGATTTTCTCTGCTATGAATCAGTTTTATCATTAACCACTTGCTGCCCGCCATATAGCAATATGACGTCGGCAAAGTGGTTGCGATATCCTGACTGGACGCCATATGACGTCGCCAGGATATCAAGCCGCTGTGTGCCCCCGGGGGCGCGCATTGCGGCGATCGTTGTTGCAGTGTGTCAGTCTGACATACCGCAACTCCGATCTAGGTAAACAGTCAGAGACTGGAAGTACTGTTAGAAAACGGGGTCACCTGGGAACAGGGAGAAAACTTCTGTGTGCTCTTCTAAGGAGTTTTGTCAGAAAGAGTTAGAGTTGTATCTGTGATTTCACGAGGATCAGTATCATAGCTCCCAACTGTCCCTGATTGGAACAAAGTCCCTCTGTCCCTCTTTCCTCCTCATTTGTCCCTCATTTTGGTCTGATCTATATAGTTGTCAGAGACTCTTTACCACATGATCAGCTGTGTCCAATCACAGCTGATCACAATGTAAACAGGAAGAGCCGTTGATCGGCTTTTCCTCACTTGCGTATGTCAGACGCGAGTAGAAGAGAGCCGATCGGCTGCTCTTCTAAAAGGGGGGTCTGTGCTGATTGATTATCAGCACAGCCCCCACACAAGGATGTCCACACTGGACCACCAGGGACGCCACCAGGACCACCAGGGATGCCCACCACTAGTCACCACCAGTTATGCCCCCCTAGACCATCAGGAATGCCAATCAGTGCCCACAATGGATGCCAATCAGTTCCCACAATGGATGCTAATCAGTGACCACAGTGGGCATCACTGATTGGCAGGCATTATTGTTTGGCATTTATTGGCATCCATCAGTACCATCCATTAGTGTATATCAGTGCCACCTATCAATGCCCATCCGTGCCACCTATCAGTGCCCATCCATGCCCATCTGTGCCACCTATCAGTGCCCATCTGTGCTGCCTTTCAGTACCCAGTGCCACCTCATCTGTGCCCATCTGTCCCGCCTTATTAGTGCCCGACAGTGCAATTGTATTGGCTAAGTGGTTAAGTTATCTTGGACTCTTGAACATTTGGTGCTTTCATTGGATTGTATGTGCGTGGATTGTCAATTCCGGGTCTTTTCCCATTTCCTGGAGTGGTCCCGTTTTGTAGTGTGTTGCTGAACCAGAGCCAGTGATATTTTCAGTGACCCTTAGAAAATAAGAATCCAGTGGCCTGCTTTTCTTGTGTTTGGGTGTCTACATATGACTGTGCTGTCCAGTAGGCACAGTGCACTCAGTAAAAGGTCTGATCAGACATGCCCCCTCTCTGGTTTGACACATCCTTTTTCTCTCTCTGCAAAACAGGTCTGTGTGAGGACATAAAGGGGTGTGGCTGTGATGAGGGGTGTGGCTGTAGTGAGGGGTGTGGCTGTAGTGAGGGGTGTGGCTGTAGTGAGGGGTGTGAATGTTACTCAGCTCTACCAGCCCAGAGCACTGGAGGAGGAGGGCAGGAGGCAACATTTTCACTGAGAGAAAAGGGTATTTTAGGGGATTTCCAAGCAAAATCATAACATACAAGAAGAATACAAAACTATAAAGAGAAAAAAAGACGTGGGACTTTGTTTGGGCTTTAAATACACACTGGCACTGATTTGTAGCATGGCGGAGATGTTTATGCCTCATGCACAGCTCAGGCATATTTCATTGGGAGGGTCAATGACACAAACATACCAGTGCGGGCTCAGAAAAGGTGGTCTCAGCCTCTAGGGCAGGGGTAGGCAACCCTGGCTCTCCAGCTGTTTTGAAACTACAAGTCCCATGAGACATTGCAAGACCCTGACAATCATAGGCATGACTCCTAGAGGCAGAGGCATGATGGGATTTGTAGTTTCATCACAGCTGGAGGGCCGAGGTTGCCTTCCCCTGCTCTAGGGCAAAGTAGCCATATACAAGTATAAAACGGGCTGAATAGAAACATTTTATAGAACATATATTACAATGGCTACAAAGGTTTTCAAATTTTTTTGGTCCGCAGTTTTTATTTAGTTAAGGCGGTATGTTTGCAGCAACCAAATAGAAAGTTATGGGAAGAAATCTTTATCTGCAGCTTCTGCTGTAGGCCTGGAAATAAACGCTTTCATAAGCACGGGAGGCATGGTGGAGAGTGAAGCCAGAGGATGGGGCTGTTACAGGGCGTGAGTTGTGAATGAATAAAACACTTAGCAGCCTTTGTGGCCTGGTGACACCTCCCACGTTCTTGTTTCTACAGCGCCATCAACATAACGTGTGCCCGGAGGGCCTGAGAACAATCCCCTCTGAGCATGTGATCGCTGGAACGTCCAACCAAGACCCTCCTCTAACTGTCACTCTTATACTGTCTGCGGAACTTTGTTACTGTGCCAGAAAGACACATTTCTCAGAGGCTATGCCCTAGGGAAAAGCCCAGTACTTCATGTGTGCACGGAGGAGAAAGAGCTCTGAAACAAAAAACATTTTTTTGTAAGTTCCATAGCTGAAACATTACAAGAAATGTTTTCTTTATATTCCTTATTTTAGACCCAATGACTTCATCACTGGGTCACTGTGATTCACTATGCAATGAAAGAAGCAAGAGAATGTTCGAGGGAGGGAATGAAAGAAGCAAGCAAGGAAGGGAGGAAAGAGGGAAGAAAACAAGCAAGGAAAAAGGGAAGGAAGGAATAATAGAGTTAAAGACGAAAGGAAGGAAAAAATCGAGGGACAAAGGAAAGAAGGAAGAAAAGAAGCAAGAAAAAGAGAGAAAGAGGAAATAAGAAAAAAGTAGCAAGGAAGGAAAGGATAGGAGGGGGGGGGGGGGGGAGGAAGCAAAGAAACAAAGAACAGAAGGAATGAGAGAGGAATAGAAGCAATGATGAAAGGGGGGGAAAAGAAGCAAGGGAAGAAAGGAATAAGAGAGGAAAAGAAGCAAGTAAGGCATGAGGGAAGAAAGGAAGCAATGGAGGAGGGAAGGGGGGAGAAGGTAAGCAAGGGAGAAGGAAAGAAGGGAAGCAAGGGAAGGGGGAAGAAAGGAAACAAGAAAGAAGGGGATGAAGGAATAAGAGGAAAAGAAGCAAGGAAAAAGGGAAGGAAAGATGCATGGGAGGAGGGAAGAAAAGACGCAAGGAAAGAAAAAAGGGAAGGAAGGAATAAGAGAGGGAAAAAATCAATTAAGCAAAGAGGGAAGAAAGGAAGCAATGGAGGAGGGAAGAGGAAGAAGGGAAGCAAAGGAGGAGGGAAGGGGGAAGAAGGGAAGCAAGAGAGGAGGGAAGGGGGAAGAAGGTAAGCAAGGGAAGAAGGGAAGCAAGGGGGGGGGGGGGAAGCAAGGGAAGCAAGGGGGGAGGAAGGGAAGAAGGGAAGAAGGGAAGCAAGGGAAGGGGGAGAAGGAAAGCAAGGGAGGAGGGAAGAAAGGAAGCAAGGGGAGGAAGGGAAGCAAGAGGGAAGAAATAAAGGAAGCAAAGGAAGGGGGGAGAAGGGAAGCAAGGGAGGAGGGAAGAAAACAAGCAAAGGAGGAGGGAAGGGGGAAGAAGGGAAGCAAGGGAGGAGGGAAGAAAATAAGCAAATGAGGAGGGAAGAAATTTAGCAAGGGAGGAGGGAAGAAGGGAAGCAAGGGAGGAGGGAAGGGGGAAGAAGGGAGGAGGGTAGAAAGGAAGCAAGGGAGGAAGGAAGAAAGGAAGCAAGGGAGGAGGGAAGGGGGAATAAGGGAGGAGGGAAGAAATGAAGCAAGGGAGGAGGGAAGAAGGGAAGCAAGGGAGGAGGGAAGGGGGAAGAAGGGAGGAGGGTAGAAATGAAGCAAGGGAGGAAGGAAGAAAGGAAGCAAGGGAGGAGGGAAGGGGGAAGAAGGGAGGAGGGAAGAAATGAAGCAAGGGAGGAGGGAAGAAGGGAAGCAAGGGAGTAGGGAAGGGGGAAGAAGGGAGGAGGGAAGAAATGAAGCAAGGGAGGAGGGAAGAATGAAAGCAAGGGAGTAGGGAAGGGGGAAGAAGGGAATCAAGGGAGGAGGGAAGAAAGGAAGCAAGAGAGGAGGGAAGGGGGAAGAAGGGAAGCAAGAGAGGAGGGAAGGGGGAGAAGGGAAGCAAGGGAGGAGGGAAGAAACAAAGCAAAGGAGGAGGGGAGAAAAGAAGCAAGGGGGGAGGGAAACAAGGGAGGAGGGAAGGGGGAAGAAGGGAAGCAAGGGAGGAGGGGAGCAAGGGAGGTGGGAACAAAGGAAGCAAGGTAGGAGGGAAGAAAGGAAGAAAGAAGCAAGGGAGGAAGGAAAGATGGAAGAAAGGAAGCAAGGAGAAAAAAGGAAGGAAGGAAAAAAGAGGAAAAGAAGAAGGGTAGGAAAGAAGCAAGGAAGAAAGTAGGTAGGAAGGGAAGAAAAAAAGGAAGGAAAGCATAAGAGAGGAAAAGAAGGAAGGAAGGAAGGAAGGAAAGGGAAAGAAAAAAGGAAGCAGTTTGTCACATACAGGAGATTTCTTGTGGTTATATCTCGGTCATACAGAGAGTGTGGTTTATTAACTGCCACCCCAGTTTGCCAGCACTGAACATGGAATTCCCGTCTTTGGAAATATTAGTATGTAAATAAACAAGCAAATTGTGAAAGTGTTTGGAGCATTCCCTGTGAGTGATGTGAGCCTTTCCCAGTGTTTGCAGTGAACCTTCTCTGGGACATTTTCCCTCATTTTGTAGTTTGCATTATTTAGTGAGGCATCAATCCAAAGCAAATTCCATTGGTGCCATTTTTAAAAACACATTGCAATGGGCCTGTCAGATATCTTACCGTATATGGCTGTGGGACTGCAAATTCCCTCTGTGACTTGTTCAGTGATTGAGTGCCTGTTCTTTGGCCAATGTAAACATCACAATGGTCATCTGTGTCTCTGCAGCTCTATTTGTGGGGATGGAGAACCCCAAACAGCACGACTAAAGTGAGGGCCAGTGTGGGCCAGTCCTCACCGCTTCCCTTGCTTGGTCTCTGGTGCTTCTACATGGAGTTACATCTGATATTGAAATATGTGTAAACCTCTAACTGAATGACATATAGTTTGCTCTGTGCATGGTGAATCATAAATAATTCATTTTCTAATAAAATACTTGTTTTCATCATTACTTAATCTTGGTTTCATCTCAGTGCAGCTGATCTCCTGCAGCCTCTTTGCAACAATTTCCTGTCTACATGCACTCCAGCGATGGTAGCATGGCTTTTCTTAGCGTGGGTTTTCTGATGGTGAGAACACTGGACTATGCTCAAAGGCCTCTTTTAATCACTTACTGAATATGCAGCTTCTTTAACTTTTATTTATTTTTTATGTTCCTGGTTAAGCTGGTGCCATGACCACTGACCCAGGTTTTCTGTTTCAGGGTGGCTGCTTTCATTTGCAGTGTCCAGTGGAGCCACCCTTGCACCCTTGCATGCAGGGACCAGAGTTATGTCTCCCTACACTGTGTGTACCAATAGAAACATACAGCACTGTAGCCTTGAATTGCGAAAGGCACTCCCTCCTTCTCTCTTTTCTCCAAGCTAACAGACTGCACTGTCCAATGTTAAAGCATATTAAACTCGAATACAAAAATCTATTACATTGTAACTTACCAGTCCTTGCATGTAGTGGGTGCGATAGTGTTCTTTTTTTAGGCATTTTATTCTTTTTTTTTCACCTGGTGATTCAGCAAGTAAATAAGTCTGCTCATTTTCAACTTCATTTAACAGACCAAGCTGTTCAGAAAAAAAGTGTCAGTTAGAGGGTTGAGCCAAACCGTTCTATACTGTCAGGAGAGCTTACAATGAACAGAGAAATACAAATCAAATCAATATTTGGTGTGACCACCCTTAGCCTTCAAAACAGCATCAGTTCTTGGAGGTACACTTACACACAGTTTTTGAAAGAACTCGACAGGTAGGTTTTTCCAAAAATCTTGGAGAACTAACCACACATCTTCTGTGAATGCAAGTTGCCTCAAATCCTTTTGTCGCTTCATGTAATCCCAGACAGACTCCATGATGTTAAGATCAGGACTCTGTGGGGGCCAAACCATAACTTCCAGGACTCCTTGTTCTATTTTACGCTGCAGATAGTTCTTAAAGACATTTGCTGTGTGTGTTGGGGTCGTTGTTCTGCTGCAGAATAAATTTGGGGCCAATCACACACCTCCCTGATGGTATGTCATGATATTAAAGTATCTGCCTGTATTTCTCAGCATTGGGGACACTATTGAACCTGACCAAATCTCCAATCCAATTTGCATAAATGCACCCCCACACTTGCAAGGAACCTCCACCATGCTTCACTGTTGTCAACAGACACTCATTATTGTATCGCTCCCCAAATCCATCCTTAGTGCTTAAAAGCATTCAAAACGCCAAGATCAGCGTTTTTGAATACTTTTTATTTTCAAAAAATTGCGCCGTTGACAACCAGGTAAACCAGAAGTGATGTCAGGTCCTCGGTTCCGGGTTACCATAGCAGAGACCCGATCAAAGCCAATTCCGGCTGTGTATGGGTCGCCAACCAGCTGGGGGATTTGCTGTCTTGTCATACGGGAGACCCAGAGAGAGCGTCAGAAGGCAGTGGGAGGGAGGGGCTATCCCATTCCACTGCTTATAACAGCAATCTAGTGGCTAGTTAGCCGATCCGATTGCTTTAGCAAGAAAACCAACCGTCGGTTCGAAAAAATGGTACAGGTGCCGGCACCCCCCCCCCCCCCCCCCCACCCCCCCCCCCCCCCCCCCCCCCCCCCCCCCCCCCCCCCCCCGCCCCCCCCCCCCCCCCCCGCCCCCCCCCCCCCCCCCCCCCCGTACAACCACATGACATACCAGGTACGTGATTTGGCGGAAAGTGGTTAACTGACTTTGTATCGGCTCAGCATACCTGCACAGGATAGAGTCCATTATGGCAGCTCTCCAGACTTAGTATCTTTAGACGATTTGCAATCTTAGTAGGCCCAGTAAGCTGACGGCAGCATGACTTATATTATGCGCAAACCCCCCCCCCCCCCCCCCCCTATTTTATACAGCACAGGACCAGTGGGTCGGACCCAAGACCCAAGAAAGCCAAGAAGGACTCGGGAAGCAAGTTAACTCTAACCCTCTCGACTGGGGCAGCATTAAACGCAACCTGCTTACATACTTATAAAAACTTTGTATATAGTGAATACAGATGAGCTTGGTTGTCCTCTGAATTCATTTATGTTCAAACTCCAAATTTGTGCAGACTGTGTCATCCTGGTCCTGCAGCTCACACAGACAAAGAGGTGGGTATGACCCGGCCCACAGCTCAATGGAGTTAAAAAAAAGAGAGATTGAGTGGGTCCACCCTGGTCCTCAAGTCCTCCTGCCAGAACACCTGGCTGATTATAGAAAGGCTGAGAAGCTTCAAGGGAAGAGGTGGTGGAGTATAAAAAGTTAAAGCTCGGGATTCAGATAGACATGAGTTTGGAGTACGCTTGAGCTCTTCTCTAATAGTGACCGTTCGGCCTCATGCACACAGGGCATTTTTCCAAAAAAGAAATTCTGATGTACAAGATTTCCAAAGTGTGCCACATCCCAACGATCTCATGTATGTGCAATTAAATAAGATGTAAGTCACCAGCACGTTAGGCCTTTATTGGCTATGCATTTTGGGATTAATATACTAACTTATTGTTGATTATTTGTATTTGAATTTTATAGATTATATTTTTCCTGTTAAACCCTAATGAAGGAGGCAACAGTCATCTCTGAAACGCATTGGGTATAGGATTTCTGTATCATCAATTTGCATATCTTGATTCTCCAATGTTCATGACTTTTTTCAATATTCAATGTATTTTTCTACAAAATTATTTTTCTTAATTTTTATTGTCTGTTGGTAGTGCCTCAAAAATGCCACCCCCAGGGGTTTTCTTTCTTTCTACAGGGAATTTTTCCTGCCGCTTTTAGTAGCATCAGGCGTTTTTATTTTTTTTTTACAGCATAAAATCATCTCTCTGTGTTAGGTTTTTAGGAGCTGTAAGTGGCATAGGTGTTTTAAAGCTGTAAAAAAAAAACAGGGCCAGGGTATTCTGGAGCAGGAACGCTAAGCTGTAAAAAAAAGTCTGACACGTGCGTTAACACTGAATACGGCGTTAAGCCGTGTCAAGATTTTTTAAGCTGTAGTAATTGGATTTGGGAGTGGAAAATAGAAGAGGGCAGAGAAACGCTGCTAAATGGTAACGCTGCTAAACGCGCATTAATGCCAATGCAAAACGCTTCTAAAAGCGTGTTTTACAGCTGATTTTTCATGGCGTCAGTACTGGCTTTGCAGCTCGTTTTTTTGTGTGCATGAGGCCTTAGGTGTGTGAGAAGCACTTGGAGGGTTCACCGACTATGAGTTGGTAAGGCCTCTTTCACAAATGCTGTCCATTTGTCCGTATTTCATCCATCCGCTGATGGAGGAAAAACGAACATCAGTGCATCTCTATGGAAAAATGGCTGTTAATGAATGATCATCCATTTACAGTGGTGTGAAAAAGTGTTTGCCCCCTTCCTCATTTCCTGTTCCTTTGCATGTTTGTCACACTTAAGTGTTTCGGAACATCAAACCAATTTAAACAATAGTCAAGGACAACACAAGTAAACACAAAATGCAATTTGTAAATGAAGGTGTTTATTATTAAAGGTGAAAAAAAATCCAAACCATCATGGCCCTGTGTGAAAAAGTGATTGCCCCCCTTGTTAAAACATACTATAACTGTGGTTGTCCACACCTGAGTTCAATTTCTCTAGCCACACCCAGGCCTGATTATTGCCACACCTGTTCACAATCAAGGCATCACTTAAATAGGAGCTGCTTGACACAGTAAGGTCCACCAGAAGATCCTTAAAAGCTACACATCATGCCGAGACCCAAAGAAATTCAGGAACAATTGAGAAAGAAAGTAATTGAGATCTATCAGTCTGGAAAGGGTTATAAAGCCATTTCCAAAGCTTTGGGAATCCAGCGAACCACAGTGAGAGCCATTATCCACAAATGGCGAAGACATGGAACAGTGGTGAACCTTCCCAGGAGTGGCCGGCCGCCCAAAATTACCCCAAGAGCGCAGCGACGACTCATCCAAGAGGTCACAAAAGACCCCACAACAACTTCCAAGGAACTGCAGGCCTCACTTGCCTCAGTAAAGGTCAGCGTTCATGCCTCCACCATCAGGAAAAGACTGGGCAAAAATGGCCTGCATGGCAGAGTTCCAAGGAGAAAACCACTGCTGAGCAAAAAGAACATCAAAGCTCATCTCAATTTCTCCACAACACATCTTGATGATCCCCAAGACTTTTGGGACAACATTCTGTGGACCGATGAGACAAAAGTGGAACGTTTTGGAAGGTGTGTGTCCAAGTATATCTGGCATAGAAGGAACACTGCATTTCAGAAAAAGAACATTATACCAACAGTAAAATATGGTGGTGGTAGTGTGATGGTCTGGGCTGTTTTGCTGCTTCAGGACCTGGAAGACTTGCCGTGATAAAAGGAACTATGAATTCTGCTGTCTACCAAGAGATCCTGAAGGAGAATGTCCGACCATCTGTTCGTGTACTCAAGCTGAAACGAACTTGGGTTCTGCAGCAGGACAATGATCCTAAACACACCAGCAAATCCACCACCGAATGGCTGAAGAAAAACAAAATGAAGACTTTGGAGTGGCCTAGCCAAAGTCCTGACCTGAATCCTATTGAGATGTTGTGGTATGACCTTAAAAAGGCAGTTCATGCTCGAAAACCCTCTAATGTAACTGAATTAGGACAATTCTGCAAAGATGAGTGGGCCAAAATTCCTCCAGGACGCTGTAAAAGCCTCATTGCACGTTATCGCAAACGCTTGGTTGCAGTTGTTGCTGCTAAGGGTGGCCCAACCAGTTATTAGGTTTAGGGGGCAATCACTTTTTCACACAGGGCCATGATGGTTTGGATTTTTTTTCACCTTTAATAATAAACACCTTCATTTACAAATTGCATTTTGTGTTTACTTGTGTTGTCCTTGACTATTGTTTAAATTGGTTTGATGTTCCGAAACACTTAAGTGTGACAAACATGCAAAGGAACATGAAATGAGGAAGGGGGCAAACACTTTTTCACACCACTGTATATCAGTTTACATCTGCATCCCCGTCATCATCCGTTTTTTTAAACTAATTAAGGCCCCTTTCACACGGACAATCCGTTCAGGTCCGCCTGTCAGTTTTTTAGGCGAATCTGAACAGACACTCCATGGAGGTCTATGGAGGGACGGATGTCAGCGGTTACATGTCCGCTGACATCCGACCCGCTCCAATCGGATCCATCTTCATCCTACCCCCATAGAGGAGAGCGGCGCTCTGACAGCTCCGTCCCTGCACAGTGTGCAGAGACAGACCTGTCATCTGCTTGCTCAGCGGGGATCGACGGAGCGATCCCACTCTGAGCAGAGCGGGCTCCGTAGACGGACACGTCCGTGTGAAGGAGCCCTAAAGCTCTAATTTTCTTCAGTTAAAAAAACCTGACAAATGTTTTCTTGTTAAAAAAAAAAAAAAAAAACCTGACAAATGTAAACTGACAAATGGTCAGTTTTTCATCTGTTTTTGAATTGGTAGTGGATGTAAAAAAAAATATAAAAAACTGATGAAAAACTGATGAAAAACTGATGAGCACTGATAAAAACCTGATGAAAAACGGATGAATACTTCATCCATTTTGACGTGACTGAAATGATGAAATGAACGGTCCGCATGCGTGAAACGGGGCCCAAGGCTAAATAAAGGCCTACTCATACCTCCCAACTTTTTGAGATGGCAACTAGGCCCACCTATTAGAAAAAGTATGTAGGCATAGGGACACACACCCTGCCATGCCCCCTTAGGCCCCTTTCACACTGACGGACCGTTCAGGTCCGCCTGTCAGTTTTGACGGCGGACCTGAACGGGTGCTCCATGCTAGTCTATGGAGTGTCGGATGTCAGCGGAGACATGTCCGCTGACATCCGACCCGGTCCGATCCGCCAAAAGCAGACGGATGGCTCTACGTCCGGATCCGTCGCTGGCGGATCGGATCGGGTGAGATCTGATGAAAACAGACACGCTGTCCGTTTTCATCCGATCTCTCAATAGAGACCAGTGGCGCTCGACAAGCCCCTCCCCGCTCAATGAGCAGAGAGGGACTTGTCATCCGGCGGCTCAGTGGAGATCAACGGAGATATCTCCCGCTGAGCCGGCGGACAGAGGCGGACTCTGTGCAAGCGGATCCGCCTCGTCTGAAAGGGGCCTTTAAGGAAAATTATAGAAAAAAAGATTAGTTGTGCTTTTTCTACCACTGCTGTTCCTTTATACTTGCTTTTTAAATTTACAAATGCAGCAATTTAGAAATGAGATGAAAGGTTTAGCACTGGGAAACACTTTTTGAAACATAAATAGTGCAGGTTATATATAAGTAATCCCTCAGAGAAACTGTATTGTACCATGCCTCCCTGCCACCGAGCTATCATCTGAGATTGTCCCCTGTCACAATATATATATATGTGCAAAACACTGAAACAGCAAAGAAAAATATGTCCACAAGAACAAACGACCATTGACCATTTCTTTATAGAAACCCAAGAATGTGCCTTTGTGTTTAAACACTCCATAAACATTCCATCTCCGAGCAAACATTGCCTTTGTTCTGTGTTATTGTCTGATGTATGGGCGGGATTATTGATAGGAGTGACATTTTACGGGCTGCTTGAGCGCAGGACTCCGGCTAATGCTCTGCGAAGGGATCTGACAGCCTGAAAGAGGGGAGAGTGGCTAAATGGGGCTTTTTGGCTAAAAAGAGAGGAATAATAGTGACAAGTGAGGATATAACTGCGGGCAATCGTCGATAACCTTTCCTGTGAACTTGGGAGAGTCACTTTTGTTTTGCCGCCCTTCATGCGTAAGAAATGAATTTGCAAGCAAATGCCACGTCGGTGAGGAGAGGTGGTGGAGTGTGCCAGGGTGGCCGGGACTCGGAGGGACCCTCTGTGGAAGGTGGAGAGGGACTTACACAGAGCCCAGCTACAATAACTGTCTTCACATTGGGAGGGTGAATTGATGCTTCTGTTTTCTCCTAGAAAAATAAAGCTTTAAAAAAAATATACACAGAAGTTTTTCATTGCTGTCTGTGTCCTTCATTCACTCTCTCCAGGTAACCATTGTCATGATGTAGAATTCTAAATTTTACCGTTGTCACCAGAATGGGAAGTTAGGGTAAATCTCACCATACACTGTATATTATGAGGGGTCTCCACCATCGTTGTTATGAGTTCTCAGGTTTGAACAGCTGCTGTGTTCATTTAAAAGAGTTTCCACCAACCCTGTGCTGAAACTGCACTCCTGTGCCCATTATGAGGGGCTCCCACTAGCCCTTTGCTAGATTCCCAGGTCTGAACACCTGCTGTGCCCATTGTGAGGGGTTTCTACCATCCATGTGCTGAGTTCCTGGGTGTGCACACCTGCTGTGCCCATTATGAGGGGCTCCCACTAGGCCTTTCTGGGTTCCCAGGTCTGCACACCTGCTGTGCCCATTATGTGGGGTTTCCACCACCCCTGTGCTGAGTTCCTGGGTCTGCACACCTGCTGTGCCCATTATGAGGGGCTCCAACCATCCCTGCACTGACTTTCCATAGCTTGCCATCTCCTGTGTCCATTATGAGGGGCTCCTACTAGGCCTTTCTGGGTTCCCAGGTCTGCACACCTGCTGTGCCCATTGTGAGGGGTTTCTACCATCCATGTGCTGAGTTCCTGGGTCTGCACACCTGCTGTGCCCATTATGAGGGGCTCCAACCATCCCTGCACTGACTTTCCGTAGCTTGCCATCTCCTGTGTCCAATATGAGGGGTTCCCGCCATCACTTAATGTGCCCATTACCAGGGATTGTTACATCTCTGTGTAGAGTTCCAGAGTCTATACACTTGTTGTGTATATTATGAGGGGTTTCCACCAGGCCCGGACTGGGACAAAAAATAGGCCCGGACTGAGCAGCCAATTTTTTCAGGAACGGGAGGGAATCGGTAGGCATTCGCGAGGGTGGCTGGTGTAGGTGTCCTCCACACTGTAATGTACAGGTGACACTGTGATATAATTGGCACAGCACTGTAAAGTGGCACTGTAATGATTACAGTGCCCCTTTACAGGCAGGCCCCTTTATATTACAGTGCCCCTGCAATTATCCCCCCCCTTTTCTCTGTAATCACAGTGCAGATCTCCAGATCCTCCTGCCCCCTTACATCAGAGTCCACACAGACCCCCCCTTACATCAGAGCCCCCTCACATCAGAGTCCACACAGACCCCCTTACATCATAGCCCCCTTACATCAGAGTCCAAACAGACCCCCTTACATCAGAGTCCGCACAGACCCCCCTACATCAGAGCTCCCTTACATCAGAGTCCGCACAGACCCCCTTACATCATAGCCCCCTTACATCAGAGTCCAAACAGACCCCCTTACATCAGAGTCTGCACAGACCCCCCTACATCAGAGCTCCCTTACATCAGAGTCCGCACAGACCCCCTTATGTCAAAGCCCCCTTACATCAGAGTTCGCACAGACCCCCTTACATCAGAGCCCCCTTACATCAGAGCCCGCACAGACCCCCTTACATCAGAGCCCCCTTACATCAGAGTCTGGACATACCCCCAGGGTGTGCACACCTGCTGTGCCCATTATGAGGGGCTCCCACTAGGCCTTTCTGGGTTCCCAGGTCTGCACACCTGCTGTGCCCATTATGTGGGGTTTCCACCACCCCTGTGCTGAGTTCCTGGGTCTGCACACCTGCTGTGCTCATTATGAGGGACTCCAACCATCCCTGCACTGACTTTCCATAGCTTGCCATCTCCTGTGTCCATTATGAGGGGTTCCCGCCATCACTTAATGTGCCCATTACCAGGGATTGTTACATCTCTGTGTAGAGTTCCAGAGTCTATACACTTGTGTATATTATGAGGGGTTTCCACCAGGCCCGGACTGGGACAAAAAATAGGCCCGGACTGAGCAGCCAATTTTTTCAGGAACGGGAGGGAATCGGTAGGCATTCGCAAGGGTGGCTGGTGTCGGTGTCCTCCACACTGTAATGTACAGGTGACACTGTGATATAATTGGCACAGCACTGTAAAGTGACACTGTAATGATTACAGTGCCCCTTTACAGGCAGGCCCCATTATATTACAGTGCCCCTGCAATTATCCTCCCCCCCCTTTTCTCTGTAATCACAGTGCAGATCTCCAGATCCTCCTGTCCGCACAGACCCCCCCTTACATCAGAGCCCCCTTACATCAGAGTCCGCACAGACCCCCTTACATCAGAGCCCCCTTACATCAGAGTCCAAACAGACCCCCTTATATCAGAGCTCCCTTACATCAGAGTCCGCACAGACCCCCTTACATCAGAGCTCCCTTACATCAGAGTCCGCACAGACCCCCTTACATCAAAGCTCCCTTACATCAGAGTCCGCACAGACCTCTTTACATCAGAATCCGCACAGACCACCTTACATCAAAGCCCCCTTACACCAAAGTCCGCACAGATCCCCTTACATCAAAATCCGTACAGACCCCCTTACATCAGAGCTCCCTTACATCAGAGTCTTCACACACCCCCTTACATCAGAGCCCCCTTACATCAGAGTCTGGACATACCCCCTTACATTAGAGCCCCCTTACATCAGAGCCCGCACAGACCCCCTTACATCAGAGCCCCCTTACATCAGAGTCTGGACATACCCCCTTACATTAGAGCCCCCTTACATCAGAGTCCGCACTGACCCCCTTACATCAAAATCCGCACAGACCCCCTTACATCAGAGCCCCCTTACATCAGAGTCCGCACAGACCCCCTTACATCAGAGTCCGCACTGACCCCCTTACATCAGAGTCCACACTGACCCCCTTACATCAGAGTCCACACAGACCCCCTTACATAAGAGTCCACACAGACCCCCTTACATCAGAGTCTGCACAGACCCCCTTACATCAGAGTCCGCACAGACCCCCTTACATCAGAGTCCGCACAGGCCCCCTTACATCAGAACCCCCTTACATCAGAGTCCGCACAGACCCTCTTACATCAGAGCCCCCTTACATCAGAGTCCGCACAGACCCCCTTACATCAGAGTCCGCACTGACCCCCTTACATCAGAGTCCACACAGACCCCCTTACATCAGAGTCCGCACAGACCCCCTTACATTAGATTCTGCACAGGACCCCCCTTACATCAGATTCTGCACAGGACCCCCCTTAGAGTCTGCAGAATTTCCACCACGACCCCTTTCACACTGGGGCGCTTTTGAGCTAAAAATAGTGCCCGTAAAGCACCTGAAAAACGTGTCCCCTACAGTGTCAGTGTGAAAGCCCAAGTGCGTTCACACTGAGGCGATGCGCTGGTAGGACGTTAAAAAAACTCTTGCAAGCAGCATCTTTGGAGCTGCGGAGGAGTGCTGTATACACTGCTCCTCCACCGCTCCTACCCATTGAAATGAATGGGCAGCGCGGCTGAACCGCCGGCAAACACGCTTTTTGGGTGGTTTTAACTCCTTTTCTCAGCTAGCAGGGGGTTAAAAGCGCCCCGCTAGTGGCCAAATACCTATGAAAAAATATGGTAAAGCACCGCTAAAAATAGCGGCGCTTAACCGCCGATGCCGCCCCAGTGTGAAAGGGGTCTTACTGTAAGGGGGAGCTCTGTGGACTCTAATGTAAAGGGGAACCCTTATTTAAGAGGGGATCTCATGTAAAGAGTCCATGCTATGCAAAGGGGAACTACTGATGTAAGGGGTTCTTTGGTCATCAAAGCCCCCCTCTTGAATCAGAGTCCACAGAGAACCCCTTAAATTCGTTTTACACAGTGGGAGGCAGGAGAGAGGGTGATCTTACTCACCCCAGGATGGAGGCTCAGGCACAGGCTGTCTGTAGCATGCATCTTCTGAGGTAAAACTTCCTTCACATGTTCTCCCCGAGTGTGTGGGCGGGACAGACACATAAGTAGAGGGGCGGGAGGAGGAGGAAGAAGTCCACTGTCTGTCCAAGCTGAGAGCGGAACTATCAGCAGCGGTTCTGAGGCTGAGGTGTGTGTAAGAGACACACAGCTCAGCCCATGCACCCGCTAACTTCATTTGTAGTTCCGGCCGGAGAAGACACAGGCTCAGCCGCAAAGCGGTGGGGAGCAGCAGCCACGGCCTGTGTTGACCCTGTCCGGGCCGCCGCTTACCTCCCGCTGTGCTGCCTGGACATCAACAGGCCGCGGAGCGGGCGGCTCGGCCCATGCGGTCACGGCCTACCGGGCATTTGCCCGGTCTGCCCTATGGCCAGTCCGGGCCTGGTTTCCACCATAACTGTATCTGTACACCTCAGACCAGGGATTCCCACATTTCTGTGCTAAGTTCCAGGGTCTATACACCTGCTGCACATATTTTGAGGTGTACCCACCATCATTGTGTTGAGTTCCTAGGTCTGTACACCTCATACCAGGTATTCCTACATCTCTGTGCTGAGTTCCTGGGTCTATACACCGGCTGAGCATATTATGAGGGATTCCCACCACCCCTACTGATTTTTTTTTATTATTTTAATATTATGGAGAATTGAACTAGAGGTTCTGAACATCTGGCACTATAGCTGGGAGATCTTCTTACTGGAGTCTTTAAGACATGAAAGATGTCAACATTTGGCCCTTAAAACAGTAGAGAACTTTATATAAAATTCAGCGTAAACCGTATTTAAATTGCCAGCTCAGTCCTTACACAATCTTTAATTATATTTAATCCACTTACGGTGGAGCTCCGGCCCAACAGCCAAATGCACAGCTGAGACACATCATTATAAATAAGTCAGAATGTTTCAAGCACATAAAACAACCATTAAACTTCCAGCGCAACTTTCTGATTACGGCCTTCAGAAATATTTATGTGAAAGTTGACATTCCATCCCATGGCGGGAGCTGCTATATACATTGTAGGGCTGCCTATTGTTCTCAATTATCAGCCACGGGGAGGTCACTGTGAAGCTGCCAGTGTTGTCTTTTACTAGTAGGAAGTGAGCTGTGTGTCGGGAATCATCTCCCTTCAAGATCAGCACTTTATCAGGGCCATCTCGATAAGCTTCTGCAATGTTTGCACGCCGATCCAGGAATGTTATCAGCGGCTATTTAAGTGATTTTTTTCTAAAGAAAAAGAAAAAGATAAGCCTTTTTTTTGCTTTTGTAGAAGAATAGAATATTTTCTATGTGATCCAAGCCACACCTGGAAGGAAATCACGCGAGGTGGAAAAGTACCGCGGAACTCTTTGAAACCGGAAACACGGGGCTGTCAAATATTTAAGGACCCCGTTCACACCTGAGTGATCTGAAGTGTGATTTGAGGTTTTACCAAAAGCGGTTCGATGCTCAACTCTCGCATTTCCATTATATTTATTGGTGCCATTCTTACCGGAGCTCGAAGCTCATTGTTCAAAAAAGAATACAAGCTTCTTATGCTGCACTTGTGTGTTTCGGCCTCAATAGACTTCGAAAGGGCGCTTGAGAAACATGCAAAAATTACATTTTTGGTGTTTTTTTTGCCTTTACGTTGATAAAAATATTATTATTTATCATACAGGATTTATATAGCGCCAACAGTTTGCGCAGCGCTTTACAAAATGAAGGCAGACAGTACAGTTACAATACAATTTGCTACAAGAGGAATCAGAGGGCCCTGCTCGTTAGAGTTTACAATGTAAGATATTATAAAATAATGATTGTAAAAAAGTTGAAACCTGAAATGCACACAAAAGCACTTAAAAATGCCTGTACAAACACTTAAAATTCACCAAAGATGCTCAGATCAGGTGTGATTGGCAAATCAAGGGTTTGGTAACCACTTGAGCTCCCAAAGGTTTTACCCCCCTTCATGACCAACCCATTTTTTGCTATTTAGCACTGTGCTACTTTAACTGTGCAGTTGTGCAACGCTACACCCAATAAAAATTTACATACAATTTTTCCCACAAATAGAGCATACCTTTGGTGGTATTTGATCACCACTGGGTTTTTCATTATTATTTTTTTTATTATATAAGGGAAAAAGGACTGAATATTTTGAAAAAAATATATATATATTTTTTTACTTTCTCCTATAAAAGGTATCCAATTAAAAAAAATAGAAAAAAAATCAAATTTCTTCATAAATTTAGGTCAAAATACATTCTGCTACATGTCTTCTGTAAAAAAATAAAAATAAAAATCCCAATTAGTGTATATTAATTTATTTTTGTGGAAGTTAAAGGCATCTACAAACTATGGTATACAGTATATACTGGATTTTATTTCATTTTTATACTAGTAATGGCAGTGATCAGCAACTTATAGTGGGACTGTAATAGTATGGCGGGCACTAACTGACATTGGGTGGGAACTGACTGACACTGACATCACTAGTGACACTAATACAGTGATCAGTGCTAATACTATACACTTGTTGTCTCTAAACTGTGGCCCGGGGGTCAGATGCGGCCCTTTGCTTGCTTTTATCCGGCCCTTGGGGCACTATTTCATCCACTGATACCAACAATGGGGCATAATACCCCCCACTGACACCAATGAAGGGGCCACTATTCCTCCCAATGACACCAATGATGGGACACAATTCATCCAAATGTCACCAACAATGGGGCCCAATGACGCCAACAATTGGGCACAATTCCTCCCATGAACACCAACAATGGGGCCCAATGACAATAATGGGGCACAATTACTTCCACTTACACTAATAGTGGGGCGCAAATACTCTCAATGAAACAAACAATGGGGTATTATTTTTTCCCACTGACGTCGGGACCTTTTCTACTCCCACTGTCCACAGACCGGCCCTCTTAAAGTCTGAATGATAGAAAACCGTCCCTTTGTTTAGAAAGCTTGGAGACCCCTGCTATATACCATCATTGTAATAATGACATGGACTGGGAAGGGGCTAACATCTCGGGGTAATCAAGGGGTTAAGTGAGTGTCTAACACGTGCTAATGTGTGTATTATGTGCTTTTTACTAAAAATCTTTTTGTTCCTTCTCCCTGCAAAGATATTGTTTCCCCTGTACAGAGCCCTGTGTTGTTGGTCAACACAGGGCTCTGGGCTGTGATTAAACACAGCAGATCAGCAGGTCCCGGCCATTAATTATTGTACCTGCTGGCAAAATCCTGCTGTGTCTAAAAGTCGCCCTGAACCCGGAAGAAGGCAACGACTTACAGGTATGTTGCTGTGCCCGTAGGCAGGGCCGTGACAAGGGGTGGGCAGGAGGGGCGGCTGCCCCTGGCGCAATGGTATATTGCAGGGGTAGGGGGCACCCTGAGCCTAACCCTAAGGGAAAGGGGGGCACAGTTTGGCATCTTTGCCCTGGGCACTGGATGACCTTGTCCCGACACTGCCCGTAGAAGCTACCTGTCCGCAGTACAATGTGGTCGGGTGGTCCTAAAGTGGTTACGTTTTTGACCGCAGTGACAAGAAAATTTAAAGGAGCAGGATGGAAATGTTATCTTAAACTATTTAAATTTTAACAGTGAATGTAGTTTTTATTTGGGAAAATCCATTCACTCCAAAATTGAATGTTCAAAGAAAAACCAAATTTCTTTACTTTCAAACAACATTCGGCAAGTCATCAAATGTACTGATGAGAATCTTTGTACGAACGTTCGCACAAAATTTACTAGTGTATAGCCTGCTTTATTTGCGTACTGCACATAGACAGTGAGCCATTTTTAAAATTGTGATGTAGCGAACTATAGTGGTGCAGGTTGTCGATGCGCGGGGGTTCCATTACTAATTAATGGCACCCGAGCGTCTGCTAAAGAGCAGTGTGTTTCTGAAAAACCGGCAACTTTGCGTACGTTCCCGACACACATAGATCTGAACCAAGCTTAACTCATGAACACATTACTTGTGGAGAACAAGGTTGCGGGTTGGCCGGTCC
Organism: Lithobates sylvaticus; assembly: GCA_028564925.1. Taxonomy (NCBI): domain Eukaryota; kingdom Metazoa; phylum Chordata; class Amphibia; order Anura; family Ranidae; genus Lithobates; species Lithobates sylvaticus. Next base: position 167,770,270 of record CM053029.1, read on the forward strand.
CCAAATATTTAGAGGTGGAGTCTGGGCCATAAAGCATACATAATTCGGGTGTGCCCACCTAGAAAGTGGATGCATGAAATGTATACCGTCTGTGCGGTTATCAGTGTCCTGGGATTGGGGACCATAATGTTGGTAAGTATTAGGCCCCTTTTACACGGGCAATCCGATCAGGTCCGCTTGTCAGTTTTTCAGGTGGAAATGAACGGACCCTCCAGTCTCTTCTATGGAGCAGCGGATGTCAGCGGACACGTGTCTGCTGATACCCACCGCCATCCAATCTGATCCTGTCTGCCAAAAACAGATGGATGGGGGACTTATTCCTGATCGGATCGAATGGCATCGTGTGGAAACAGACAGGCGGATGGTTTTTCATCCGATTGACCCATAGAAGAGAGTGGGCTGTGTCCGTGTCTGCTCTGCATAGCGAAGTGGACACGGACCAGTCATTCGCCTGCTCAGTGGGGATCAGTGGAGAGATCCCCTGCTGAGCAACCTGATCCCGCTTCACGGAGGCGTCCGTATGAAAGGAGCCTTAGACAGCTGGCTGAAGGTCCTACAGACATGTCAGAAGGTGCAGGATTCCTCGTTCCCCTGTGAGTTCAATCCACGTAATCATAGTACCAAAGGAACCACACTGCAGTGGGGGAGCAGAAATTTTAGCGCTGAGATTATAGGACATTTGTTGATCTTGCAGCGGAAATGCAGACTGCTCTCCAGGTGGAAACCTTGGCTCTCATCCTGCTAAACCTTCAATCGGCACTGTGTGGTTTGACTATTAGACATGTGCATTCGTTTTCGTCTGAATGCATTTTTTGTCCGAATTTTGGGAATTTTGAACGTGAAGAATCCGAAAACCGAAAGATCCGACATAAACAAATGCTTTATTTTCGTTTTCGTTGCGACAACAGTTCGATATGGATAGGAGATTCGACATGACGCTGACAATAGCGATCTGTGTCCATCGAACCTGTGGTCGAATGTGCCTAACCTTAGCTCTATTAGTTCAAGATTATTCTACATAGAGATTAAAGATTCGACATAGAGAGAAAAGATTCGACATAGAGAGAAAAGATTTGACATTATAGAGACAATAGCAAAAAAGGTTGAATGTGCCTAACCTAACTATTAGTCCAAGATTATTCGACATAGACAGAAAAGATTCGACATGAAGATTCAACGAAGCAGCCAGCGCGTGCGGACATTTATGGTCAAATGCTCCGCCCATAGGCTATAGAAGAATTCTAATGTTGGTTGACTAGTAATAATATTTAATAAATATAATTATTACTAGTGTATTATAATTCAATATTAGAATTCTACTATAGCTTGTAGGCAGAACATTCGACCGGAAATGTACGATTGCGGCGTCGTACAGTTTAGCTGCTCCGTCGAATCTTCTTAGAACATTCGACAGACACCATCGGCCTTCGATGACAGATTCGACCTTAATTATATCGGATTTTCGGACGAATGCATTTTTTAACAAAACAAAATAAATAAAAATGAATTTCGGGAGTAACTAAATTAATTTATTTTTCGGACGAAAACGAAATTCCGAAACAAAATATTTCAGTGTGCACATGTCTAGTGACTATCATCATGTCTATAAAATTACTGACCACGACAAAGTCGTTATCACAAAGGCAGAGATTTATTCGGATGTTTAAAGCCCTATACAACACGTTTTGTGGCGTACAAAGGCCACTTCTTCAGGTCTAGGGTTGGGGACAGGTTCCTCATGCAGCAGAGTGATCGACCCTTCATGACATTGTATAAGCACTCATTCATGATTATTCTACTTAGACGCCAACAGGTTAAAGTGGAGTTCCGCCCATATAAAAGTCAGCAGCTAAAAAAAGTGTAGCTGCTGACTTTTAATAATCGGACACTCACCTGTCCCACGGCCCAGCGATGCGGGCGAACGAAGCCCGCGCTCCTCTCCCCCTCCTCTCCTCGGCGCCGGCATTGTGAGTGTGGGCGCTTGGCTGTGGCTTCACAGCCGGGCAAGCACTGCGCATGCGCGAGCCGTGCTGCGTGCTGTAATTGGCCGAGCAATCTTCTGGGACTTGGGACATGTCGCAGAAGTTTGCACGGAGGGAGGGGGAGAGGTGATCTTCCTTCTGGCTCATCGAAAGGAAGTGGGAGCTACATGCCCCTAAAAAGAGGGTATCTCCCCCCCCCCAAATGTGGCATGTCAGGGGGTCACCTTCACTTAAAGCGGAATTTCCATTTTTGGGTGGAACTCCACTTTAAGCTTACATACATTCCCCACGCAGCAGAACAGCACTTGTAAAAATATATTTTCTTTAATGTATGTTTTATATTTTTTTTCTTTATTTGTTCCTCTTCCTTCAACAGAAAATTTCAAAAATATCTTATTTCTGGGTGTTTATTTCAGACTCAACCCGCCAAACCTGTCATGACTCGTGTGTCTCTCACAGCAGCCCTGCACGGCCTTTCCTTTCTGGAGTCTCACTCCTTTTGCTGCAATCTCACAATAAAATGCATCTATGGTCAAAAAATGTAAAATCTTTATATGAATTTCTACATTGTATTTCGATTACTTCTAGCCTACTCTTATTACATAGCTCCCAACGGTCCCTGTTTTGAGGGACTGTCCCGGATTTTGAGGGACTGTTCCGGATTTTGAGGGACTGTCCCTGATTTGGAGCAAAGTCCCTCTGTCCCTCTTTCCTCCTCATTTGTCCCTCATTTTGGTCTGATCTATATAATTGTATATAAAATGCACTATTTATCTTTAAAAAAGGTGTTTCCCAGTGCTAAACCTTTCATCTAATTTTTAAATTGCTGCATTTGTAAATTTCAGAAGCCAATATAAAGGAAAAGTAGTGGTAAAAAAAAAGGCACTTGTTGGTTTAACAATTTTTTTTGGTATAATTCTCATTTAAGAGGGTGTGGCAGGAGGTGTGTCCTATGCCTACATACTTTTGCCATTATTCCCCATCTCAAAAAGTTGGGAGGTGTGCTATGATTCTGGATAATGTGAAGGTTTATAAATTGACTTTGTGAGGATCCCCACACATTTACTCCCTTGAATTCTGTGACATGTAGCCACTATGCCCTAGGAGTAGGCACATTTCACAGAGCCTGCCTTCTGATCTACAGAGGAGCTGAGAGGAGGAGTTTCAGGAGACAGAGTCAGTACAGTAATCACTGCTTGCAGTCAACAAGGTACCATGGGATATGTAGTCCTTAGAAATTGAAAGTAAACAGCAGAGGAGGAGCTGCAAAGCATGCAGGGAATCCAGGAAGTTGTGGAAAGACCTGGCCAGCAGACAGGCAGCACGAAATAAGATTTTTCAAGTAAGCTTATATTGGATTGTAAAATAAAACTATTTGTATTGTTATTACAATGCTGATGTTATAAAAATTGATGTCTGTGCTGTGACTCTATAATTCCTGTCTTGCCATGGTGGGCAGAGCTGGGAAACCAAGGTCAGAGATTTCACTGTGCTGCTTATTATTCTATTTAAAATAAAATTCATTAATGTATTTCAAAACTTGGATGGAGCAGTGGGGTGATAGAACCCCTTTCAGGTTTTTATTGCAGTTTGTGTCCCCACTAGGGAGATTTACCCTCTGAGTGTTGTCCCCAAGACAGAAAATGATGTCAGTGTAACATTTAACAGTTGTCACTGGAACAGGAATAGATGGGAAATCTTCCATTGGGAACACCTGTTCTTGTGAAAAACTGTCAAAGAGGGGTTAACTTTTACTTTGAAGATAGCTAAAAACCTAGATAAGGGCCTGTTCACACCTGCACATTTCAGTAATGTGTGATAAAACATGCACTGTATGTCCATTGGCGTGCTGTAGCACCATCCACAACGCTCCTGCGCTGCAACACATCACAATACACATTGGGGTTGATTTACTAAAATTGGAGAGTGCAAAATCTGGTGCAGCTGTGCATGGTAGCCAATCAGCTTCTAACCTTTACTTGTTCACTTAAAGTGATTGTAAATTCTAATTTTTTTTCCATAAAAATAACAAATATGTTATGAAATGGATTTGCACAGAGCAGCCCAGATCCTCCCCTTCTTGGGTCCCTCTTCAGTGCTCCTGGTCCCTCCCTCTTGTTGAGTCCCCCGCAGCAAGCAGCTTGCTATGGGGGCACCCGAGGCGAGCTGCAGCTCTGTTTGTCCATTCAGCCCTGGTTTACACTGGAGAATTTTGACATGCGATTTGGCATGTCAAATCGGCGGCAAAAAACAAAACTGAAAGGCCCCTTTCACACTGACGGACTGATCAGTTCCGCCTGTCCATTTTTCAGGCGGACCTGATCAGTCAATCCATTGCTCTCTATGGAGCGGCAGATGTCAACAGACACATCTGTTGACAACCCCCGACATCCGATCCGATCCTGTCCACTAAAAACAGACAGATGGGGATCAGATCGGATGACAGTCGGATGGAAATGGACAGGCGGTCTGTTTCCATCTGAAAGCCCATAGAGGACAACACTAGTAGAGGGGACACGGACCTGTCACCCGCCTGCTCAGCAGGGAGAGATCCCCTGCTGAGTGTGCAGATCTGTCAGTAGACCCCTTCCACACTTCCAACGCGGGGGCGTCAGCGGTAAAGCACCGCTAGTTTTAGCAACGCTTTACCGTCATTTTTGTGGCGCTTTTCGGGCGCTAGCGGGGCACTTTTAACCCCCCCGCTAGTGGCCGAATAAAGGGGTAAAAGCGATTTGCAAGCGCTTCAGCGGAGCTGCCCATTGATTTCAATGGGCAGGGGCGCTTTAGGAGCGGTGTATACATCGCTCCTAAAGCACCTCAAAGAAGCTGCTTGCAGGACTGCCAGCACAGCATCCCAGTGTGGGCTTTCACACTGGGATTGCAGATGAGGCTTTTTTCAGGCGCTTTACAGGCTTTACAGGGGTCTAAAAGGGAGCTAACCATTTCTATTTCATCCAAAACTTAAATAATTCTATCCAAAAATAACAACATAAAAGCAAACAGCGCATTAAAAGCTAAAATAACAAAACCAGCTTTTCCTGCAATATTCACCTTCAATCCAGAGATTTCCCCTGCGGTACTTGTATTTCTGACACTAGATGTCCGATGGTCAGCATCATTCTACCCACTTACTTGTGACTTGACAGTGAAAAGAGAACCAGTACAGTGATGAGCTCATCCCTCTGTTGTGCTCCTTTTTTTTTGTTAGCGCATGAACCTATTGGCTCCTTGTGCTGCTTCACCCTTTCACACTACAGTCCTGCTGTACAGAGACTGCAGCAGGCGCATACCAGGTCAGATTCAGGTACTGCTTGCATTTAAAACATATTTTTAATGATGTATTAATGATTACAGAACTGCATTATTTGTGTCTTTTATACCTGTCTGGGTTTGAGCTTTGAAGTGATACTAAACACACACTGTTTAATTGACATTGTCCGTTCTATTTGTGCATATGGATGATGGCACTGTAATTATTTTAATTAAAAAAAACATCTAAGTACCTTTTTCCTAATCGATATACAGCTGTCACATGACCTAGCTCTGTTCCAGCTTGGGAAACATAAGCAAGGGGAGGTTCTAGTCCTCTGCTGCTGGTCACATGTTCAAAATAAAAAATAAATAAAAAAAACAGCCTTTGGAATACAGAGTAAAAATAAATAATTTATATCAATAAACTGTTTTAGGTTGTCATACAAATATATATTTGAAATCAAAACTTTATTATTTTTTGGCAATATCATGGTGTGGGCGGATTTCTGCCAGTCATAGGCTGAGTCACGCCGCTTCAGCCTGTGTCTTAAAAATAAGAGGGAGGTGAAGCCTCCATCAATCTACTTGTAATATCACTCCCCCCTTGTGTTTAGCTAGTTACTGGGCATGGAGGAGGATGGAGGAAGTGAGCTGTCATTTACCACTGTGTATACTCCCACATGTGTGACTAGAGTCACATGGGCTGCTCAGATGTGATATGGAGGAAATGCTCAGCATAGAAACTCACTAAAAACTGAGCATGTGCAGATTTGCCACCACAGCTGCAAAATCCCTAGCTGAATTGGGGACATGAACAAGGTGGAGATAGACAACAGCAGGATGCAGAAAATGAATTCCAGAGTGAGTATAAAGAGCATGTAATACAGCATTCATTTATATAGCTTTTTATGATGTGGGTTTAATGACACTTTAAATAATTAAAACAATATTGGCTACAGATACACTGTAACAGCCCAAGGAATCTAATGAAAGATAGCTATTTGTACATACAGGTAGATCATATTCAAATCATACAAGGCTGTACAACAAGAGCTCAAAATGATCCAAATTTACACCTTCTGAGCAAAGTTCAGGAATTTTTCTGCCGTAACAAGGGGCCCGCAGCAGCGTATTGTCTGCCAATCAGCACAGCCTTATCAATAAACAGAGTCCATGGTCACTTTCCTGAGCACAATGTCCCCTCTACCACAATGCAGAATGAATGTGGAGTCACACCAAGCTGGGACGCCCTGCGTTCCCCACGTAATGCGGCCGGTTTACTGGTCTGCGCGGAGGATAAATAAAACATTATGAAGGTCTGAATGGTGGGGAGGGGGAGAGGGGAAGTCTAAATAACAGTCGTCCACAGATGTCTAGAAAACAAACAAGCCGGGAACACTCCGCTATTGATTATGGAGGGTGTGGAATGTTCTGAAGGTGGAAAAATCAGCTTTACTGACACACTAAATGGAGGAAAAGTTCTCTTCATGTGTAGGCTCTATTCATGGCCTCGGCGGCCAATCAACATAGCCCCCACCGGAGCGCATTTACACAGGTTTACCCAAAAATGTCCCAACGCCTTTTATGTCAAACACAACTATGTATTATGGGAGGGGAGAGCCCGACGCGGGCAATTACACCTATCCCAGGGGAGACACAGCAAAGACTGAATCGCCTTGTCCTCCAACAATACAGACACATTGTAGCAAGACGTGGCAACCAAAGCACGCCGAGAGCCTCAACGTGAAACACAAACGACAAATTGCTTTATGGAAATCTGAGTTCTGATAATATATAAAAAAAATAAATTATTAAGCAATAAAAAAATAAAAAAAAGAAGGCCCATGTGCGCTTTTCTTGCCTTCGTTAACTGTGTATAAATTTATCAGAAATTAATGAAATTTAATAGAAGAAATGACTTTGATACCAGAGCAAGATTTTTCAGCTCACCAATTCCATAGTTCTCATGTACACTGGCAGCTCCTAAACTTGAGTTTAGGAACTTTTGTCATTTTTTTTGCCCAAGCTCTTAAAGGGTAAGTAAAGGTTCATTTAAAAAAAAAAAAAAAAAACACGTCATACTTACCACCTCTGTGCAGTTGGATTTGGCCCCGATCCTCCTCTTCTGGGGTCCCTCAGTGGCGCTCCTGGCTCCTCCTCTTCTCGAGTGCCCTGTTGGTGAGCCACTCTCCCTCGGGGCACTCGTGCTAATTGTTTCTTGAAGTCCGCTGGGAAACTGACACTTCCAGGAGTGTCGATCTCCTGGGACCTTCACGGCTCTCAGGGGTTCCTCCTGCTGACCTCCAAGTCATTTTACATCATACAGTAGTGATTAGTGTTGCTGGAATATGCTGCTGTATAATTTGTGGGGAGTTCTACCAAACAGCCGAAAATCAACAAAAACACCAAACCCGAATCCAAACACCGGGATATCACAATCATACGCTATTATTCTAAAGGGGGCTTCCAGGTTCCCCATATTATCCCCACCTCTTTTTTGGGGCACAAAAGGTGGGGAAGATGCCATTGTTCTTCAACAGTGCTTAATAAGGAAGCCTTTAAGGTATCCCTCTTTAAAGTGTTACTAAACCCAGGACCCTGCATTTACTATATCTGGTCTCCCACACTACACAGAACATGGAATGTAATTATTTTAGTAAAAATAAACTGCTAAATATCTTTTCTCATCATCACTAAATAGCAGTCTTGTGGCTTCTCTCAGTGTCTGGCCAAGCACTGCTTAAAGCTTTTAGGAGGAGTTTTCATTCTCCTCTGACTGTCCTGTGAGGCCGCAGGTCCCCTGACCCTCTGTCAGGACAGTGCTGATTGCCCTGTGCTGATCATATGCACCCTCCAAAAAAAGGTTCAGTAACGGAACGGAACGGATAGTCAGCCAAGCCAGAAGTTAGGGATCAACATAGTGAAACATCAAGCAGGATCTGGAACCAGAAGGGATGTCAGCAAAGCAAGTCTTTAAACAGGAATGCAGATCATCTCTGTGATGTTGACCAAGGCGAAGGCAGAGATCCTTAAGTAGGCATGACTGATGAGCAGGATATCATCAACAGCTGAGTAACTGTGGTGAGAGATGAGAGCTGGCAATTAGCCGACAGCTGAGTGGCCAGCTCAGAGAAGGAACTGCAGAGCCCAGTCCTGACACATGTGCAGAGTGCCCCAGAGGCTCTGTACTATCAGTAGATGGATTGGGGACAGTAAAAGAAGGGGAGGATCAGAGAGGACAGGATCAAACAGCCTTTTTTATACAATACAGAAGATTAACCCCTTAGGTTCCAGCGAGTATAACAATCATGCTTTACTGCATATACGCACTGATTTCACTGTTATGGGTTTAGTAACACTTTAATGGTAACAGGCATATGGCTGGTATGATAAAGAAATGGGGGTGGGGGGGGGGGGGTTGCCGACTCGCTGCCCTCCCTTTCCTACCACACCATGACTGCATTCAAGGGTTCAGTTGGAATATTAAGGGGAACCCCATAACCCACGCTTTTCTTTATTTTATTACCTGCCTGAACGATTACCGATATGAACATAAAATTATGCACGTTGCATAGCTTTTAGCACATTTTTTTGCACTGAGGACAGTGTACGTGAGTGTCACAGATGTTTGGTTCCAGCATTTTGCTGAATATAAACAGCAACCCTATTAGTGACATGGAGATCAGAAGGAGGAATCAGTGCAAGCTGCAGGAAACCCAAGAGATCGACTCTCTCAAAAGAGTCAGTTGACTCGAGTCAAAAGCCAAATCATTAGCTTAACAGCCAGGGAACTAGCATTTTTAAAAGGAGAGTTCATGACAACCTTTATTTATTTTTTTCCCATTACAAAGTCACTTTTAAAGCATTTCTAAACCCAAGCACAAAAATGTAACATATTGGAGCTTAGTTACTGTTCTCCTTTTTCAGGCTTTGTTCCCTTTATTTCCATCGGATGGTCCTGCCTGCAACACACTTACTGTCCTAGGGTGACAACGCTTACTCATTGTAGTGTATTTATGGAGGGCAGAATCACAGAACACCACCCCTTCCCTCTTCACAATAACTTAGTAGTAGGTATTCTATAGTCATCAGAGATAGCCAAGAACAATGTAAATGATAACTGTGCAGCCCAGGCAGACAGCAGAGGAAGTCATCAGCACACTCTATTTCTGGCAGGATCAAGGAGTATTTTTTAACTTAATGAACAGAATGCTTTCAAGTATATATTTAAGGTTACCTGTGCTTATTTTGGCAGTCCTAAAGCAGGGAAGCTAATCACATTCCATGACATACAGGTGACCAACAGAGGGGGCACTTCTATAGAAAATACCCATCTTATAGTCCCCTATTCTACATTGGTACAACTATCCCATTTCTTTCACATAGACACTTTAATCCCAGCATGAAAATTAAAGAAACAAAAGGAGTCTTAGAGCGGAGTTCCACCCGCCCCTTTAAAAATTAAAAGTCAGCAGCTACACATTAGGGCCGAAACAACTAATCGATTAATCGACAACTAATAGATTATGAAAATAGTTGTCAAATATTTTCATAATCGGTTAATCGGCCATCCAATTAGTTGGCCTGCATACAGAATGCATTATTTGTTTAAATATCAAGAAATACAGTAAAGCTCACATACAGCTCAGTACACCACCCATACATGTCAGTAAGTGCCTGAGAACTTGTGAATGTGAAAGGAGCAATGCCTCATGGGACATGTAGTCCTGGCAGGAAGTGAGTGGTTCTAAAGGCAGAAGTTTTTTTTACCTTGCTATAGGGGCACTCTACGGTGCTATACTTTGCAGCTTGCTATTGGGGCACTCTGAATGCAGGAGGAGCCAGAAGCGTCGGTGGGGGGTACCCCAGAAGAGGAGAATCATGGCTGCTCTCTGCAAAACATTGTAAACCAGGTAAGTATAACATGTTTGTTGTTTAACAAAAAAAAAAATGTAAAATCACTTTAAAGAGGAACTGCAGTCTGCTCACATAATTTGTAATAAAAACACATTTGCCATTCTGAAGCTTTCCTCCAATAACTTTGCATATTATTTTATATATACTGCGATTCTGTACTTGTCAAATATGCTGCAGAAATCCCCCTCCGCTGAGTCTGGCTGCAGCCATTTTAACTGTGGGCAGCTGAAGCTGCTGCCTGTTTACTTCCGGGATCTACACAGACACACATCTCCAGCTCTGCAGCTCTTATTGGCCCTCTTATGACTCATCCCCCCCCCTCTTTTCCTGGCAAACTCTCACGAGAGTGGGAGAGAGCTGTGCATGATGTCATAAGCCTAGGCTAATGACCAGACAAGAAACAGGAAGTGGGCTGTATAAGATATTTAATGGCAGAAAAAAAAAAGTTTTTACTATCCAAAGTTAAAACAACAAGGGCAGAAGATTTAATAGATGGAAAGTTGAAAAAATGACTGAAGGTCCGCTTTAAAGATTTTGTGCAGGGAAGATAAGCATCTGAACCCAGAGAAGGTGGAGGCTGATAGACTGGTAGTAATAGAAGGTATTACAATTACATTTAAAGTAAACTTTTACCAGTGTTGTACATTACATTTAAAATGATCATATCCATGAAAAAAGTCTCGGCTATTAGTACTACTTTAATATAAAAGATTTATATCTCCCTTCTGCCTTTCATATAGCTTCATGTCTGACTCCTAGTTAAAATACCCATTTACCACTGCATATAGATATTTAAGCTTTACATAACTAAATTATACACCACACCGAGCTGCTGACATAATTTGCAGTGGCACCAGAGGTGGGGAGGGGGATCAAATAAGTGAAAGTTCCACATTTGGGTGGAACTCCGCTTTAAGGAGAGTCAAGGTGGTTAAAAAAAAAAAAAAGAGAAATATTTTTCAAAGTAAAAAAATTTAATTTTTTTTTTTTTTTACTGGAGCCCGCAGAGCATTATACTCACGATCAGCAGATTGTGAGTGCAATGTCAGGCTCCTGCACAGTTTTCCTCTAGCTTGGTGCCCGTATCTCTGTATGAATTTCTGTTACTAAGAATGAAAATTAAGAATGAATGAACTACAAGCGTGCTGAGCTGCGCGCCTGCAGCCCATTCAAACTACAAGTCTCTCTGCCGCAGTGACAGACGATAGTTGTAGTTTTTTCTTTCACAGAGATCTGTAAGTGAGTGACACAACTGTCACAGCTGTGCTGTTTTCAAAAGGTGACAGCAGGTGCGGGGAGAAGATCCACAGAGAAAGAAGTGCTGGCGGCAGCAGGTGGGAGCATAGGAGTATGTTACATGTTACACACTAAATAAGTGTATAGCATGTAACATGCTCCTAAAGGTGAACTTATCCTTTAAAGTGGAGTTCCACCCAAAAGTGGAATCTCTGCTTATCAGAATACCCCCCCCCCTCTGGTGCTACATTTAGGGAGGGGGGGGGCGGTACCTGTTTTTGACAGGTACCTGTCCCCACTTCCGAGAGATCTCGCGCAGCAATCAGTTCGCCCCCCTCCTCCTTACCCCGCCGCCGGGCCATTCAAAAAGCACAGCGCAGTAGGGAACCAGCTATATAGCCGCAGGGCTACACTGCCATTTCCCTTACAGGCTATGGCGGCAGCATCCAAGAGCCAGTGGAAACATCAGCTGGGGTGCGGACATCGCTGGATTCCAGGACAGGTAAGTGGCCTAATACCAAGGCTGCATTCAGACCTTTCAGGCAGAAAATCGCGCAAATTGCAACGTTTTTTGCAGCGTTTTTTACCGCGATTTCGCATCGTTTTTTTACCGCGTTTTGCCACGATTTGGTGCAGAGCAAAAGCTCACCAATGTAGAAAGAAGAAAAACGCCCAAATCTGCCCATTTCGAGTGACATAAAAGGGTCCGGAACTTGTTTGAGCTTCAGGCGTAGGGCTTCAGGCGTTTTGGAGTGGAGATGTGAAACATCTCCATAGAGAATAATGTATTTTTTCCCCTCTAGCGTTTTGTAGCTTCAGGCTTCAGGTGACAAAACGCTCAGGTGTGAATGCAGCCTTAAAGTCAGCAGCTACAGCATGTGTAGCTGCTAAAATTATTTTTTTTGCTGCAGGGGAGGGGGGCGTAACTCCACTCTGAACACACAAACTTTCACTGAAATATATTCTTAATAGCTACAAAGGATGTACATTGTTTGCAGCAAATGCTTTCGTAAACCCAGATATTACCTTGTAAAAAGTATCAGTGTCATCACAGTGCTATACATAGAGCTGTGGGAGGGGCCAAGTAGGCTCCACCCACTACATGCTGCCTGGAGAAAACTACAGGAGGGGCGGAGACAAGACCAGTCACCCTGCACAAGGGGAGGGAGCAGCAGTGACCGGTCTTTATTACAGGAAGCTCCTACACAGAAGTATCACTGGATTCCTGCACAGATCTGGAGGAAAGATACAGAGCACATCAAGATTCAAATAGCAATACACATGACTCTTGTATTTTGACACTATTTGCTTTACTGGAGCTCACCTTTTTTTAAGGAGACTTTAAAAAAAAATCTCCCCACGGGGGGAATGGAAGATTCCCAGGTGTGAGTAACTTTTGACGGCGCGGTTTTATACACCAGGCGCTTACAGGGCATCAAAGTCGGTATGAAGTGACATTATTTAGTCATTAGGCCTAATGAGGTTGTCACATTAAAAGTAAAAGAAAGGAGAGATGAGAATCCAGGGATTATCACCAAGCTTTATCTGGCCGCGTCCTACGACGGCAATTCAGCGCCAAGCTTCCACTCTCAGCCTCTTCCTTTTCAGAGACTTGATTAAGCAACTCCGGATGAAATAGAAATCCTGTGATTTGACCTCTGTCTGGCCCGGGAGGCCGGCTGTTCGTATAACAATTTCCTTTTGTTCTTTGTTCGCAGTTATTAATCCAACATGAGCTTTGAATTAATCAGACTACGGCGCTGTTATATCTCTAATTCATAGCGCCACTGCCTGTGTCTTTTTTAATTAAGGTCGAATGATAGCAGGCCCCCGCTTCTGATTGCAGCCCTTGCTAACTATACATTGCAGGATGAAGAGGCTAAACAAACAGAATGAGATTACTCCTTAATTGTTTCTTCCTTTAGGTAGAGGGGCTGCGATCGAAGAGGCTAATTCCAGCAGGAATGTTTCACATTTATTCCGCGTGTTTAAGACAAAGGACGCCCTGATTGCAGGGAGGCAATATTAACAGCCCCGGGGTATTTATTTAAAACATACATCCTGCCTGCCGCACACCAACCTAAAGAAAATACATTAAGGAGGAACTCTGACATTCTAATAATGACATTGTTAGGACAGACAATGCATTCTATTCACATCAGTCTTTGCACCAGAGGAGCTTACAGTCTAATATTTCACCAAAGTCACACATTGTTATTATTTATATAGCTCTGACATATTCTGCAGTGTTGTACAGAAAACACTTAGCCAGTCTCTGCACCAGCTTACATTCTAAACTCCCAACACAGTCACACTCTATACATTTATATACACCATATTGTCAAAAGTATTGTGAAGCCTGCCTTTACACACACATGAACTTTAATGGCATCCCAGTCTTAGTCTGTAGGGTTCAATATTGAGTTGGCTCACTATTTGCCGCTATAACAACTTCAACTCTTCTGGGAAGGCTGTCCACAAGGTTTAGGAGTGTGTCTATGGGAATGTTAGACCATTCTTCCAGAAGCGCATTTATGAGGTCAGGCACTGATGTGGACGAGAAGACCTGGCATGCAGTCTCCACTCTAATTTATCCCCAAGGTGTTCTATCGGGTTGAGGCCAGTCAAGTCCCGTCACCCCAAACGCGCTCATCCATGTCTTTATGGACCTTGCTTTGTGCACTGGTGCGCTGGAACAGGAAGAGGCCATCCCAAAACTTTTCCCACAAAGTTGGGTGCATGAAATTGTCCAAAATGTCTTGGGATGCTGACATCTTAAGAGTTCCCTTCACTCATACCTCCCAACATTTTGAGATGGGAATGAGGGACACCTACTAGCAAACGTATGTAGGCATAGGACACGCCCCTGCCACACCCCCTTAACAGAGAATTAACAACAACAAAAAAGGTTAATTAAATCCACAAGGGTTTTTTTCTACCACTACTATTACTTTATATTGGCTTTTAGGCTGGATTCACACCTATGCATTTTTAGTGCTTTTTGCATTTTGCAGATTTTCATTACAGTCCATTTAACATGGTTTCCTATGGAACACGTTCTGTAGTGCAAATCTGCAAAATGCAAAAATGCTTAAAATTTACAAATGCAGCAATTTAGTAATTGGGTGAAAGGTTTAGTACTGGGAAACACTTTTTGATAGATAAAAAGTGCATTTTATATAAAACTATATAGAGGGACAAATGAGGAGGAATGAAGGACAGAGGGACATTGCTCCAAATCAGGGACAGTCCCTCCAAATCAGGTATAGCTGGGATCTATGCCTTCACTGGAACTAAGAGGCCAAGGCCAACCACTGAAAAACAGCCCCACACCATATTCCACCCTCCACCAAATGATTTGGACCAGTGCACAAAGCAAGGTCCATACAGTGCCTTGAAAAAGTATTCATAGCCCCTCAAATTTTCAACATTTTGTCATGTTACAACCAAAAACATAAATGTATTTTATTGGGATTTGATGTGATAGACCAACACAAAGTGGCACATAATTGTGAAGTGGAAGGAAAATGATAAATGGTTTTCAACATTTTTTTTTTACAAATAACTATCTGAAAAGTGTGGCGTGCATTTGTATTCAGCCCCCTTTACTCTGATACCCCTAACTAAAATCTAGTGGAACCAATTGCCTTCAGAAGTTACCTAATTGGTAAATAGAGTCCACCTTTGTGTAATTTAATATCAGTATAAATACAGCTGTTCTGTGAAGCCCTCAGATGTTTGTTAGAGAACCTTAGTGAACGAACAGCATTGTGAAGGCCAAGCAACACACCAGACAGATCAGGGATAAAGTTGTGGAGAAGTTTAAAGCAGAGTTAGGTTATAAAAAAAATATCCCAAGCTTTGAACATCTCACGGAGTACTGTTCAATCCATCATCCGAAAATGGAAAGAGTATGGCACAACTGCAAACCTACCAAGACATGGCCGTCCACCTACACTGACAGGCCGGGCAAGGAGAGCATTCATCAGAGAAGCAGCCAAGAGGCCCATGGTAACTCTGGAGGAGCTGCACAGATCCACAGCTCAGGTGGGAGAATCTGTCCACAGGACAACTATTAGTCGTGCACTCCACAAATCTGGCTTTTAAGGAAGAGTGGCAAGAAGAAAGCCATTGTTGAAAGAAAGCTATAAGAAATCCTGTTTGCAGTTTGCGAGAAGCCATGTAAGAGGACACAGCAAACATGTGGAAGAAGGTGCTCTGGATTGAACAGTGCTCTGTGAGATGTTCAAAGCTTGGGATATTTTTTTATAACCTAACCCTGCTTTAAACTTCTCCACAACTTTATCCCTGACCTGTCTGGTGTGTTCCTTGGCCTTCATGCTGCTGTTTGTTCACTAAGGTTCTCTAACAAACCTCTGAGGGCTTCACAAAACAGCTGTATTTATACTGAGATTAAATTACACACAGGTGGACTCTATTTACTAATTAGTTGACTTCTGAAGGCAATTGGCTCCACTGGATTTTAGTTAGGGGTATCAGAGTAACGGGGGCTGAATACAAATGCACACCATACTTTTCAGATATTTATTTGTAAAAAATGTTGAAAGCCATTTATCGTTTTCCTTCCACTTCAGAATTATGAGCCACTTTGTGTTGGTCTATCACATAAAATCCCAATAAAATACATTTCTATTTTTGGTTGTAACATGACAAAATGTGAAAAATGTCAAGGGGTATGAATACTTTTTCAAGGCATTATATTTCACATACAGAGAACACTGAATCTTTCACGTTAGTCTCTGCAACATAAGAGCTTACAATCTAACACCCCACCACAGTCACACACTATTATTATAAATTTATATAGCTCTGACATATTCGGCAGTGCTGTACAGAGAACACTGCGCCACTGTCATCAGTCTCTGCACCAGCGGAGCTTACACTCTAATGTCTCACACTATTATTATACAATTATATACTGTAGCTCTGACATATTCCGCAGTGCTGTATAAAGAACATTTATCCAATGACATCATTCTTTACCTCTATATAGTCACAGTATTACACACATACAAACACACACACACACACACACACCAAGGCCAGTTTTGGGGGAAGTCACCTAACATGGTAGAATATTTTACCTCTTTTTTTTATTATTTTATTTATTTTTCGTTTTCTTTATATTTACAATTGTGGAAAAAAAATAAAATAATATTTTTGGATTGTTGGAAGAAGCTAATTTAAATAAAGGAGATAGTCAGTCCTGATGGGACTGAACCTGGTTCTCCAGCACTGTTCATGCTAGTCCAAATAATTTCTTCTGATAAGAACCCAGAGAGCCGTATAGAGGTATGAGGGCCATGTTTGCCCCATCCTTGTCCCACCCTCTCCCTGATCTCTGCTTCCCTCCATCATGGAACCCCCCAAAACGTAGGATCTTATTGTGCTGCTAACAATAACAAAGAGTCCCTGCCTTCCCCGTTGGGCCTTATTGTTTTGTAAATCACCTCTGTGGGCCGCGATCCTCCATGGAGCCCCTGCCAAGCGTTGGCTCGGCCACAGTTCTCACTCTCCCGTATATATTAGAGCAATGGAGATCATTATGGGGGCTGTATTTGAGTCATTTTTATTTAAGATGGCAAACAATACGCTGTTGATTGGGGGAACAAGGCAAGAACAATAACGTTCTGTGTCGCATAATACGCCACCATTTTCAAGCTTCGCTTTAGAAGGGCCCTCGTCATTGTTTTTCCATAAAAATGGTTCTTAGGAGGAGGAATATTTGGCTGAGGTATGTCATTATTTTGCAAATTTCTATTATCTCATCATGTTGTCTTCATTGTAAATTGCAGCTAATTAGGAACCTAGTTAGAGCCTGTAGCTTTGAGGCTTGCTTTCTGTGAAAAGGACTCACCGATTATGGCTCTACAAGAGAGGAAGAGAGAGAAAAGGGAGATTAATCTGGTTACCTAGGCGACATTCGCTCCCATCTGCGACGAACAATACATTTTTGTTTCCTTGGCTCAGTTCAGATCTGTTTTGTTTAGGGAAAAAAAAAAAAAAAAAACAGGAGAAAGCGTACTTTGCCCTGACAACAATACTGAAGCCTGTCTGAGTCCAGACACAGCCACCTTCCCTACCTCGGAAAATAAAATAAAAAAAGTTTGGGCTTTCTACGAGGGGACATGAAAGGGGACTCACGCCCAAGTTTTCACGGGTTCCCCTGACCTTGCCACACAAAGCTGCCAGTTTTACTCTTAAATCCCCTCCCGGTGCAGAAAGCACTCCATGAAATAATATACTCCACACCCCAGTGTTTTATAAGCCCAGAGGTTGGCATATTCGGAGCTTCAGGGAGGCTTTGAGAACTTCTGATTAAACTGTCAGGCTTGAAATAACTTTTTCAGCTCGCTGACAGCAGTAGAGACGGGGGCATACCTCCCAAAAAAAAACACAGTGCTCCTCAGGATTATGAAATTTGGACACGGGGTACCTCAAAACAAACTTGGCTTAAAGTTAAACTACGGGCATGAAAACTTATAATGAAATATATTCCCCAATAGCCACAAAGAATCGAAATCTGCTTTGTGTTCAACAAATGCCTTCACAAACGCAGATATTACCTTGTAAAGTAGAGGTGACATCATCGCTGTGCTGTACATAGCCTGTGTGGAGAGGAGAGCGGTGGGAGGAACCCAGCAGGCCCCACCCACTGCAGGCTGCCTGCAGAGAACTACAGGAGGGGGCGGAGACAAGACCAGACACAACGTACAAGGAGTGGGGTTGCCACCTCATCCCTTTAAACCCAAACACATATGGATTACACAGGTTCTGAGGCTAATTTATTGCAGATAAGGCACCAAGTGAGTTTAATTACCACCCTAATCAGCCACAGAACCTGTATAATTAATTTGTGTTCGGGTTTAAAGGGGTGAGGTGGCAACCTTAACAAGCTAACAAGGAGAGAGAGCAGAGCTGTGGGAGGGACCCAGCAGGCTCCGCCTACTACAGGCTGCCTGCAGAAAACTGCATGAGGGGGCGGATACAAGACCAATCACCCTGCACAAGGAGAGAGAGCAGCAGTGACCGGTCTTTATTCCATTAAGCTCCTATACAGAGGTAAAATGTCACACTGGATTACTGCACAGATCTGGAAGAAATACACAAAGCACACCAAGTTTCAAGTAACAATACACATGCCTCTTGTATTTAGATAATATCAGTTCAGCTCTAAAGTAGATCTGTACTGACACTTTTAACCTCTTCCCTCCCACGCTATAGCGAAAGACGGCTACAGCATGAGCTTATATTGCTGGCAGGGCTTCAATGGACGTCCTGCCGTGATCGTTCTGCGCTCTGTGATTGATGCGTCCTTAAGACACAGCTGCTCACAGATCGGGGTAAAGGCCAATCACAGCGGCCCTTTACCATGTGATCAGCTGTGTCCAATGACAGCTGATCATGATGTAAACACAAGCCAGTTATCAGCATTCCTTTCCTCTTGCTGAGAGCCAATAACCGTCTTGTGTCCTATCAGTGTCCTGATTATCAGTGCCGCAGTCCCACCAGTGCTGCCAATCAGTACTGCCAAACAGTGCTCATCAGTGCTGCCAATCAGTGTCCATCAGTGCCTTCTTATCCACGTCATCCATTAGTGCTGCCTATCAGTGCCGCCTAACAGTGCCTCCTACCAGCGCTGCCTATCAGTGCCACCTATAAATGCCCTTCAGTGTTGTCTATCAGTGCCACCTATCAGTGCCCTTCAGTTCCACCTATTAGTGCCCATCAGAGCCACCTATCAGTGCCCATCAGTGCCGCCGATCAGTGCAGCCTCATCAGTGCAGCCTATCAATGCCCCCTCATCAGGGCAGCCTATCAGTGCCCATAAGTGCAACCTCATCAACGCACATAAGTGAAGGAGAAAAATTACCTGTTTGCAAAATTGTATAACAAACTATGAAAAATAATTTTTCTTCCAAATTTTTTTCTTTTTTCATTTGTTTAGCAACAAATTAAAAACCCAGTGGTGACAAAATACCACCAAAAGCTCTATTCGTGTGAAAAAAATGATAAAGATTTCAAATGGGTACAGTGTAGCATGATCGCGCAATAGTCATACAAAGTGCAACAACGCTAAAAGCTGAAAATTGGCCTGGGCAGGAAAGGGATAAACGTGCCCTGTAGGCAAGTGGTTAAATAGTCCGCCCATGCTATATGATTGGATGACAGTTTCATGCAGACCTGTCAGTAACTTTAGTCCACATCAGTGGCGGCTGGTGGTATATTTTTTGAGGGGGCGGCAACCAATCCACCGGCTTGGTGGATTTGCTATTGTCACCCGTCTGGGTGACAAAAAAAAAAAAAACATATTGGAATCCATGTATCCAGAACCCCACATGTAGATTAGGGGCTGGACGCATGGATTAGGGGGGGAGGGGGCGGCGCCCCTGCGCCCTACATTGCGGGCCGCCACTGGTCCACAGGATTAAATGTCATAACATGTCATAAGATACAGCAACTATATTTTTCAGAAAACCTCAACCTATTTTCATTAAAAGACATTCTTGAGATCCAGTCAGTGACTGTGCCTAGGCTGCAGGGGCGGACTGACAACTCATGGGGCCCCTGGGCAATAGGAGATTATGGGGCCACACAGTATACACACACACAGTATACAATCACACAGTATACACAGACATGTTTCTATTGGCTGAGAAGGTACTGGAGAGGTGGGGCAGCTATAATCTCGGGATTTTTAGACTAAAAGGATGTCGGTAAGGGACATTTCAGAAACAGATGTAAAAAAAACACAGATTTTTACATACTGTCCCTGGTTTTACTGAGGCTGGCAACCCTGATGGGGCCCCCTAGTGGCCCAGGGCCCTCGGGCAGTGCCCAAGTGGGCGAATGGTCAGTCCGTCCCTGCTAGGCTGTGATGATGTCAGTCTGCTGCAGGTAAGAGGAAGTATTACCTCAGTCTCCTCTCCACCCAGTGATCAGACTGTAACATTGTAGACTGTGGCAAGGTGAGAGGCTGAGGCAGGGGGCTGATCTGTGTCATCTTAGCCTGGGAGGTGGACGGTGACCCTGCGTGAGTGCTGAATAAAGATGGTGTGGTCCTTCTAGATAAAAAGAAGATGAAAGCATTGTCAGTGGGAGTACTGTGATCTTCGTGAGAGGTAATAAATACCTGCAAATGTTACACTGACACATTATTCAGCATGAAAGTATCTGACGACAGGTCTATGAGATGTACTTATCCCACATTTTATTTGAAAGTAAATTTTTATGCCACCTGCCAAGGAAATAGATAACCCGTTGCAGCCATTGTCCTCCATAGGTAATGTGCCATGCAGTGTATTGCTCATTCTGTCTCCTGCCATGACACGGCTTGTGACACAGAGTCAGAAAAATAATGCCCCTTCCTTGCACTGCTTATCTCCGCCGCGGTCGCATTCTGCAGCAACGTCTTTTCACTTCAGCCCTTCACATAAAACTTGTTTGTTGACATTTTCTTACAGAAGGCAAATCTGGCTTTTTACTTCTTGTCGGCTGAGCACCAAGAACCGGTGAGTTTGCCCCGGGGGGGAGCAGCTGAATTTCCACTGAGAGTAAAGAATGAACTTTCTCCGTCTCCAGAGTCTAGCGTACAGCGAAAATCGAGCGCTGTCTGTGCAGGGGGACCTCCGAGGACAGTGTTCATGTGCTGTCTGCTTTTTGGGGAAGATAAAATATTTACTGCCAATAATTGGGCACAGAGTAAAGTGATTGTAAAGTATTGTTTTTTTAAATAACAAACATGTCATACTTACCTCCACTGTGCAGCTCGCTTTGCACAGAGTGGCCCCCAAACATTCTCTTCTGGGGTCCTCCGGGGGCTCTCGCGGCTCCTCCCCGCATCAGATAACCCTCTAGGAAAAGTGCTCTCCTGAGGGGGTTACCTTGCGGGTACGCTCCCGAGTCCATCATTCGGCATCCATAGCGGTCGATTGAATGACTCGATCCCACCCCCGGCGCCCACGTCATTGGATTTGATTGACAGCAGCAAGAGCCAATGGCTGCGCTGCTATCAATCTATCCAATCAGGACACGAGACACCGACCAGAGCTGGTGGGCTCATTCCTGCCACGCAAATTTTGGGGCTCAGGTAAGTATAAGGGGGGCTCAAGGGTGCTGCTGCATTAAAAAAAAAAAATTCACCTTAATGCATAGAATGCATTAAAGGTGAAAAATGGCAAGGGTTTCCAACCACTTTAAGGAATTCCTCTAACTGCCATTTACTTTTGACTGTCAACCTAAGATATTTAATGCAAACGAGATGGGCGGAGTGAATTTACCATAATGGATTATCCACAAAATTGATTTGGCTACTGAAATTCGGCCTAAATTAGCTACATTTTTTTGCTTGGAAAAAAAAAACAAAAAAAAACAACCTAGTGATCACATGACTTTGTTATCAAACAATGTTCAAGCAGTAATATTACTAATTTACTAAGGTCATGTGACCACAAATACGTATTATTTTTATTATTATACAGGATTTATATAGCACCAACAGTTTGTGCAGCGCTTTACAACGCAAGGGTAGACAGTACAATTACAATACAATTCAATACAGGAGAATTCAAAGGGCCCTGCTCATTAGAGCTTACAATCTAGAAGGGATGGTGAAGTGATACAAAAGGTAATAGCCGTGGAGGATGAGCTGATGGGGAAAATAAAAGTACAGTTGTTAGGTAGGGGCAGAATAGGCTTCTCTGAAGAGGAGGGTTTTCAGGGATTGTCTAAAAGCAAACAGAGTAGGAGATAGTCGGACAGATTGGGGTAGGAAGTTCCATAAGATAGGAGAGGCTCGGGAGAAGTCCTGGAGGCGAGCATGGGAGGAGGTGACAAGGGAGCTAGAGAGCAGGAGGGTTTTTTCCTTTCTGGGTTGTGGGTTGAGTCTATTGAGAAGGCAAAAGTAGATCATGCTATAATGGAGGCACTGTGTCCATGGCCGACAACACTTCTAGGGGGCCTTAAATGTGGAGATGTATTAGAGGGCCGACACCAGAACTTCTAATTCAGCACTGCTCTATGACCATTCATGGCCCTTCACAGGAAGCAAGGCAACATCGCATTTGCAGAACTTTACAGTAATATTATTGACAATTTTAAAAAACGAAAGAAGGATATATTTGTGGAATGATGGAATTTGTGGAAGCAGACAGTATTCAGTAAAAAAATAATAGTATAGGTTTAAGAATATATTGTAAAAAAGGTTTTATATTTAGTGCATTTGTTTTGAAGGTTAGGGATTGAGTTGATGTTAGAATTTAGGGTTCCCTTATTCTTCAATATCTAACCCATATCTAAAGTTTTTAAGCCTGAACCCGGTCGGGCTCTGGCTTGTGTGTTGCTGGCACTGCAGAGCAGAGAGATCGCTTCGATGAGGATGGCCATCTCCCAGATCTCCCCTTACATCCTCCCTGGTACTGGCCAATACGGTCGCTTCTCCTCTTGGCCAATCGGGTCTTAAGACCGACTTTCTGATTGGCTGGGAGGAGAATCAGGGAGACAATAGCAAATATTTATTTGCTATTGTCACACAACTGGGTGGGCTCGGGGCGCAGTGCCCTGAGCCCACCCTTTTTTGAAGAAAATTAGAGCCTCAGGATCTAATCATATGCTTCAAAAAATTAAACCCCCATCGAAATCCATGCATCTGGCACCCTGCATGTAGATTAGGGGCAGGGCACATGGATTAGGGGGGGCTCCCCTAATGGAGTGGCCACCACTGATAGTAATGCTTGAAGTGAAACATTAAAAATACAAAATCCATTAACTAACATGCCTGGGGGGTGCCCCAACCCTGCTTGCGAAGTGGCACATTTGAGCGATGTATACAATTTACCGCAGCAAAACTGACATAAAGTGCCGGTTCACACTATTGCGATGGCAGACATTGCATGTAATTCGCAGCGCCACTGCTGTTCACATTACATGCAATGTCTGTGCGGTGCGATGTCAGCCATACAGATAGTATGGCTGATGTCGCACCGCATTTGGTGCAAACACGCACAGGACCCTTTTTTCTGTTCGGACCAGAATCGGATCGCATGTGTGTTCACACATATGTGATCCGATTCATGTCCGAACTGTCAGTTCGCAGTGCGATATGCGAGCTGAAATGGGGGTGTCGTTAACATATAATGACACTCCCCAGCAGTTCGCATATGGCAGTGTGAACTGCCGTGCGTATCGGGTGCGATGCGGGAACCCGCAGTTGATTCGCAGGGTTCTCGCATCGCAATAGTGTGAGCCGGCACTTACAGAGAAAATAGTGCTTTTAATTACCAGCAAAATGACAGCTCCCAGCCGTTTTGTTCTGTTTGTAAACAAAGGGGTCAAAGATTCCATTCACTTATACTAGACTCTTATACTAGATGAGGGTCCGGTATAGATCTCTCACCCGTTGTCCAGCAATGTAGATCCACATCAAGCCCAATGCCCACTGCCTGCTAGTCACCTCCATATATGCTCAAGGATACCCCAACCCTTTGTATATATCAGTTGTCATCCACTGGCAGTAGTGAAGAGACGGAATCAAACTGTGTGGGGCAGGTAGCGTTTTTATTTTTATTTCAGCGGGCATCGAAATTGACATGGATCTACATTGCTGGACAACGTAATTGATTATGGATGTAATTATGGGACTTGTGAATGAGTACTTATTGTACCCCGTACTCATTTAGATGGGGGAGGGTGGGCTGGTATCTTGTGCCCCCTTATTGTTCAAGGCAGCTTTAAGATTCTAATAAGCCCCCTGACGACAGACCCCCACAACCACTGGGACAGAGCTCTGGGGAAACACTTCAAACAAAGACAAAATTCTCATTTTTGTTTATACCCAATAAACAATAACTCTCAGAAATAAACACAAGGGGCTTGTTCACTCCTTGGAGACTTGGTGCACTAGTTTATTTTTTCATTCTGTAGTGTGTGTTGAAAAGTAATGCCAACACACCAAAACATCCAACAAATTGGATATACACAATTTTTTGCAGTGCTGCACACTACAAAAAACAATAATGGATTGAAGTGCATTGTGATGCACTAAAACACATGGGCTTCAGAACTGTGTTGCCCTAGTGTGTTGGGTTTCCATTTAAATTTACCAAAATATTAACATGCAAAAATACATCTGATGTTAGGTTAACTTTAAGTTACCAAAGACACAAACTTTAGGCAGCCCATATATAAATCTTTTTTTTTTTTTAACCAGCAGGTTGGATAGAAAAAAATGTCAGATTCTCCGTCCACACATTTGACGTGAATGGGAGAATCCTCCTCGCTGTGTTAGGAGCGTTCCAGCTGGTCAGAATACAATGATCAGTGCTTCCAGCTAATAGCCGGCGGCCCTGATCAATCAGGAAAAAACCAACAGGCTGGTTGTTGATTGGTAGATTGACTGCTTTAGAAACCCTGCTTTAGGTCCCTGCTTTAGAAACACCTAATGCCTGACAAAGAAACCAAATGTTTTGAAAGCTTTTTAATCTTTAGTAACTTAAGTCAGCCAATAAACGATCTCTCTCCAAATTTCCTGCACTGATATTTTCATATATGTATGTTAATAATACATAGTATTGTTGGTGTGTGCTGCTTGATACATTATCAATTTTAAAGCAGAAGTAAACCACCAGTGCTAATCAGTGTTAATTTTGTTGACTAAAACATTTTAGTCGCCTAAATGAATACTATTTTAGTCAACTAAAATACGACTAAAACTAAAACAATTGAGATGACTAAGACCACTTTCACACTGAGGCGATTTTCAGGCGCTTTCACGCTAAAAACAGCGCCTAAAAAGCTCACGAAAACTTATTTCCATTAAAATCAATGAACGCTTTCACACTGGGGCAGTATGCTGGCAGGGCTGTGAAAAACTCCCCTCCCCATTGAAATGAATGGAAAGCTCTTCAAAAGCGCCTGAAAAGCTCTTCAAAAGCGCTCAGTGTTTTTACTGGCAGTTTAGAAGCGCTTCAGTGTGAAAGTGGCCTAAAATACGACTAAGGCCTGGTTCAGACTGCTGCGGTGCGGGAGATCGCATATGATTCGCACCACACTGCAGTTCAAATCATATGCGATCTCTGTGCGATGCAAATTCAGCCATACAGATAGTATGGCTGAATTTGCATCGCATCCGGCCCAAACTCGCACAGGACCCTTTTTTTCAGTCCGTTGCAGAATCGGATCGCATGGTGTTCTCAGCATGCGATCCGATTCCTGTCCGAGTTTGCAGATCGCACTGCGATATGCGAGCTGCTATGGGGGTGTCATTAACATTTCACTGACACTCCCAGCAGCTCGCATAGGGCAGTGTGAACTGGCAGCGGGAGACATGCGGTGCGGGAACCCGCTGTAGATTTGCAGCGTTCCCGCACCGCAGCAGTGAAGACCCCTTTTACACTGGGCGTTTTTGAGGAGTTTTTCAGGCACTTTAGCATAAAAAAAGCGCCTGTAAAGCGCCTGAAAGAAGCCTCATGTGCAATCCCAATGTGAAAGCCCGAGTGCTTTCACACTGAGGCGCTGCGCTGGCAGGGCGTCAAAATAAGTCCTGCATGCAGCTTCTTTTCAGCACTTTTGGAGCGGTGAATACACCGCTCCTAAAGCGGCCCTTCCCATTGAAATCAATGCAAAACGCCTGCAAAGCGACTGCAAAGCGACTGCAAAGCGCTTTTGGCAGCAGCGCTTTGTGGGCGATCTTTTGGCCACTAGCGTTTTTCGGGCGCTGGCAGTGTGAAAGGGCTCTTAAAGCACTTGGGCTTTCACATTTGGATTGCAGGTGAGGCTTCTTTCAAGCGCTTTACAGGTGCTTTTTTTTAACGCTAAAGCGCCTGAAAAATGCCCCAGTGTGAAAGGGGTCTAAGGCTACTTTCACACTGGAGCGGTGGGGGCGCTGGCGGTACCGTCGTTTTAGCAGCGCATTTCGGCCGCTAGCGGGATGGTTTTACCCCCCGCGAGCGGCCGAAAAAGGGTTAATACCGCCCGCAAACCACCGCTGCAGCGGCGTTTTGCGGGCGGGTTCGGAGCGCTGCCCCATTGTTTTCAATGGGAACGGGCGCTATAGGAGCGGTAAATATACCGCTCCTATAGCGAGCCAAAGATGCGGCTTGCAGGACATTTTCCAGCGTCCTGCAAGCGCACCGCTTCAGTGTGAAAGCCCTCGGGCTTTCACACTGAAGACACAGCAACAGCTGTTTTGGGTCGGTTTGCAGGCGCTATTTTTAGCGCAATAACGCCTGCAAACCGCCCCAGTGTGAAAGGGGCCTAAAACTAAAATGGGACTAAAACTAAAATGGCATTTTAGTCAAAAGACTAATGCCACGTACACACGGTCAGACTTTTCGGCAGAAAAGTCAAACGGAATCTTTTCATCGGATATTCCGATTGTGTGTGGGCCTCATCTGACTTTTTTTTTTTTTTTTTAAATTCTGACGGACCTAGAAATAGAACATGTTTTAAATCTTTCCGACGGAATCAATTCCTATTGGGAAAACCGCTCATCTGTATGCTGTTCCGACGGACCAAAAACGACACATGCTCTGAAGCAAGTACCAGACGGCAGCTATTGGCTACTGGATATTGAACTTCCTTTTTGTAGTCCTGTCGTACGTGTTGTACGTCACCGCGTTTTAGATGGTCGGACTTTGGTGTGATCATGTGTAGGCAAGACCGCTTGAGCAGGGTTCCGTCAGAACTCCATCGGAAAAACCGTCAGAGTTAAAGTAAAAACGGTCGTGTGTACGCGGCATAAGACTAAAACTAAATTGAAATTTGACTTCAAAATGAACACTGGTCTGTAGTACATGTTCATACCTCAATACCTTAACCGCTTCCTGACCGGCTCATGCCAATATACGTCGGCAGAAGGGCACGTACAGGCAGATTAACAAACCTGTACGTTGCTCTTTAAGAAGCGGTTTGCGAGCACCCGCCGCGACCTCCGTGAGTGTGATCGCAGGTCCGCGGGTTACCCGCGATCGTCTCACGGAGAGGAAGAACGGGGAAATGCTGATGTAAACAAGCATTTGCCCGTTCTGCCTAGTGACACTGACACTGATCACAGCTCCCTCACACATAGCCCCTCCCCCCATAGTTAGAATCACTCCCTAGGAGACACTTAACCCCTACAGCGCCACCTACTGGTTAACCCCTTCACTGCCAGTCACATTTACACAGTAATCAATGCATTTTTAATTGCACTGATCGCTGTATAAATGTGAATGGTCCCAAAATCGCACCAAAAAAAATTGACAGCAAAAAAATTCACAAAAAAAAATGGCGTGGGGTCCCCCCCAGGTCCATACCAGGCCCTTCAGGTCTAGTATGGATTCGGGGGGAACCCCTGCGACAATTTTTTTTTTTTAAATGGTGTGGGGTCCCCCCAAAATCCTTACCAGACCCTTATCCGAGCATGCCGCACGGCAGATTGCCCTCAACATGGGGGGGGTGGGCTCTCCGGGTAATGTCAGATGGCCACGCCCCATGGCTATATAAGAGTCACAGAGAGTGGGCGAAACAACAAAACAGATGAAGACATCAACAGAACAAAATCGTCTTTTTACATTTTTTTAGCGGGTAACCGGCAGTGAGGAAGAAGACAGCAGCGGGAAGAGATGGCAGCGGCGGAAAGAGACAGCTCGAGGAGAAGACAGCGGAAAGAGACGGCGGGAAGGAGAAGACAGTGGGAAGAGACAGCAGGAAGAGACAGCTCGAGGAGGAGACGGCGGGAAGCAGAAGACAGCAGGAAGAGACAGATCGAGGAACCACCGGCTAGGGTTGTCGGGAAGAGGCCCTTGTCCTCATCAACATGGGGGCAAGTTGCACCCACCCCCCCCCCCCATGTTGAGGACATGCCGCCTGGTATGGTACAGGAGGGGGCGCTTGCTCATCCTCTCCCTTTCCTGACCTGCCAGGCGGCATGTTCGGATAAGGGTCTGGTATGGATTTTGGGGGGGACCCCACACCATTTCTTTTTTTAAATTTTGGCGTGGGGGTTCCATCCGAATCCATACTAGACCCGAAGGACCTGGTATGGACCTGGGGGGGACTCTACGCCGTTTTTTTTTTGTAAATTTGCAAATTTATTTATTTATTTTACTTTCAGCTTTCAGCAGGGAACCTGCTGACAGCTGATGACTCATCGGTTGCTAAGGACGCGGCGGGCAGCTTCTCGGCCACCTGCTTAGTAACAAACTATATACAGTGTGTTTTACAGTGCGTTTAAAGAGAAAAAAATACATAAAAAACGCAGGTTTTAAACCGCAAAATGCACTGAAAAACGTGCCTGAAAATGCATCCAGCTCAGCCGCATAGATGTGAACCTAGACTAAAAGTGTCAGCTGGAGTTTAACTATAATTTGTTAGTTGCGTATCTACAAGTCCATCAACACTACACTCTTGTGTTTGGGTTTAGATACACATTGTCAGAATTGTGTTACAAAACTGACATTTTCAAAATGTTTGTTTGATGTTTTAATATTTATTAAAGACCATTCGACAATTGTTTTTAGCTGTAGTAACAAGAAAAAATGAAGGAGAAATATGGAAAATGTTTCTTATTTCTTATTGGAATTTACACAGTTCTAACTGTGAATGTGTTTTCCGTCCTGGAAAATTTTTACTTATTTTAATGTGAATGTGCTAAGGAAAGTTTGATCTGAAGTAGAACTTTTCTTGTCTGTCATGAACATACATTACTTTTATATATGGTAAGTGGTAGAATCATAGGTGTAGTGCTCACCCCGCAAGGGCCGCAGCTGATTTGCTACAGGTTCCTTTCCCAGATTAGCACAATGGCCGCCAGGTACACGACAACAGTCACTGTTTCCAGCTCAACGAATAGTCTAGGGGTTTGCCTTTTTTATATATATGGCTGAATAAACTTGGATAGGGCATAGGGAGCTGTGGGATACTCCATTAGCACTGAACAGTGATGAGAGGACACTCTTCACTCTGTCGCTACTCCTTACAAAAGTCCCTTTAGTAATGGTTCAGAAAATGGACAGCACTGAGACACTGTCCCAGACCAGGCAAGCACTAGTACTAATTGACAGGGGATAGCAGCAGCAACAGTCACCATAATCCTCTACAAAAGTCCCTTTAGTAATGGTTCAGAAAATGGACAGCACTGAGACTCCTTACAAAAGTCCCTTTAGTAATGGTTCAGAAAATGGACAGCACTGAGACACTGTCCCAGACCAGGCAAGCACTAGTACTAATTGACAGGGGATAGCAGCAGCAACAGTCACCATAATCCTCTACTCAGGTCTGTATTCACAATGTCCCTGGATACTTGGATATCTTCTTTCAATATCAGTCAGACATTTCTCCAGCAAAATCTCCAGACCAGATCCTTGGTAAAATCCCTTAGATATTCAGCAAACAGACCCCCTCTTTAGCATAGCTGGGACCTCAGTGAACACAGGTAGAATTTTAGCTGGGCTGCCCAGAAGAGCAGCAGCCCTTCAGACTGAGAACTTCTGTAAAAGAACCTGGCAGCTCCACAGACCAGACTATTTATGCACTCCTCCAGCCACCTTCTAAGCACCCACCCCTAGGGATTGACTGAGAAAACATAAATATCCAGGTTGCTAATTTTCCTTTCCAGCCCACTACATTCTAGAATCCTTTAGAAGGCAGGTGGAAACAATCAAACCTGCAGCCAGCAGAGCCCAGAACAGCCCAAAGCAATCACAAGCTGCTCCACTGATTACAGAGGAGCAAAAAAAATAACTAAATGTACCTGACCAACCTGTCTGGGAAGATGCTGCGTTGGCATAAACATTATGCCACTTCCATTCATCCTGAAACTAAACATAACAATTCAAACCATTGACATGGCAATTAAACAGAATTTCCAAGGGCTTTCAAATTAAAGTTGTCAAGTTACTAATGGTCATATCACATGCTTATGAATAGGGATGGGCTCAGGCATGTTCGGATGTAGTCCCAACCTACCTGAGCAATCCCGCCAGGAAGCTGTCACTGCAAATGATGACTGTCCAATCATAATAAGCATGTGTATGAGCAGCTGCAGGCCGGGAGATGCCTCACTGCCTATGATTGGAGGTGTGCAGGGAGGGCTACCTGGCGGGATTGCTCAGGTGGGTTGGGACTAAGGTCCGAACACACCTGAGCTCATCCCTACTCATGAATGATTTTTCTGAATCGCCTTACAAAGGTGCAAACAATACAGGTCCATTTAAAAAAAATTAAATATCATCAAAAAGTTAATTTATTTCAGTAATTCAATTCAAAAAGTGAAATTTGTATATTATATAGATTCCTACACACAGAGTGATATATTTCAAGCATTTCTTTCTTTTCATTGTGATGATTATGACTTGCAGCTAATGAAAATCCAAAGTTCAGTATCTCAGAAAATTAGAATATTGTGAAAAAGTTCAATATTGTAGACTCATGGTGTCACATTCTAATCAGCTAATTAAGGCCCCTTTCACACATGCGGACCGTACATTAGATCAGTTCAGTCACGTTTTTTTATCATCAGTTGTTGTCAGTAAACATCAGTTTTCATCCATTTTCATTTCCGTTTTTTCGTCCGTTTACGTCCGTTTTTCATCCGATTACGTCCGTTTTTCATCAGTTTTTTTATCTGTTTATGTCCGTTTTTATCCGTTTTTTTTTTTTTTTTTGAAAAAACTGTTTTTCATGAATTATGGGAATTTTTTTGATGAAAAACGGATGTCAGCGGATCGGATGTGAACGGATCATCCGCTAACGTCCGTTTTTCGTCCGTTCCGTTTTTTTACGGAAGACAAAATAGGGTCTTCTTCCGTTCAGAAAAACGGACCTTAACAGAGACGGATGTTAACGGACGTTAGCGGATGATCATCCGCTAACGTCCGCTATCCCATAGACAAGCATTAAATGTCCGTTTTCATCCGTAAACGGACGTATGAAAAAACGGACGAACGGTCCGCATGTGTGAAAGGGGCCTAACTCAAAACATCAGTAAAGGTTTCCTGAGCCTTTAAATGGTCTCTTAGTTTGGTTCAGTGGGTTACATCAATGTTTCTCAACTTTAGTCCTCAAGTACCCCCAACAGGTCATGTTTTCAGGATTTCTCTCAGATGAAAAGGCTGTGGTAATTACTAAGGGTCCTTTCACACGGGGCGGATCCGTGATGATCCTCCCCGTGAACATCCGCTGCTCAGCGGGGATCGCTCCGCTGATCCCCGCTGAGCCAGGGGATGACAGGTCAGGGACCGCCCTGTCAGATCTCTGTGCTCCTCTATGGAGGATTGGATGAACACGGACCGCCTGTCCGTGTTCAATCGATCCGCTCTGCAGATGGATGAAAAAATAAGGTTTTCCTCCATCTGCAGAATCGGACCATAGCGGAGGCGGACGATATCGGGTGTCAGCGGATGCTCATCCGCTGACACCCGCTATCCCATAGGCATGCATGCATGTCCGTATTTCATCTGAAAACGGATGGATGAAATACGGACATACTGTCGGCATGTGTGAAAGGGGCCTACGGCAGTGAAACTGCTCAAATCACCTGTGCAAAAGAATGGAAAGCCTTTTGTAATATTCTAATTTTCTGAGAAACTGAATTTTGGGTTTTCACTAGCTGTAAGCCATAATCATCAAAATTAAAAGAAAGAAATGCTTGAAATATGTAATTAATCTTTTTTTGTGCAATATTGCTGTGATAGCAATCTGCACCTATATATACCTTATGACTTTTTAATTAGGTTATTATGATTATAGGTTGCTGTTATATCTTTATGCCCCTGGGTTTTGGATCTTGAGAGAGATACTCTTGTGTTCCTGTCTTGATTGGGATCCTTTGCTTCTACTAGCTTTCCATCTAAAGTTAGGCGATATAGCCATGGTTTTTCTTCGGATTTATTGTACTGTCCTTGTATGTTGATGAATCCATATTGTTTCATATGGCTTCTTGCACACGATACTCCTGTTTGAGCATCTACTTTTTCAGAAGTTTTTTCTTTATTTGTATGTTTTTGCGTGCATTTTCACATAATTGCGCACATATGCACAAATTTGCATGCGCGCAGAAACATTCTTGCTGTTTTGGTTCTGCACAGTATGTATATGGCCATTTGTGCACATTTGCGTGCATGAGGCGTAAATTACTGACCAAAAATGCTGATTTTTCAAATTTTTTTTCTACTGAAGAATACACGGCACTTGTTTACTCACCTGTATGCATAGGCACATTACAATTAATGGGTTGTATTTTAGCTTAGTAAAAAGAAAAGCTGTACTGAGCTTTTTCAAACTGCAGTGTGCAAGAGGCCTACAGTATCTAGGTTCTAGCATCAAATCAGAACTTCTATCTATTTTCATCCATCACCTGTTCAACTGCTTTAGGCATTGCATGCTATACTATAAATGTTGTCACCATCTCCAGGCTATATTGCTTAAGCGTTATGTACGTTTACACAGAGAAACACTGAATGTATATTATTATGTTGTATGTATTCCATTTTATTTATTGTGCCTTCTTTTTTTGGCTAGACCACTTTGCTATCTGTGCAATCAAGTTTATGAGGTCCTGAGGAAGCTAATAGACGAAACGCGTCAGTTTCTTACAAAGCCTCTGCAAAGTTCAATGGTTTGATTAGTATGACCTCGTTGGTGTAATTCTAATATGATGGTGGCTTAGTAATAGGCCAATTGCCATGACATTGGAGCTTATGTCTTTATCTGTGTCAGGGCTGGACTCAGCCCTTTCTTCTCTGAGCTGGCCGCTCAGCTGTCAGCTAATTGCCAGCTCCTATCTTTCCACAGTGACTCCCCTGTTGATGATATACTGCTCGTCAGTCCTGCCTACTTAAGCCGTCCAGCCCAGATGATCTCTGCCTTCGCCTTGGTCAACATCACAGAGACTATCTCCTGCGTTCCTGTTAAAGACTTGCTTGACTTGCTTGGCTGACATTCCTTCTGGCTCCAGATCCACTTCTCTGTTCCCTAGCTTCCTAAATTTCTGGCTTGTCTGACCATCCGTTCCGGTTACCGAACTTTGGCTATGTTTTGACTACGTTTGTTTTATTTACTTTTATTATTAAACAAGTGTAATATAACTGTACTTCTGTCTCGGTCTGATTCATGGTTTCTGACAATCTGTCTTTTTTATATATATTTTGTAAAAAACATCATTTTTTTATGAATTCTATGTGGTCGTTCTTCGCCGGTACCGGTAAAGTCCAAATTCTTTCAGGTTCTTTATAGTATATTGTCTTAGTGGATGTGGTACCACCACAAACAGCCATATATTCTTTCTGTTTTTTACATGTAATGAATCTATATAAAATAAATGACACTTTTTTTAATTGAATTACTGAAATAAATTAACTTTTTGATGATATTCTAACTTTTTGAGATGCACCTGTACTTCAGAAAAAAGACTACCCTTACCCAGTCTCCTGTGATAAAAAAAAGTCTGCCTATCAGCACTTTAAAAAAATAAAAAGACTTCTTTTCTGCATTAAATTGTTTGTATAGAATTGTTTAAGACAGCTAAAGAAGGGGTATCTTCTCAGAAAATCAGTGCTTAATGATTGAACATCTGTGGGTGCAAAACAAGCTGTAGGCGCTGCAACTGAAATCTTTGGGTGTTAAAATTGAGCCCTCAGGCAGTCCACAGGCATAAGACGCTTAGCAGATTCATGACCAATCTTCCCCACAAATGTTATTTCCTGCAAAAAAATCATTTTGTAAACAATAATTATCCTTACTAAAATAATTGCGCAGACACAAAATACACAATCTTTGTGTAAATTGACAGCGCTATATAGATACCTGAAATAAATAAATCACAGCAATCTTCCAGGTACAGGAAATTCACTCATACAGTATTTTCAATGCCTCAGAAGGGAAAGTTAGACAGCAAAAAGATCATTCACCTGGAGAAAAGAAGCTGAAATATGCCAAGTTGATTTAATTCAATGTTCACCTGAGAAAAGGGTGTTCATATGAAATGCTCCAAAAATGTCCCCTCACTATTCAATTACCATGGGACCTGAACATCCTATTGGGGTTGTGAATTGCCCTTTAGCAGTTTGCCTGAGCCTTCAGATCTGGAGAGACATTTGTCCTGACTCCTGGCAATACACAGAGCTAACCTAGAGCAATGAAAGTGTATGTAAGCCCAGGAACGAAAAGTCATATATTGCAGCTTACCAATTCTTTTTTGCCCCTTTTATTTTCTCCTGGTGATTCTGCCAGTAACACATTCAGTGCTAGGACAAGGTTTCCCAGAGCCCAGTGCAAATCGCACCCCATGCTGAAATCCCCGCTTCCAGTACAAATCTTTGTAGCCTCCATCCTCCAAATCCCCCCAGCACAAATGCCCCCCCCCCCCCAGCACAAACACTACTCAAGCATCCCTACTAGCACAAGTCCCCCCCCCCCCCCAAAATAAATCTCCTCTTAGCACCCAAAATTCTGTCCCCCCTCTACCATATCCCAACCACAACACTGTCTGCCTGGAGTTTGCATGTTCTCCCTGTGCCTGCGTGGTTTCCTCCCACACTCCAAAGACACGCTAGTAGGTTATTTGGTTCCTGTCTACAATGGCCCTAATTAATGTATGAATGTGAGTTAGGGACCTTAGATTGTAAGCTCCTTGAGGTCAGGGAATGTACAATGTATATGAAAAGTGCTGTGTAAATTGACGGCGCTATATAAGTACTTAAAATAAATAAATACATGGACATACTTTTTAGTAAGCCAACATTTCTGTATTAAAAAAAATCTTTATTTTATTGGTCTTATGTAATATTCAAATTTTCGGAAATTCAGAATTTGGGGTTTCCACTAGCTGTAAGCCATAATCATCAAAATTAAAAGAAAGAAATGCTTGAAATATATAACTTTCTGTGTAATGAATCTTTTTTTATGCAATTTTTCTGTGATGGCAATCTGCACCTATATATACACCTTATGACTTTTTACTTAGGTTATTATGATTATCGGTTGCTGTTATATCTTTATGCCCCTGGGTTTTGGCTCTTGAGAGCAGATACACTTGTGTTCCTGTCTTGATTGGGATCATTTGCTTCTACTTGCTTTCCATCTAAGGTTAGGCAATATAGGTATGGTTTTTCTTCGGATTTATTGTACTGTTCTTGTATGTTGATGAATCCACTCACTCACTCACTGTGCTGTATCTATAAAGAGCTTGGAGGAATGGAGAACATGTACCAAACACAAAAAATAGTGCTGTTTGGTGGGGAGAGGGTCTTTTTTTATGTGGCTTAATGGTATATTCCTGCCACATGTGGTGGAATTGCATTAGGTGGCTATTCCAGCACAGTCCCACTGTGTGAAATGGCAAAATGTCTTGTTTTTCATGTGTTCGGCTCACACTACTGCTTGCGTGCAATGAAAAAAAGTACGGCAGGGCTTACATTCTTTCAGCGAAGTGAAGGGCAAGGCAATCCACTGTGTGTTGGGTTGGCCAATGGAACTTTATCAGGTGTCTGTGTGACATTTCAATAAAGTTTGTTAAAAAAAAAAAGTGAACAGTGTGATGCAATAAGATTGGCACATCAGCACTGCATTGATCCAGTAGGACTTCATCGCAGTTGTAACGTAGTGGCTGGGGTGAATGTACCCTAAGGGGTAACTCTGAAAATACACAAGTCTTCTAAAAACCATGCTTGGAGCCTTAAAGCTGCATCCAAAGTTACAGAAAAATATGATGTAGTTCTTTAACGTGGGAGTAAACTCCCTTGGTTGATTTTTACCTACAGGTAAGCATATAGACTTACCTATAGGTACAGTAAATATCTTCTAAACATGCACTGTTTAGGAGATATTTACTTTTGAAGCCACCAGTGCCATCACTGGTGCATGAGCTCTGAAGGAACGGCATGCCCGTGCCATTCCTTCAGAGTTCTGTACCATGAACAGCGGCTCCCATGTGCATGCACGGAAGTGACGTCATCGCAGCTTGTCCAATTAAAGGACCGGAGCCTGCAAACCTGGAAGGAAGACCGGGTGAAGATGGAAGTCCTGTCAGTGGTGACAGCGTGCCACTGGAGGGCTTCGTTTTAAGGTAGGCATAATAACGGAAAATTGTATACTTACCTTCCGTAATTTTCCTTTCCTGTTGCATCACATGGCAGCATACACATATGGGTTGTGGCTCCGCCCCCACAACCTGATAGGACCGCGTAGCTATTAAACCCTGAGAGGACCCCCGCCCCTACATTCTCAGTATCCAGATACCTCACCTCAGCGGGTGGGCATTTGTATGCTGCCATGTGATGCAACAGGAAAGGAAAATTACGGAAGGTAAGTATACAATTTTCCGTTTTCCTGTCGCATCATGGCAGCATACACATATGGGGAATAACACGCAAACTGGGTGGGGCTGAGCAAACAAGGTTTATTTACAGGGTATAGAGGAGTTGGCCTGTATGATAGACCTCCCAAATTCTGCTGTGGACAGCCTAGCGGCATCCACCTTGTAGTGTGCCATAAACGTGCTTTTTGAGGACCAAGTGGCTGCCTTACAGATCGTTTCCGCTGAGACTCTGCAGAAAGCTGCCCAGGAGGTCGCCACTGCCCTAGTGGAATGTGCCCTTAAGCCCTCAGGTACTTGTGCCTGGCTAGATGAGTAGGCCCTTTTGATGATCTTCACCAGCCAGGCTGCGATAGTCCGAGAAGTTGCTGCTTGTCCTTTTCTGGCACCGTAAGGTATTACTAGGAGATTTTCCGCCTTCCTCAGGCTGCGTGTCATTGAAAGGTACGCCAGGATGTTGGTTTTTATATCTAGCGGATGCGGGTTGCCTTGTTCTGTAGCCAGAGTGGGAAGACATATTTCCTGATTAAAGTGGAAGGAGGTAGCCACTTTAGGAACAAATCGGTCTGAAGGTCTCAGGACCACCTTGTCGGGATAGATAGTTAAGTATGGCTCCTTTGACAGTAGAGCGTGCATCTCGGAAACCCTCTTGGCCGAAGTGATCGCTATCAAGAAAGTGATTTTTAGTGTCAGGTCCCATAATGATATATCTTCTACTGGGAAGAATGGTTCGCGTGCCAGGACGTCCAGTACTACCGAAAGATCCCATGTTGGGAAGGTCGGTTTTCTAGGAGGCCTTAGTTTCAGGCAGGCCCTCTGAAACTGGGCGATGAGAGGCTCTTGTGCCCACCTTACCCCTGTCATGGCCGATAGGGCTGAGACATGCACTTTCAGCGTATTCGACCCAAGGCCCTTGTCTAGGCCTAACTGCAAGAAATCCAGGACTTGCGCTGTTGTTGGGGAAGATGGATCCCAGGATTGCTGTTGTGCTACTGTAAGGAACTTGGCCCAAATTCTCTTATAGACAATCTTGGTGGAGACTTTCCTGGCCTGTAGAAGGGTGTTTACTACCCCCTGTGAACATCCCTGCGCTATAAATCTAGCCCTCTCAGCCTCCATGCCGTCAGGTGTAGTCTCTCTGGGCACGGGTGGAGGAGCTGTCCCTGAGAGAGCAGGTCTGCTGACACCGGGAGTGACAGTGGTTCTGCTGTGTTGAGCTGGAGAAGGGTTGTAAACCATGGGCGTCTCGGCCAGAAAGGGAGGACTGCTATCACCGTGGACCCTGACTTCTTCAGTCTGAGTAAAAACCTCGGTATGATTGGAATTGGTGGGAAGATGTAGCCTAGGTGGAAATCCCAGCTGTGTTGTAGGCAGTCCGTGCCCTCCGCTGATGGAAAGGGAACTCTCGTCAGGTACCTCCGACACTTCGTGTTGGTTGGTGATGCTGCTAGGTCCATGTCTGGTACCCCCCCAAGTCTCGGTTATTAGAGCGAAGGCTTGTTGATTTAGAGCCCACTCGTGATTGGACGAGAACTCCCGACTCAAGGTGTCGGCCACCTGATTCTGGGTTCCTGGTACATAGGCTGCTGTCAGCCCGGATAGGGATAGTTGGGCCCATTCGAAGATTGGGATGACTTCTCTGAGCATTGAGCGACTCCTGGTGCCCCCCTGCCTGTTTATGTAGGCAACTGCTACCCGGTTGTCCATCCTTAGTAGGACCTCCTTCCCTTTCAGGAAGGTGCTGAAGGCTATTAGGGCCTTGAATGCCGCTCTTATCTCCAGGATGTTGGACACAATGTTGTGCGTCCTGAATGGCCAGCGCCCCTGGGCTGCGTAGTGATTGTAGTGTGCTCCCCAGCCCTCCATGCTGGCATCTGAGGTAACCACCTGTTGAGAGGGAGGAACTATGCTCCTGCTCTTCTTGAGATTGCGGGTCCTGGTCCACCACCATAGTGATTTCTTTACCTCCTTCCGGATCGCTATTGGCTGTGACATTGACACACCATTCCATTGTTCCAGAAAGGATATTTGGAGGGGTCTTGTGTGCCATTGAGCCCAACGGATCATTGGGATCGTTGCTGACATGGTCCCTAGGACCCCGAGGCATTCTCTCGCTGGTACCGCGGAGGCCCGCAAAATCCCTTTCACCCTCTGAGTCAGAGTGGGTATCTTCTCGTCCGGGAGTTCCACTGTGTTGAGGCGAGTGTCTAACTCGGCCCCTAGAAAGATCATCCTCTGGGTAGGATGGATGTGGCTCTTCTCCCAGTTTATCAACCATCCGAACTTCTGCAGGGTGGTGACAAGGACTACCCGATGTTGTAGGAGGGAGACCTGGGTGTCTGCCAGCAGAAGGATGTCGTCCAGGTAGTGGTGTACTCTTAGGCCCTGCTCCCTTAGTAGAGCTATTACAGGGAGTAGAACCTTGGTAAACGTTCTTGGAGCCGTGGAAATCCCGAAGGGGAGGCTTCTGAACTGAAAGTGGTGCCGATCTACCGCAAAGCGGAGAAACTTTTGGTATGAAGGGTGGATTGGGATGTGAAGATAGGCATCCTGCAGATCGATGGAGAGCATCCAGTCTCCAATATTTATAGCCTGTAGGATTGATTGTAGGCTCTCCATCCTGAATGTCTCGACTCTGATTGACCGGTTTAGACCCTTTAGGTCCAGGACGGGACGGAGATCTCCTGTCTTCTTTCTCACCAGGAATAGGGGTGAGTAGACCCCCTTCCCCCTCTGTAGTAGGGGAACTTTTACTATGGCCTGTTTGTGCTCGAGAGTTTGCACGTATTTGGTCATTAGCAGCCTTTTCTCTCGAGAAGCTGGGGTTTTTGTAACACAAAACCGGTCTCTTGGCCGTCTCCGGAATCTCCACCTGTGGCCCAATTGAACCGTGGCTACTGCCCAAGGGTCTTTTATCATTTCCGCCCAGACCCGCTCGAACTTCGTGAGCCTGGCTCCCACTAAAGCTGGTTGGGCGGACACACCTTCAAAAAGGTTTCTGCTCTCCCGGGGTAGGGATCTTAGGTTTCTGGAGCTTGAGGAAGGATGACTGGGGGTTCTTCCAGTTTTTCCTATACTCCCTCCCGGGTCTGTAGGATCTAGCTTCCCTATACCTGTCAGGGAGGTTACGCCTGAAGGTTGGAGGTCTCTGTTGCTTGGGCCTTCGGTCTGAAGGGATCAAGCCTGATTTCCCGCCGGTGACCTTAGAAATGGCCGAGTCTAATTTTTCCCCAAAGAGATTTGCCCCGTCAAAGGGAATTTTACACCAATTGGTCTTTGAGGCTGGGTCTGCCGACCAAGGCTTCAGCCAAAGTGCCCTTCTGGCCGTCACTGAGCTAAGCATAGCCCTTGAGGTGGATCTTATTATATCCACTGAGGCCTCCGCTACGAAGTCGCCTGCGAGGGAGAGCTCCTGGAGGGCGGCAATTACCCTTTCCTGTTCTATTCCCTCTGCTACCAGCTTTTCTGCATTAGAGGACCAACTAGAGATGGCTCTTCCAACAGCCGCTAGGGCTATTGCGGGTCGACATGCACCCCCTGCAGAAAGGTAGGACTTCTTCAAATCGAGGTCTATCTTCCTGTCTAGCCCGTCTTTAAATGTGACTGCATCCTCGATTGGGAGGGTCACATGTCTAGCCAGACGCATCAGTGAGGAGTCCACTACCGGTGCGGACGTCAGGGGATTAGCATTAGGCTCCTTTAGGGGGTAGAGCTTTGTCAGCCTATTGCTGAGGTTGGCCTTCTTCTCAGGCTTCTGCCATTCCTCCTTAATTAGATCCTCCAGCTCGTCGATAAACGGGAAGGTTTCCGGATCCTTTTTGAGATTTGGGAAGTATCTCTTCACTTTCTGAGGGGTCTCTTTCTCCTCGGCCCAATCTATAGCCTCCTTGATCGACTTAATGAAGGGTTCGACTAAGGTAAAATCGAATCCAGAAAACATTTCCGCGTCTTCGCTATCTGACAGGGGCTCTGTCGTTTTAGGCGGAGAGGAAGCGGAGGACGAGGTGCCCTGCATAGCTCTGCTTGCTTCTGGCTCTGCGGGTTGTAGAGGTAACTCTTTTGATAATTCCCTCGGTTCTGGTTCTCTGTCCCTGGTTGCCTCATTGAAGCACGCGCGACAGGCCAGTTTTTCTGGCAGCGCTATTGCGCCGCAGATCCAGCAGGAATTCCCAGATGGACGCAGACCTTGTGCGTGTGAGGGATGCCTGTGCGTAGGTGATCTCCTATGATAGCAGTGGCCATGGCGGGAGTAGGACCTTGAGCGACTTCTTCTGCGGCTTGATCCGTAATCTCTGCGTCTTGAGCGGCTTCTGCCGCGGTCCGAGCGACTTTGTCTGTGGCCAGAGCGACTCCTCCTTGAGCGCCGTGATGACCTTGACGACCTGGTAGGGCTGTGCAGGTTAGACAGCGTTAGTGGCAGGCTCTCTTTTTCCTCTTCTTACTTACCCGTCTTCCCCTCTTACCTAGTCGGTGGGCGATGGTCTGCTGGGGCAGCGGCCTCCATGAAGGAAATCTATTTAGGCAGGGAAGTCAGTGTAAGCATAGGTAAGCAGGGGTGCAGTGGTGAAAATTGGGAAGAAATTTACTAACCTTTAATGGAAGCTAATAGGAGGGCAGGTGCAGCTAGTGAGTGATTTTGCAAAAAAAAAAACGGCAAAAATCTCTCTTTCTCCTGTGCAAAACAGCCACAGGGAAAGGAGATTCTGACAGATCTTTAAATTTGGCGCCGTTCCCGACGCGGTGACGTCACGCCCGCGCATGCGCAGAAGCGCCGTGCGCGTCCCGGCGCCATTTTGGAGCCTGGCAAGGCTATAGGCTGTATTATTGGCCGCCCGCGCCTGCGCAGAAGCGCTGATACACTCGGCGCCGGGCGGAAGTACCTAGAGGGATAGGTAGGAGATGTCCCCAGAGCTAGTGAGTGATTTCTTCCGGATCGCTATCGTTCTAACATGCCTGGAAGGGAAACAGAGAGCAGAGAAACACATGAGCCCCAAGAACCATG
Source organism: Lithobates sylvaticus (assembly GCA_028564925.1). Lineage (NCBI taxonomy): Eukaryota > Metazoa > Chordata > Amphibia > Anura > Ranidae > Lithobates > Lithobates sylvaticus. Next base: position 167,811,971 of record CM053029.1, read on the forward strand.
GTGCAGGACAGGTTGGAGGCCGCTGCATTATAAGCCTGTTTAAGGCTTGTTAAGGTAAGAGAGACATTTACATACCCCTGAGACCATCAGAGTGGGGTTCCCCCATTTAGCTCATTTAGAGGCTGTACAGGTGGGACTTCCACCCAGGAGAGGCTTGAACCTGGCTGGGGCGATAGCGGTAAGAGGTGCTGATCTTGCGGTCTTGTCAGGTGAGGAAAAAAAGGAGAATGTAGGGGCGGGGGTCCTCTCAGGGTTTAATAGCTACGCGGTCCTATCAGGTTGTGGGGGGCGGAGCCACAACCCATATGTGTATGCTGCCATGATGCGACAGGAAAGCACATTATAACTTTGCCTTGCAGATTTTTTTTTTTTTTTTTTTTTTAAGCCAGCAGTTTACTACCACTTTAAAAGTGACATTTACATTTTTTAAGGGTTCCCCTTAAAATTCCTACCAGGCACTTATTCAGGCATGCAGCATGGGTGGTCAGGAAAGGGATGGCAGCAAGCTTGTGCCGTCCCTCCCTTCTTGAACCATACCAGACCACATGCCTTTCAACCTTTCCAAACATTGAGGGACTAGGGCTCTTCTTCACATCCTGTTCCCCAAAAGAATTGTGGGGGTTTGTGTGTGGGGGGGGAAGTATCAGGATCTGACAGCCCCTTTAGAAAAGAAGCCCGCAGATATCTCATCCCCCGGGGGAATGAGTATAGGGTACATTAGTACCCCTTATTACTCCTTCCCAAAAAAGTGTAAAAGCAAATAAAGATACCCACATTGTGACAAAGTCCTTTGATAACCAAACAAAAATGGAAATGGTGTCTTCCAATGTAAATCCACTGTCAATCATATCATCCAGTAATGTAGATCCATCATCAATCACAATGACCCACCACCAGCTGATGTTTCCCCACTGCCATGAAGACCCACCTTCTGATGATGCCTCCCCTCCACACTACTGTCATTAAAGTGTTACTAAACCCAGGACCCTGCATTCACTATATCTGGTCTCCCACAGTACACAGAACGTGGAAATGCAATTATTTTAGTAAATATAAACTGCTAAATACATTTTCTCATGCAAACATACCTTTTCTCATTAAAGCTTGAGTTTTCATACTGCACTAGTTGTCCTGTGAGCATGCAGGACCCCTGACCCTCTGTCTGGACAGTGCTGATTGGCCACGTGCTGATCACATGCACCCTCCCAAGAAAAAAGCAATGCACACCAAAATGAGCATGTGCAGCCTGACTTCAGTAACTCTGTCTTATCTGGACATGCTATGGAGACAATGCAAAAAGGGCAGAATCAGAGGAGACAGGATCAAACTATCTTTTTTCACAATGCAGAGGATTAACTCCTTAGGTTCCACAGTGAGTATAACAAGCATGCTTTACTGCATATACAGACTGATTTTACTGTTGTGGGTTTAGCAACACGTTAAATGACAGAATCTAGCACTGCTGTTATTTAAACAATACCCCCAGGTATCCTGGGTGACATTGTAAAACCAAATATGGTCATGATCATATTTGGTCAATGACGTCACCTAGGATCCCTGGCAAACAGGTTGGTTTTGGGTCAAATACGAGCTCATCCCTTGTCTACAGAGAGAACTGGGTAGAGCTGATAACCCTGCATAGGATTTCAGAGCCGCACAAGAAGTTATTAGCTCACTGGATTTCTGGCACGAGCAACAGGTATTTTTTGCACTTACTGAACAGATATAAGAAAACATTTCATATGAGTATTTAACAGACCAAAAGGGATCAAATAGAAGAAGTTCATTGTTAGGGCTTCTATACACTTTCATTCTCAAAAGTCAACTCTACAACGTGGTGATCTCACTTCATACATGTCAGATCCTCTCGTACACCAGAACTGATGGATTTAAGGTTTGATTCGAGATTGTACAGGTGAATCTGTGCAGAGCAGCAAATCTATTAAGAGATGAAAGCCTTTGCTGCCTGTGTTCGGTAAGCACTAAACAGACATAAAATCAGCGCTCCCTCGTGAGATTAGGGGTCTACGCCGGTAGCTGCAAAGTCAATCAATACGTCAAGATCTCGCTGCTTAGCTGTAAATGGAGGTCAGATGACTTTCACACTCTGACTGCGCGGATTCACGTGTGGGCAACCTCCCGAAGACAGGCACTTTCCCCGGGGATCTCTGCACTGCCTCTTCTACCAAGTTACAGAAACCATTATCTTGTCTGTGTTGTGACATGTAAACAGAGTTGTCTGACAGCTGGAAATTACGTCTTCTATTACCAGTTTATATACGAAGGTTGGTCTGTGATTTTCAGTAAACTGAGACATCCAGGGAAAATCCCGAGTGAATGTGTATATTACCCATGCAGGGCAAAGCAACAGGACTACTTAAAGTGGACCTGTCATTGGATATCTTATTTCTTGTTAACCACTTCCATACAGGGCACTTTTACCCCCCTCCTGCCCAGGCCAATTTTTCAGCTTTCAGCGCTGTCGCATTTTGAATGACAATTGCGCGGTCATGCAGCACTGTACCCAAACTACATTTTTATAATTTTGTTCACACAAATAGAGCTTTCTTTAGGTGGTATTTAATCACCACTGGATTTTACATTTTTTGATAAATAAACAAAAAAATACTTTTTTTTAAAGCGTTTTTTCTTTGTTTCTGCAACTAAATAATTGTTCTTCATGAATTCTTCATGAATTTAGGCCAAAATGTATTCTGCTACATTTCTTTGGTGAAAATAACCCAAATCAGTGTATATTATTTAACATGTAGTAAAGTTAAAGTGGATGTAACCCCGATTCATCAGCCTGATAACTCCTGACAAGTTCTCTGTCACATATGATAAAAGCAGCCTGAGTTCTGTGTTAGGGAGGATGCTATAAATATATTAGCAGAGCCCTGAACTATTCAACAAACAGAGCTGAATGTCTCTACCTATGAGGAGAGGGGGGTGTGTGCCTTTCCTCCAATAAGCTGTCTTGGCTGTATGCCCGGACTTCACTGCAGTGCTGAACAAGAAGAGAAAATCTCCTAACACAATCTGAACTTTCTAATACCTATATAAAGCTGAAGACAGCAGATATACATGTAAAACTTATGTAGGGAGATTTGTTTCATCTCTGTGTATGATCTGAGGCTCTTCACTTCACTGGGTATAGGAGAGGGTTTACATCCACTTTAAGCTGGATACACACCATTTCTTTTGATTTTTTTCCTTTTGATTTACCAAAACCATATAATATGAGGTCAAACCTAAACACTTTCAATGTGTATGCAGTCAGGCAGGCCCTTGCACTACATAGTTAAAGGTAAATCTTAAGGAAATTGAACAACTGGGGGGGATCCATAGTGGAGAAGGGTCTTTGTTCAGGTATTATCCAGGGTCACTATCTATGAGTGATTGATGTTTAACCACTTCAGCCCCGGACCAATTTGCAGCTAAAGGACCAGGCCCCTTTTTGCAATTCGGCACTGCGTCGCTTTAACTAACAATTGCGCGGTCATGCGACGTGGCTCCAAAACAAAATTGGCGTCCTTTTTTTCCCACAAATAGAGCTTTCTTTTGGTGGTATTTGATCGCCCCTGCGGTTTTTATTTTTTTGCGCTATAAACAAAAATAGAGCGACAATTTTGAAAAAAATGCAATATTTTTTACTTTTTGCTATAATAAATATCCCCAAAAAATATATAAAAAAACATTTTTTTTCCTCAGTTTAGGCCGATACGTATTCTTCTACATATTTTTGGTAAAAAAAATCGCAATTAGCGATTATTGATTAGTTTGCGCAAAAGTTATAGCGTTTACAAAATAGGGATAGTTTTATAGCATTTTTATTAATATTTTTTTTTTTTTATTAGTAATGGCGGCGATCAGCGATTTTTATTGTGACTGCGACATTTTGGCGGACACATCGGACATTTTTGACACATTTTTGGGACATTTGTCATTTATACAGCAATCAGTGCTATTTAAATAGCACTGATTCCTATGTAAATGACAGTTGTAGTTAGGGGGTTAACCACTAGGGGGCGGGGAGGAGTCAGTGTGACGTTTGTGTGTTTTTTTTACAGTAGGGGGCGTGGCTGTACGTGTGACGTCATTGATCGGCGTTCCCGATGACAGGGAACCGCCGATCACTGACAGTCAGTGTAGGAAGCGCGGGGAGAGGTTTGTTTACATAGACCTCTCCCCGTTCTTCCGCTCCGTAACCCGATCGCGGGATACCAGCGGCGATCGGGTCCGCTGGTCCCGCGGCCGGGGTCACGGAGCTCCCGACCGGGTCGCGAGCGCGACCCACGGGCAGGCACATGCACGATCACGTACAGGTACGTGATTCTGCCTGCCCGAGCCATTCTGCTGACGTATATATGCAGTGGCCGGTCGGGAAGCGGTTAAGACAGCTGTAGTAGACAAATTGATATGATTGTTTATATACCAATGATGGATTTCAGCCTTATTTATGTGATTTTTAAATATTTTTTAATAATAAAAAATATATACTTTTATTCTAATATTTAGTTGATTCTGTATTCTGGACCCTATAATGTCCCACCAACAGTCATTTTCCGTTTGTGCTCAGTTTAAATCAAAACTAAAATAGTCATTATCTCAACCTTTATTATTATTATTATTATACAGAATTAATATAGCACCGACAGTATGTCATTTATTTACACTTTAAAGTGGATGTAAACCCAATGTCATCCTTTCTAAACTACTGCCATAGGGATTATCTAGAAGGATATACATGCCTCCTGCTTGTATCTTTACCTGTCAAATGTCTCCCCTCTATCTGTTATGAGACCCGAAAAAATGCAGATTCTGTGGGTGGGCCTGTTGTCTGGAGCTCTAACATGTAGTAAAAAGACAGGAAAGTAACCACATGACTTCAGCATGCCCAATTATGCTGAGGTGTGGAACATCCAATCCTGGCAGAGCAGCAGAAGAAAGGAGTGGGAGGGAATTAAAAAATAATGCAGGTCTCTTAGGCTAGTGCACAAGATATGTAAATCACCTGTCACTCACAGCAAGGGGAGGATTTGACAAAGTTTTTCTCTGTTTGTCAAGATTTATCTCACTGAACAATAAAAGAGGATTACTCGGAGCTGTATTAACTCTGTGTGGCAAGACTGGGCTCAAATGATAGGAAATATTATAATCTACATTATGACATCAAAAAATAATCTGCCTCCTTGATTGCCCGGGCAATGACGTCACTTCCCCTAGGCGCCGCACAGTCATCTGGGACCTGTCATGTGTCCCAGATGAGTGAGCAGCGCAGTGGGTGCCCGGCTGTGAAGCCACAGCCGGGGTGCCCACATTAAGAATGCCGGCGCCGCGAGCGGAGTGGGGAACGAGGGCGGCCTCGTTCCCCCGCATCGCTGGACCCTGGGACAGGTAAGTATCCGATTATTAAAAGTCAGCAGCTGCAGTATTTGTAGCTGCTGACTTTAAATTTTTTTTTTTTTTAAGGGGCCCTCCTCTTTAAAATGATTCACTTTAAGGCAGGGGTCTCAAACTAGCGGCCCTCCAGATGTTGCGGAACTACAAGTCCCATCATGCCTCTGCCATGCCTGTAACTGTCAGCCTTGCAATGCCTCATGGGAATTGTAGTTCCACAACAGCTGGAGGGCCACCAGTTTGAGACCCCTGCTTTAAGGTCATTATAAAGGACAATTCATTTCTTGGAGTAAGTAATGAGACACAGAGGTCCCTCTCCTGCAGCTCCCCTGTCCCCCTAAATACATACCTGAGCCTGATCTCAATCGAGCGATGTGATCAAGAGCCGAAACTCTCTCGGTTCTCTCGCTTCTCATTATCTCAGATATAGCAGTGGGAGCCAGTGATGAGGGAGCGAGGCAGGCCTGAGCCCCACTCTGTGTGTCTAAGGCCCCTTTCACACTGGGGCGGGAGCCGGCGTGACGGTAAAGCAGCGCTATATTTAGCGCTGCTTTACCGTCGTTTTAGCCGCGGTATTCGGCCGCTCGCGGTGCGGTTTTACCCCCGCAAGCGGCCTAAAAAGGGTTAAAATCCCCCGGCGGTATTACTGCGGTGTCCCATTCAAATCAATGAAAAGGAGCGGTATAGGAGCGGTGAATACACCGCTCCTATACCGCTCCAAAGATGCTGCTAGCAGGACTTTTTTTACCGTCCTGCTAGCGCACCGCTCCAGTGTGAAAGCCCGCCGGCTTTCACACTGGAGTGAATGGGGCCGTTTTTTTCAGGCGGTGTACAGGCGCTATTTTTAGCGCTGTACCGCCTGAAAACCGCCCCAGTGTGAAAGGGGCCTTATAGACACTGTGACGGACCGCCTGGCACCACGTTTGGGTGCCTCCGCCAAGCTACAGCTTCCTCCACTCTGGAACCAGAAACCTGGTATTATAGCGGAGCATTGCACCCAAGAACTAAACGACTCTAGCTTAGGAGCAAACTGGAACTGCAAATTCCCCCAGAATATATGCCACACAAAATCAGGTAAGAGCTTAATCACATTATCCTAAACAATGCAAATTGTAAACAGTAATATCATAGGTACATCTAATGAACAGCTAACATAAACATTCCACAATGGTTTGATAGTGAGGTGAATTGGACACATAACTAGCAGGCAGACAGAAAAAATACGTGACTCAATTAACAATGAGGATTCACACCTAGGGGGCACACAATGGGGAATTATACAATGAGAGAAAGACACCTTAATAAACAGATTACACATAACAGTAGGAGACACCAGCATCAGGTTGTCTGAAGCTAATTTGAATACTCTGTTTAGAGTCTCTGAGACTAGGAGGGGGGTTGAAACAATCATTGCTAGTTTGGGCACAGAGGCCCCAAATCTGTATCCAGGTCCAAGGTTCCCAGAGTCTGTGTGTATTTGGGAAGACATGGACCCAAATCTGAAGCAAAACCACTTCAAAGGTCCCCCCAGGCACACACCTCCCAAAAAATAGAGCCCCTCAAAAGCCAGGGCCCAAAGTCAGTAGGCAAGAGGCTAGCCTGCCATCCCCTCCAAAAGCCCATGTCCCAGCTGGGTCTGTCACAGACAGTACAAACCCACACGAGTGCCCTCATAGCCAGCAATAAAATTGGATGAGGGAACTAATGCAGAAGATGACAGCCAGGCTGCGGGACAAACTGGACGAACACAATGGTGTCTGGGAGCGATGGCATTCTCGGGAGTGCTCTTACTACCTATGTACATATTCTCTCTAATATGGTCTGCCCAACCCCCCCCCCCCCCCCCCCCCCCCCTGTTCTCCTCTCCCTCCCTCTTTGTATGTCTGTCCATCTGGACAAGTGTATACAGTTAAACAAGATATCGGACTCAAGGTACAATACACTGCATACGCAACCCGACCCGAAGTAAGGGTTTTACTGTTGAACTATATAAAGCTAACTACTGAAGAAAAATTGGAGGGGCAAAACACATTGACGCACTTCCGGTTCATGCTAACCATTGACGCAATTTCTGCCTCCGTGGAACGCACGCCATTCAGTGGCGAACTCAGATGTTCTTACTGATGCCTGTTTTTTGCCAGTGATCCTATAAGTGGCGCCTAGCTTGCGCTTTTATATTTTATCCTAGCGGTATTTCACTATGAGCTCTCTCTTTATTTCCCCATCTATGGAGTGTGGCGTATCCTTCAGTCATAAAGCAACCACTCTGGAGAAGCCTTTGAGCAATCATCCTACATACCCCAGATCAATAGATCACAGCCAATTTGACCTCTAGACTGTAAAGCTGAGGGTCCATTGTTTCTGGTGAGTGGGGTCACCGAAGGGGGAATGTTGTCACCTCACACATTTTTCAAGTTTGGAGCACCGTTGCACTTTATTCTATCATCATATGAGCACCAAGCACTTTAATGATTTGTATAGATTTGCTTATATTATAATATATATTTTTGCTTGCATATTGATTTGTAGAGCACAAGTATACTGATTTATATGGTATCAGTCACTATATCATTGAATTGTTTATATTATTACATTCTGCCAGCGCTGTTTCTTATTTTCTTTCCCATAGCAAGCAGCTTGCTATGGGGGGCACTCGTGGTGGGAGGAGTCAGGAGCACCGGCGGAGGGCCCGAGAAGAGGAGGATCATTGCTGCTCTGTGCAAAACCATTGCATAGCGCAGGTAAGTATGACATGTTTTTTTTTTTTTATTAAAAAACAAAGAAACAAAGCTTGACAATCACTTTAAGCACCATAAGTTGCAAGGTGGGACCTCCATGGATCAGACTTGTTTCAGCACATCCCACAGATGCTTGATTGAATTGAGATCTGGAGAATATTTTCAGTAATGTGAGCTAAACAGTATCTCTTCTACTGGATTGGGCTACACTGCCCAGCTTTCGCTCCCCACCTGCATCAGTGAGCCTCGGCCGCCCATGACCCTGTCGCTGGTTCACCGGTTTTCCTTCCTTGGACCACTTTTGACAGGTCCTGACCCTTGCAGATGGGAACCATCAAATTCTTTGACACTAGACCATTTTTTTTGCTTTCAACACATCAAGTTCAGGGACAACATGTTCACATGCCAATTATAAACCCACCTACTTTCAGGTGCCATTGTAATGAGATAATCAATGGTAAACACTTTACCTGTCAGTGGTCAAAATGTTTGTATGGGGGGGGGGTTTGTATGTTTATACTAATGTGGGGGGTTTGTCATGTGGGGGGTCTGTACTAAAGGAGGGGGTAGAAGTAAAAAAATATCTCTGGCTGCCCAACATCCATAGATCAGGATTCCAGAGCCCAGAATATAGACTTGTATCATTGCTATGAAGGTTCTACAAGGAAAATGTTACTTGGAAATTGCAACATATGATATTTAAATGTTTCTCACATCTTAAATAAGAATGTATCTTTCAAACTCCGGAGAGGGTTGAGTGTATCATCATCTGCTATATGTTACAGATGGTGTAAACTCATCATCATCGCTGATCTCACCCGACTTCCGAGCTGTAGAACAGCAGCAGATAAGCCTTCTGACGGGACATCTGCGTTAATGCGCCTATTTAACAGCGGCTGCTGTAAACACATCATGTGTATACCCTGACGCCACGTTATACCCAGTGTGACTTCGGACCTAAATTTAAAAAACCAATTAAACACATCAACACTATTAAGGAAAAAGGAGAATTATAAACATCAACACAATTTAATTCAATGATCGCACGTTGCAGGAAAATCTCCCATCCCCATGTAGAACTAAATATGCATCACCCACCTTGGTCCTCCTGTCAGGAGGGCCCGAGGGCCCATTACACACAATGACACAGTCTGATTGTGTTGAAAGCAGAGAATTGGATTGTTGATGTTCTGTAAACAGACAAAATGAATGTGTTAAAAAATAATTATTCACTTTTTCATTTTTTTTTTTATGTTTTATTTTTGTCAGACACAAAACTAAATAACTAATTTGCTGGTTCAGAGGAAAAATATTCTATAAGTTCATGTCATCATAAGATTCTTGAAGGTAAAACATTACTTCAAGGGTCTTCCAACCAGAGTTCTTGCATATATGTCCATTATGAAGCTAGGGGGTCTTACTCCTGCTGTTTACTATCAGATATATTCTTCCATGTTGAGTGTATCCTACTAAGTAATGTGACACAATACAGTGCCTTGAAAAAGTATTCATACCCCTAAACATTTTCCACATTTTGTCATGTTACAACCAGAAACTGAAATTTATTTTATTGGGATTTTATAGACAAACACAAAGTGGCACATAATTGTGAAGCGGAAGGAAAATGATAAATGGTTTTCAGAATTGTTTACAAATAAATATGTGAAAAGTGTGGCTCTGATACCCCTAACTAAAATCTAGTGGAACCAATTACCTTCAGAAGTCACCTAATTAGTAAATAGAGTTCACCCGTGTGTAATTTAATCTCAGTATAAATGCAGCTGTTCTGTGAAGCCCTCAAAGGTTTGTTAGAGAACCTGAGAGAACAAACAGCATCATAAAGGCCAAGGAACACACCAGTCAGGTCAGGGATAAAGTTGTGGAGAAGTTTAAAGCAGGGTTAGGTTATAAAAAAATCTCACGGAGCACTGTTTAATTCATAATCCGAAAATGGAAAGAGTATGGCACATCTGCAAACGTACCAAGACATGGCCGTCCACCTAAACTGACAGGCCAGGCAAGAAGAGCATAAATCAGAGAAGCTGCCAAGAGACCCATGGTAACTTTGGAGGAGCTGCAGAGATCCACAGCTCAGCTGGGAAAATCTGTCCACAGGACAACTATTAGTCGTGCACTCCACTTATCTGGCCTTTATGGAAGAGTGGCAAACAGAATGCCATTGTTGAAAGAAATCCATAAGAAGTCCCATTTGCGAGAAGCCATGTGGGGGACACAGCAAACATGTTAAAGAAGGTGCTCTGGTCAGTTGAGACCAAAATTGAACTTTTATTGCCTAAAAGCAATACGCTAAGTGTGGCAGAAAACTAACACTGCACATCACCCTGAACACACCATCCCCACCGTAAAACATGGTGGAGGCAGCATCATGTTGTGGGGATGCTTTTCTTCAGCAGGGACAGGGAAGCTGGTCAGAGTTGATGGGAAGATGGATGGAGCCAAATACAGAGCAATCTTAGAAGAAAACCTGTTAAGCCCCATACACACGGTCGGACAATCCGCGGACCAGGTCCGTCGGACCATGTCCGTCATACTTTGTCTGATGTTGGTTTTGCGTACACACGGTCGGACAAAGTTGTCGGAAAATCCGATCATTTTGAACGTGGTGACGTTTGTTGCCTACGACGGGACTACGTAGAGGCTAGTAGCCAATAGCTTTGGTCTTGTAATGTGATCTGAGCATGCGTAGCACTTTGTCCGGTCGGACAACCGTACACACGATCGGGTTTGGTGTGATCGGACCGGGTTGACGGCAAATCTTTCCAGCAGGAGATAAGACTTTGTCTGTCGGACAAACCGACGAACACTGTCCGATGGTGCATACACACGGTCTGATTTTTCAACAACCTTGTCCGATCGGACAGAATCCATGAAAAAGTCCGACCGTGTGTATGGGGCTTTAGAGTCTACAAAAGACTTGAGACTGGGGCGGAGGTTCACCTTCCAGCAGGACAACGACCCTAAACATACAGCCAGAGCTACAATGGAATGGTTTATATCAATGCATGTTCATGTGTTAGAATTTCCCAGTCAAAGTCCAGATCTAAATCCAATTGAGAATCTGTGGCAAGACTTGAAAATTGCTGTTCACAGATGCTCTCCATCTCCATCCATCCTCCACAGAGCTTGAGCTATTTTGCAAAGAAGAATAGGCAAAAATGACACTTCACAATTATGTGCCACTATGTGTTGGTCTATCACATAAAATCCCAATAAAATACATTTATGTTTTTGGTTGCAACATGACAAAATGTGGGAAATTTCAATAGGTATGAATACTTTTTCAAGGCACTGTATTTTACTACCTCTCATAAAGATCACAGTACACAAAAAGCAACAAAGAAAAATTTCCAGCTCACTTAGGCTGGCTTCACACTGGGGCGGTGCGGGGCGGCGACGGTAAAGCAGCGCTATATTTAGCGCTGCTTTACCATCGTTTTACCCGCGGTATGCGGCCGCTAGCGGGGTGGGTTTTAACCCCCGCTAGCGGCCGCAAAAGAGTTAAAAACCTCTGCAAAGCGCCGCTGCAGCGGCGGTTTGCGGGCGGTATCCCCGCGGTTTCCCATTGATTTCAATGGGAAGGAGCGGTATAGGAGCGGTGAACACACCGCTCCTTCACCGCTCCAAAGATGCTGCTAGCAGGACTTTTGTTGCGGTCCTGCTAGCGCACCGCTCCAGTGTGAAAGCCCGCCGGCTTTCACACTGGAGTGAATGGGGCCGGTTTTTTCAGGCGGTATACAGGCGCTATTTTTAGCACCGTACCGCCTGAAAACCGCCCCAGTGTGAAAGGGGCCTTACCAGCCAGCCTGCAACAAACCGAATTGTCCTGTCTAACAGTTCACATTAAAACCAGGTTTGCACACATTTGCAAATATATGCGTAAGCTGCAGAGCCACTTCACGGCACCCCAGTGTACTGCAGTCCTAACTCTATACGTTTTGAGAGTCTCCAAAGTTGGAGCACATATATTATTATTATTACACAGGATTTATATAAATAATGGATAGATTAAGTAGACCGTTAAAAATCTAGGCGTCTCGGATCATGGGCAGAGTCATAGCAATTCTGCCCACGATCCCGAATGATGGCAAATTGTGGGACACCCGAGCGAATTGTGGGATCCCCGTCACTTCCAATGGCACCCCGATCACGACACGATTTTGCCTCGATTGTCGTCTGACTAATTGCAGTAAAATCACACAAAAAGAATCGCTGTCACCCAAAAGAAATTCTTTTGGGTTACAGGCGTCTCGTGATTATGTTTGTGCGATTTTACCGCGATTTGTCAAGCGCTTGGAAGTGGCGCAGAACGCACGGACGTCCTGCGATTTGCCATAATTCTGGATCACGGGCAGAATCGCTGCGATTCTGCCTGCGATCCGGGACACCAAGATGTGAACGGAGCCTTAGGGTAGGTATGCCTGGAGGGAGCCCATCCCTCCTTAAAGGTATAGAGATGCATTGGACACTCAGCAAGAGCACAATGGCTGTGAAGGTGCCAAGGGCATCCCCAGATCACAGCACTCCCCTGATAAAGCCTTTATCTGTTTGTTTGTTTTCTTCTGAAGGACAGTGCCATCTTTGTTCCGGGTCACCAGCTACTTCCTGGACTGAGATGCCAGCTCAAAGATGGTGCAATTATGTAAAGCTGGGTGCCTGTGCAATTATTGGGGATGTTCACAACTCTCTGACACAGATCAGCCCCTGCTGCAGACTCTCAGCTTGTAACTCACCACAAACCTACAGTGTACAATCTGATCACAAGAGGGAAATGGGTGAAAGGAGACTGAGGAGATGCTTTTTTCTGGCTGTAGCAGAGTGATTGCATATATTGAGGAAGGAAGGAAAGAAATAAAAAAAGGAGAAAAGAAAGAGTAAAGCTCTGGAGCAGAGACTGTTATGAAGACTTCTATATACTGAGCTGACAGATGTAATACGCAGTATTTGGGAACAACCCCTGCAGAAGGAACAACGGGAAACAAGTTTATTTTCTGCGGACATTGGCTCACCTTGTTTGTTTGTCTTTCTTAATTACTTTAATTATAATTACATCTTGCATGTCTGAAAAGCCTCCAGGCCGCCATGCGGGAAGAGAGGATGTCGCAGTGAAGTCTGGAGGGTGAGCTGAACGCCTGGCCGCACTTCGCCACACCAGTCTGCTAATACTAGACGGCAGAATTTTGATGTGACACAACTTCCTATTGGCTGAACCAGCTCCATTGTCTGCTGGACACCGACTGGGTTTTCATAGTCAGCTACAGCCACCTGGGAAGACACATCTTATATAAGAGGTCACTGTACACTGGTTGCTGGAGGTCACTGCACCTTGTACTGCAAAATGCCCATTTTATACCCACTATCCTTCAGTGTGTGAAAATGCAATAACTATAAATAAACATTCAAGGTCACAAATTATAGAGCAAAGCGAAACAAAGTAGAAAAGACCTTTCACTTGAACCCATTGTCACACCTCCCAACTTTTTAAGATGGGAATGAGAGACACCTATCAGCAAAAATATGCAGGCATAGGACACACCCCTTACCACGCCCCCTTAAAGGAGAATTGTACAAAAAAAACAAGATTGGTTAAACCCACAAGTGCTTTTTTTACCACTATCATTTCTTTATATTGACTTTTGGAATTTACAAATGCAGCAATTTAGAAATAAGATGAAAGGTTTAGCGCTAGAAAACACTTTTTGATAGATAAAAAGTGCATTTTATATACATCTATATAGATCAGACCAAAATGAGGGACAAATGAGGAGGAATGAGGGACAGAGGGACATTGCTCCAAATCAGGCAGCAGCTCTCTCCTCTCTCCCCTTTCTGACAGGCAGGAGCCATTGGCTCTCAATCAAATTCAGTGAGCAGATGGGGGACGGGGCCAAGCCACGCTGTGTGTGTCAGTAGATGAATACAGCCCGGCTTGGAAGCAAACCCGCAGGTATACCACCATTTGGAAGCAGCTTCCTCTGTTGGTGCAGGGAGAAGACAAGGAGCCAAGAGCTCCAACAGGGGACCACAGAAGAGGAGGTTTGGGGCTGCTCTGTGCAATGTGATTGCACAGAAAAGGTAGGTATAAGGCTTCCTGCACACAGGGCATTTGCCCAGCTGCCTTTCCTCCTGGCAGGAGCGTTTTGGCAGGAAAAACGCTAGACGCATGTAAAAACATCTAGACACGTTTAGTTGTGTCAAGCGCGTGGGCTTTAATGGATTCCATTGGCCAGAATAATAATTTTTTGTAGCCATTGAAATCAATTAATGCTCACTTGACACGCCTATCGTTAATGTGCATTTAGATGAATTTACATGCGTCAAGCATTTCTTTTGCCAAAATGCTTCTGCTCCTGCCCGCTCTGACAGTGGGTTTTTTTCTGCCTCTAAACACCCCTGACTTTAAATGCCTCTAAACACTTAAGCCCCTTTCACACTGGGGCGGGAGCCGCGGCGACGGTAAAGCAGTGCTATATTTAGCGCTGCTTTACCATCGCTTTAGCAGCGGGATTCGGCCGCTAGCGGTGCGGTTTTAACCCCCGCTAGCGGCCGAAAAAGGGTTAATATCCCCCGCAAAGCGCCGCCGTATCGGCGCTTTGCGGCGGTATTGGCGCGGTATTATCGCGGTGTCCCATTGAAATCAATGGGTAGGAGCAGTATAGGAGCGGTGAATTTATTTAATAAATTTTTTTAAAAATTAAATAAACAAATATAAAACTAAAACTAAAAGTCTCTTCCATAATGTTTCCCAACGAGAAGTGAATGATGAAAACACCCTGTGAAGAATCTTCTATATTCAAAGGACACCGTGACTCTACCACCACATATATTGAAGGCTTACCAGCTAAAGAAGCTGTCAAAGCTTGTGGCTAATACCCAGCCAGGGCCATTAGATCCTCCCGATACCTCCAGTGGCTAACAAGCCAAACGTTCCTGCAGACTTGATGGGTGACCAACAATTCAGGCAAAACGGCCACGAACATATCCTCAGTGGGTAGGTTAAGCCCATAAAACAAGACAAAAAATGTTTGCCATCAGTAAAACCAGGTGGTGTTTATTTAAAAAAAGGTCTGTACAGATAGACAGACTAAATAAAAGTTCCATAAAACAAGATAAGCCGGCCGGCAAATGGTACAAACCGCCCGTGCAAGCTTATCATGTCACTCCTCCCTATGCGTTTTGTCACTAGGCGGACGTCGTTCTGTATACGTATAAGGATGCACAGAAATGAGGCATTGAAGAAAAAAGTAAAAAAAATACCTTGGATCCTGACATCACCGAGCCTCCTTGCTACCTCCAGGGATTGCTTAGAGCCTAAAATCCTGTGAGAAAATATGTATTGTGTGTATGTATCAGTGTGAAACAATCTATGTATTAGTGTGAAACTTGGTTCACACCTTGTGCAAGTTAGAAATGAGTGCAAAATTGTGCACACTCCCAACACGCGCAGAAATACGCCGCCCTCAAACAGAGGTTATGATGACATTGCCATTACTTGCTAATGTCACCCCCAAGCACCTGCTGATCTGCACAAGCCCATTTGAGCCAAATCACATTGTGCCACAGCACTATGCAGTTCAGGGCGGCGCGATTTTGAAAAAGGGTCAAGGACTTCTTTTGCACATATCTTGCGTGTAGAGCACCCCATTAAAATGGATCGCATCTGTATGCAGTGAACCTAGCCTGAGTAATTTTATGAGTAATACATGTTATGGAGCTTTGGTTTACATCTTTTTTGGATTTTTTTTTTTTTTTTTCTGGGTTTACATCTTTTTTTTTAATTCACTTTTTATATGAATCAGTGGGACACATATTTATACGACATTATGGTGGACACATCGGACACTTTTGACACATTTTATTATTATTCTACATATTTTTGGGACCATTGTCATTTATACAGCGATCAGTGCTCAGTGCTATAAAAATGCACTGATTACTGTGTAAATGTCGCTGGCATGGAAGGGGTTAAACACTAGGGGGGATCAAGGGGTTAAGTGTGTCCTAGCGAGTGATTCTAACTGTGGGGGGGGGGGGGGTGGGCTACTACTCACATGACATTGATCACTGCTTCCAATGACAGTGAGCAGTAGATCTCTGTCATGTCACTAGGCAGAACGAGGAAATGCCTTGTTTACAAAGGCATCTCCCCTTTCTTCCGCTCTGTGACACGATCACGGGCACCCAGCGGACCCACGGTCACGGAACATGCGGCTTTTGCCCACAATGCTGCTTCTTAAAGGGGACGATCCTGTACGCCCATTTGCCCAGCCGTGCCATTGTGCCAACGTATATATTGTCGTGCGCTGGTCGGGGTGGTTAACACCTGCCAACATCCGATCCTGTCCACTGAAAACAGACACATGGGGGATCTATCCCCCATCCGTCTGGCGGATCGGATGACAGTCAGATAAAAAAAATCCGTTTCCATCCAACAGCCCATAGAGGACAGAGGCCTGTGCCAGTGTCCGCTCTGCATCAGTGGAGCAGACACGGACCTGTCATCTGCCTGCTCAGTGGGGATCAGTGGACAGATCACCTGCTGAGCAGGCAGATCTGCTGGCGGACTCCTCCAATGTGAAAGGGGCCTCAGATGTGGAGAGAAGGGGAGGGGGGTGTTTTGTAGACCAGCAGGAGAGAACTTGACAGAACTGAAAACATTGCTTGGGATTTCAGTGCAGTAGAAGCAGTATTGTCATCTCAAGCAGCAAGTTTAGGAGATCGATGCATTTCTGACTGATTAATAGGTATTTGTATGCATTTACAGCATTTTTTAAAAGATAAAACATGGGTGGATGTGCCATGTATTGGAGAGATGAACTGAATATGTTTTTTTTATTTCATTTTTCCCAGACATACAAGTGACAAACTGTGGAATAATATACATTAGACAGTCTTTCAGTATGTTGGTCCATCCATCTCCCAGTTGCAGTCTCGCCCCTGTGGGGTGGGATTCCGAGGCGTACATTAGGCTGCGGCTAACATTACACAAAACTATATCACTGTTTCAGTGAATCATCGCTTCCATGGCAGGATCCAGCACCACCAGAATAATCTCATTAAATTATCTTTACTTTGGACAGCAGTATGGAAATGAGTCATGTGGGCCTTGAAACAGCAATGCCTGCAGCGTGCCGTCCACAGCGCACACACATCTGAAGGGTCCCTGTACTGCGCCCACCTTGGACCAAGGGGCTCATCATATTGACACAGTTTTAGAGGGGCCGGGCGTTGTTCGAAGAAGTGTTTCCACTTGCACCCAATAATTCTTCTGACAGTTTATATTACCCAACTTTCCCAGCCTCCTCCACAAACTTTAAATGGTAATAAAAAATGTAATTAGATGATTATCTATGATTTACAGAATTCGCTTTCAGCCTCCTGTCTGAGCACAACACGGCCCAGAGGAAAGAGCCGATATAACAGAAACAATTCAATAGAACTTAATAAAATACATAAAATTAGATATTTGACATTTGCGGGCAGTATGACCTGTTACCGATAGCTGCTATGTTAGGGCTCATGTACACCATAATGCACGCTTGTTAACAAGTGCGCTGACGCACAACCCATCAAGGCAGCTCATTTTTTTTTAATGGGGAACCGAATCTGCCTCCATGCGTTAAAACCACACTTGCCTTGTTTTTTGCCAATGCACCGCAAACAGTATTTATATCCGTGCATGGTGGTGCCGTATAGCTCAAGGGTGTTTCTTTTCCTTCAAATTTTTTACACCTTTCCGGTGTGTTGCAGTGCGTTACCCCACACACATCAACATGATTTGCCTTGAGACAACCCATCCATTTTAATTAGGCTGCCAACAGGCTGCAGCTTAGAAAAAAAAGGACCTTATGCCGTGTACACACGATCGTAATTCTCGTCGGAAAAAAACTCTGACGGTTTTTCCGACGGAATTCCGCTCAAGCTGTGTTGCCTACACACGATCACACCAAATTCCGACGGTCTGTAACACAGCGGCATAAAACACGTTCGACATCACTATAAAAGGGAAGTTTAATTCTTCCGAGCATGCGTCGAATTGTTTCCGAGCATGCGTCGGAAACTTGCGTGTCGGAATTGCATACACACGATCAGAAAATCCTATAGAAAGGTTTTCCGTCTGAAAAATTGAGAAAAGGTTCTCAATTCAAATTCCGTCGGAAATTCCGACAGAAAAAGACCGTTGGGCATACACACGGTCGGAAAATCCGATGAAAAGCTCCCATCTGACTGTTTCCATCGGAAATTCCGACCGTGTGTACGCCGCATAAGCCTTTTTTTTTTATTGCACACGCCATGCTTTTTTTTTGTACAAAAGCACTAGTGAAATGAATTCCACCACATTACGGTGCTATGTGTTCCAGCGTGCCATAAAACGTGCTTTACCTTCTGTTACTGCAATAGATAGGTGTGAAACAAGCCACACACGAGTGGATTTTCCGTCGGAAAAACCTTGGATGGTTTTTCCGACGGAATTCCGCTCAAGCAAGAACGTGGTAACATACAACACTACGACGAGCCGAGAAAATGAAGTTCAATGCTTTTGAGCATGCGTCGAATTGTTTCCGAGCATGCGTAGGAATTTAGCGCGTCTGAATTTGTACAGACGATCTGAATTTCGGATCTGAACTTTTCTGACCGAAAAATAGAGAACATGCTCTCAATCTTTTGCAGACGGGAATTCCACCAGTAAAAGCCCAATGGAGCATACACACGGTCGGAATTTCCAACCAAAAGCTCTCATCTGACTTTTGCTGGCGGAATTTCCGATTGTGTGTACGTGGCATAAGGCTAGTAATACACTGTCAGATTTCTCTTGTTCAGTCCCCAGACTGAGCAAGAGAAAACCACTCCATTCCCCAAATCATGCTAAACAGCATGGATGGAGGAATCTACACTGCAAGCTATTATATTCAGACAGCCAAAGCAACTGCAGTTGTCTAAACAACCAAACAGTGACCGCATTTGATTTGCTGCAGTCTCTGTATGGCAAATAATTTTCCATCCATCTCGTTTGATTTTTAAATTAACTTTTGTCTAGCCAGGTGGTGCTTGTGGCGTAAACCATGGCTTGAATTTTGGCAGGATTTCTGTGGCCTTAGCAACACCACCTGGATCAACAAACTTCAATGGAGAAAAAGTTGGCCAAACAGTGACCGCAGCCATTCAATTGCAGTCACAATTCAGGTATTCTGACAGCTGCTTGTGTCGGCTGTCAGAATACAAGTAGCGTGGATGGGGGAACAGATTTTGTTCTCTTATTGAGCCCCTGTGTATGTGTGCATGAAGCCCTTTGGCACTTACTGTGTGGCCCTCAGCAGGGCCAGGACAAGGGGTGGGCAGGAGGGGCGGCTGCCCTGGGCACTGTAAGATCATGTAAGGTGGGGGGCACCACAAGGAGATTGAGAGGGGATTTTTGTTGGGAGAAGGAATTTGGGGGAAGCAGGGGGTAAGAATTGCCCTCGGAGGGGAAATTTGGGGGGGGGGGGTGGTGGTGTGCTAGGAGTGGTGATTCAGGGGTAATTCGTGTTGGGAGGGGGATGGGAAAAGAGGATTTGTACTAGGAGGGTTGATTTGGGGGGGGGGGGGTCGTGCCAGAGGAGGTGATATGGTAGAAGGGGGAGGGAAGTTGTGCTAGGGGGAGATTTTTGCTGACACATAATGTTCATACATCTTTGGGGGGGGGGGGCGCAGTTCAGCATGTTTGCCCTGGGCCCTAGGTGACCTTGTCCCAGCACTGGCCCTCAAGCCCCAGCAGACAGTAGTCAGTGTTTTTCTTGTATAGGTGCTTAGGGACAGTGAAGTAAATATTAATTACATTTGTTTCTACTAGAAATTTTTTTTTTTTTTTTATTTGGTCCTCTTTTTTTTTTTTTCAATTTGGTGTATTTTGTTTCTCTGACCTTTTATAATGGATCTTACTGAGATGGACATCCGTTATGGTCTTCGTAAACTTTAAAGCATAACTGATTCCTACCTTTTGGTATTCTGAAAAAAACCCTGTGTGTTTTTCTGTGTTCATGTGGGAAAGTGAATCTAATGGGAGTGGTTTCATAATTATCAATCAGCTGTGCACCTGCAGAGCTCTAATGAGGAAAGCTGCTGGGCCTGCATCCCTTTAGATGTGATTTCCTATTGGGAGTATCTCACATAAAATGAAATTTTTGTTGCAGGTGATGCCTGAAATCTGTGACAACATCACCTGGATGGTGGATCCACATGCCTTATGAGGTTTCCTGGATGGTAAAGGCCCTGGCTGGGTTTAGAGCCACAAGTGTCACTGACCTCCCGAGACATAGGCAGACCTTTTTCGGTCATGCACCTTCAACCCGGCTCGAACCAGCTGCCGTAACACGGGCCGAATATCAGCCGGCTTCTATTGAACATTCGGCTCCTATGTACTAGGCTTAAGCTTAGCTAGGAACATAGCATTAGATATTGAGGAACAGAGGATTTTCAACCCAAACTCCTCATACTACTGGACAAAGAAAGTGTTTTTTTATTTTACTTTTAATTTTTTAATTTTTTTATTTTTTATGTGGGGCTGTCTTCTCTAGGAAATTATATATTTTTTTTCACATTTCCTCAGAGCAGTGCATTGTGTTTTTGAAAAATCAAGCTTTTCGCACCATTTCTTTGTTTTGGTAAAAACACAATGGCAACGTATGGTAAACTCACTAAACAAGCAGTGTGTGTTGTAATTAGTCCATTTTTAACTTACATATTTTACATATGTTACAGATTTTTTTCCATGTGCCTGTAGGAAGAAAATATGTGTAAAATATGCACACAATACATTATGCATTACAATTAAAAAAAAAAAATGTCAAAAACACATTATGCCCTTTGAGGAAAACGCACGCACATTTTCTAAGGTGATGCAAACAGGCTCTATACATTCTATACCAGTGGTCTCCAAACAGCGGCCCTTTGCTTGCTTTTATCCAGCCCTTGGGGTAATATTTCCTCTACTGTCAGCAACAGTGGGGCATAATTCATGCCACTGACACAGATAATTGGGCACTATTCCTCCCACTGATACCAATGATGAGGCACTATTCCTCCCATTGATGCCAATGATGGGACACTATTCCTCCCACTGACACCAATGAATGGGACACTATTCCTCCCACTGACACCAACACTATTCCTCCCACTGACACCAACGACGGGGCACTATTTCCCCCATTGACACCAATGATGGGGCACTATTCCTCCCACTGACACTAACGATGGGGCACTATTCCTCCCACTGACACTAACGATGGGGCACTATTCCTCCCACTGACCCCAAACGATGGGGCACTATTCCTTCCACTGACACCAACGATGAGGCACTATTCCTCCCACTGACACTAACGATGGGGCACTATTCCTCCCCCTAATACAAAAGAGGAGATGCTGTTTACTCCCACTGACACCAGGACATTTTCTACTCCTGGCCCTCCTAAAGTTTGAAGGACAGTAAACTGGCCCTTTTGTTTAAAGGGTTTGGCAACCCCATGTTCTATACCTTCCTCACTCTCTCCAAGACTAAAGGTAGAGAAAATATGTTCTGCAACTCCTCTACTGTATAAAGGTATGTGGTGAACTTTAGATTTGCTGACAACTATGTAGTGTGAGGGCCCCCAGGTGGATATGAACTATTTATATAGGCACTTATACTACATAGCTTTTGGTAAATGTATAGGGTCAGCATTGCATAACAAATGATGGTTTCTTATTTGAATGTTGGATGGTGTGCTTTGTGTATTCCAGATCTGTGCAGTAATCCAGTGTGAAACTTTACCTCTGTGTAGGAGCTTCCTGTAATAAAGACCAGTTACTGCTGCTCTCTCTCCGGTCTTGTCTCTGCCGCCCCCTGTAGTTTTCTGCAGGCAACCCACAGTGGGTGGGTCTATTTTACCCCTCCCACAGCTCTGCTGTCTGCACAGGGTGCGTACAGTACAGTGAGGATGTCAAACCTACTTTTGCAAAGTAATAACTGTTATTGTAAAGGTATTTATTGCACACAAAGTGGATTTAGATTTTTTTGACAATTGAGTAATATTGTGACAGACCCAACTAGGACAGGGGCTTTTGGGGGGGGGGGGGCGACTGCAGGGTGACCTCTTGTCTACTGACTATGGGCCCTGGCTTTGAATGGAACTCTACTTTTTGGAAGGGGTGTGCCTGGGGGACCCTTGGAGTGGTCTTGCTTCGTATTCAAGTCCATTTCTCCCCAAAACACACAGACTCTGGGAACTGGAGGACCCAGATACATATTTGGGGGCACTATGCCCAAACCAGCAATGACTACTATAAACTGTGAAACTCAGATCAGATGTTAATATGATCAGCTCAAAGCAACCTGATACTGGAGTCTCCTGCTATACTCTGTTTATTAAGGTGTCTTTCTGTTAAGTATGTCTTTCCCATTGTGTGCCTCCTAGGTATGCATTCCCAATGTTAATTGAGTCACCTGTTGTTTCTGTCTGTCTGCTCATCTCTTGGAGAGATGATTAATATTGTGACCACTGTACCTTGTTTTTGAACCATGGTGGGATGGTTATGCTTATGATAATGTGTAATGTACTTTGTATCCAGGGTTGTGGGCTGGGTGCCAAATGGTCTGCATGGGCACTGAGTCGCCTAGGAGGCTAGTTCTTTAATTAGCTTAATGTTTATGTTTATGTTGGCTATTCCTTAGCTATATTAATTATATTCCTGTTTACAGTTTGCATTGTTAGGGTAATGTGATCGGGTTCTACCTGATCTTCTGTGCTATAAATTCTGTGTGAGTTTTCAATAAAGTGAGTTCCAATTTACATCTAAGCTATTGTTGTCTAGTCTTGGGTGCTCAGCTATAACATCTGGTTCCTAGGTCCAGACTGGAGGAAGCTATATATCATGATGGGGGCACCCAAGTTGGGTGCTGGATTGCTCTGGTTTTTGGGACCAGAGTTTACCTTTAACACAGTGATTGGGGGCAGTTTGTTCTACATAGAAGTGAGAGAAGAAACTCTTCCAACCAGTGGAAGTTATTGTTTTAATGGGGTTCTACAGCTTACAGAACAACCAATGAATAGAAGCTGAATTTTCTTTTAATTTGAAGAAAAAGGGATGGCCCAGACACAAGCCACTGGCAGCATTCGCCAATTGGTGGACTTGGAGAAAAGCTTGTAGCAGGGTGACGGTGTTAGAGTGACAGTTCCTGGACAATCGGATGTCCTGATGTTCATCTCTGCCCACATTTACTCTCCAGGTCCTAATATGAATTTGTCTGTCTAGCATCCTTTATAGTCTTCATTCCTTTTAGCGGCCTTTAATATTCACTCTGCAATTTCTGTGAAAATCAAGACATTTCATTGAAATTTGCCATTTTGGTAAAATGCATTGGAGTCAATGATGAAGGTGACATATACATAGATGCAAGTGAAAAATTTCACAGTGACTTGAACATGTTCATGTTGTTTAAAAAAAGTAATTTTTAATGCCTAAATTTTTAGCTTTTACAAAAGTAACCCCTGGGGATAATGCCATGAAGGTCCTTGATCAAAAAAGCCCTGTCCTTGTCTCGCAATATGCTCCTGCATTGTCACCCTGGCTTCTGATGGAGTCTATAAGTTGCTGTTTCAACACACATTACACAGGCATGGTCCACTGTTGTCACCATCAGGACGCCAATCCTGAGTAATGCCATGCAAGCCATCAGTGGAGTGCACGTAGACAGGAAGTGGCCACAGAGAGGCTGCAGGAGATCAGCAGCAGCGAGCTAGAACATAGGATAAAGGATTTTATTTTAAAAAATGACAATTGTTCATGATACACAGTTCACAAAACAAATTAAATGTCATCTACGTCAGATTCCGTTTTCGGTAACTTTTAAAAGAGAAGTATGGTCATATCTCTTTTGGGCATACTTCTCATGTGGGTCAGAAAGTGCAGTTACTTTTACTTTGTTAGTCTGGTTGAAAAAGATACAAGTCAATCTAGTTCAACCGATAAAAGGGAAGAAAATACAATCCCATATACACAATCCTATACCCACAGTTAATCCAGATGAAGGCAAAAAAACCAGCAAAGCATGATCCAATCCTTGTACTCTGTGATGACCTTAAAGGGAATAGCTCAACACCAAGTTCACTATATGGACCTCCTATGTATGTATACATGGTGATCATATCCCCCCTTAATTTCCTCTTCTCAAGAGAGAATCGTTCCTCATAGCTGAGGTCCTCCATGACTCTTATCAGTTTGGTTGCCCTTCTCTGCTCTTTGGTGCCCAAAACTGAACTGCATATAGCAGATGAGGTCTTACTAATGATTTGTACAGGGGCAAAATTATCTCTCACTCTCTCTCTGGAGTCCATACCTCTCCTAATACACAAAAGGACTTTGTTTGCTTGGGAAACCGAAGCTTGGCATTGCATGCTATTATTAATCTTATAGTTACCAGAACACCCAGATCCTTCTCCACCATTGATTCCCCCAGTTGTACTCCCCTAGTATGTATGATGCATGCATATTCTTAGTCACCCCCAAGTGCATAACTTTAGATTTATCAACATTATACCTCAATTGCCACTTAGTTGCCCAATTAAACAGAGCATTGAGGTCAAGTTGTAAATTGGAGACACCATGTAAGGACATTATTCCACTGCATTGCTTGGTGTCATCTGCAAAGACTGAATGGTACTTTTAATCCCAGACCCAATATCATTTATAAAGATATTAAAAAGTAAGGGTCCCAGCACTGAACCTTGGGGTACACCACTGATAACCTAAGACCACTCAGAGAATATCATTACCCACTACTCTCTGAATTCTGTCTTTTAGACAGTTTCTATCCATTTACAAACCAATTTTCCAAGCCTGTAGACTTTACCTTACACATGAGCCATGTGTGGGGAACTGTGTCAAACGCTTTTGCAAAATCCAAGTATGCCAAAAATCCACCCCTCTGTCCAAGGTTTTACTTACCTCCTCATAAAAAAAAAATCAACTTCTGTCTTTCATGAATCCTTGCTGTCTGTTACTTCAAATATTTTTTCCCAGCAAGAACTCGTCTATGTGGTCTTTAAATAAAGAAAAACACAGAACAAAGAACCTTCAACCTGAACCTTACATACAAATGGACAACAAAAGCAAAAAAAATTATATTTTTAAATTATGAATTAATTATGAAAACTGGCACAAAATAGTAAAAAAAATTTTTTTTATTTAGCTGTATATTTCTTGTTTTTATCATAACATATCATAACATACCACTAAAAATCCACCCAAAATTCACCTGCTCGTCCTGATCGCAGCAATGTTAATGTTATTTGTTGTTTGCACCTATAGTAGGACCCAGACACAATAGTGCACACTGACACTGATACTGAATTTAAAAAAAGTTGTTTTTTACTTACCTAAAATACACTGACCCTCAACTTTGACATTTGACCCTGACCCTTGACTTTGACCATGATCCTAAAAACAGGGTGGGCTGAACAGTGACTGATAACGGTGATAAGATAAATGTGGGGGCGCTAGTGATTCTAGTACCTGTGATGTTACCAACTATGATAAATTGCCTACAATGGTATGTGCAATAAGGGCCAATTGTTACCCAAGGGAGAAAAAACATGCAAAGTGCTAAATAATAAATATGTTCAAAACAAATAATGTGTCCTTTAAACAGTTCATAAAGTCATTTAAAAAAAATCATTCAAAAAGATAATTCGAAAAAATCTTCAATGTTGTATCGTCAATGTGAAATCCTGTATATAAACCATCACCGACTTGTAGTTTATGCAAACACGCGCCCGATGTGCTCAATATAGATATCCTACTCATCAGAGGGCCATGACCGCTTTAATTAAAAAGAAGGTCAAAATGCGCTTATAGGGTTAGAGCTTGGAGCTTGCTTAGTAGTTCTTTGGGATAAATCAGGAGACTTGTTTTTCTATCCTCCTCTCCACCAAGTTAGCCCATCAAAAATAAGAGAGGGAGGGAACCAATAGCGTGATATTGTTTATTAACCACTTGCTTACTGGGCACTTACACCCTTCCTGCCCAGACCAATGAATTTTTTGTCCTTTTTTTCCCACAAATAGAGCTTTCTTTTGGTGGTATTTGATCACCTCTGGGTTTTTTTTATTTTTTGCGCTATAAATGAAAAAAGACTGAAAATTTTGAAAAAAAACGCATTTTTCTTTATTTCTGTGATAAAATTTAGCAAATTATTAATTTTTCTTCATAAATTTTGGCCACAATTTATACTGCCACATATCTTTGGTAAAAAATAACCCAAATTAGTGGATATTATTTGGTCTTCGTGAAAGTTACAGACTCTACAAACTGTGGTGCGAATTATACAAAATTGATCACATCTGATGCACTGGTGGCCGATCTCATTTCTTGTGACCCGAACAAGCCAGGAAAGTACAAATACCCCCCAAATGACCCCCTTTTTTGAAAGTAGACATCCCAAGGTATTTAGTAAGAGGCATGGTGAGCTTTTTGATGTTGTCATTTTTTTCCCCACAATTCTTTGCAAAATGAATTATTTTTTTATTTTTTATTTTTTTCCACAAAATTGTCATTGTAATAGGTTATTTCTCTCACATGCAATGTGTATACCACAAATGACACCCCAAAATCAATTCTGCTACTCCTCCTGAGTATTACGATACCACATATGTGGGATTTTTACACAGCCTGGCCACGTACAGAGGCCCAACATGCAGGGAGCGCCATCAGGTGTTCTAGGAGCATAAATTACACATCTAACTTGTTGACTACCTAGTACACTTTTGAAGGCCCTGGAGCACCAGGACAATGACACGTGACACTGACGTGGCACTGATACGTGGCACTGATGACATGTGACACTGATGTGGCACTGGTGACAGATGGCACTAGTATGGAGCACTGATGACACAGGACACTGATGACAGACGGCACTAATACGGGGCATTGATGACACGTGACACTGAAAGATGGCACTAATATGTGGCACTGGTGACAGATGGCACTAATACGTGGCACTGATGAGAGATGGCACTAATATGGGGCACTGATGAGAGATGGCACCGACACGTGGCACTGATGACAGATGGCACTGATACGTGGCATTGATGACACGTGACACTGATGACAGATGGCACTGATACGTGGCATTGATGACACGTGACACTGATAACAGATGGCACGTGACACTGACAGGTGGCACTGATGACAGATTGCACTGATACGTGGCACTGATGACAGATGGCACTAATGTGTGGCACTGATGACACGTGACACTGATATGGCACTGATGACAGATGGCACTGACGTGGCACTGATGACACGTGGCACTGATGACAGATGGCACTTATACGTGGCACTGGGGACAGGTGGCACTGGCAGATGGCACTGGGGACAGGTGCACTGGGGACAAAGATGGAGACAGATGGATGGGGACACAGATGGATGGGGACACAGGTGGGGACACAGATGAGGACAGATGGATGGGGACACAGATGGGGGACACATGGATGGGGGACACATGGATGGGGAACACATGGATGGGGGACACATGGATGGGGAACCATGGAAGGATTTGCCCCCTTCCTGACCAGGCCATTTTTTGCGATATGGCACTGCGTCGCTTTAACTGACAATTACACGGTCGTGCGACGTTGTACCCAAACAAAATTTATGTCCTTTTTTCCCCACAAATAGAGCTTTCTTTTGGTGGTATTTGATCACCTCTGCGGTTTTTTTTTTTTGTGCTATAAACAAAAAAATACCTTTTTTCCCCACAAATTTTTGGTGGTATTTGAACAAAAAAAAACAAAAAAAAAAAAAAAATATTTTGTACTTTTTGCTATAATAAATATCCCCAAAAAAACTAAAAAAAAAAAACAAAAACGAATTTCTTCATCAGTTTAGGCTGATATGTATTCTTCTACATAATTTTGGTAAAAAAAAATTGCAATAAGCGTATAGTGATTGGTTTGCGCAAAAGTTATAGTGTCTACAAAATAGGGAATAGATATATGGCATTTTTATTATTATTATTTTTTTACTAGTAATGGCGGTGATCTGTTATTTTTATCGGGACTGCAACATTGCGACAGACAGATCGGACACTTTTGACACCAGTGACATTTATACAGCGATCAGAGCTAAAAATAGCCACTGATTACTGTATAAATGTCACTGGCAGGGAAGGGGATAACACTAGGGGGTGATCAAGGGGTTAACTGTGTTCCCTATATGTTTTTAACTGTGGGGGGAATGTGGATGACTAGAGGAGGAGAGAGATCATTGTTCCTACTTAGTAGAAGCACACGATCTGTCTCCTCTCCCCTGACAGAACCGGGATTTGTGTGTTTACACACACAAATCCCGGTTCTCGCTCTGTTACAAGCGATCGCATGTGCCTGGTGGTCATCGCACCCGCTGGACACGCGCATCAGCTCCGGGGAAGTGACGTGACCGGAAAGCGCCTCGACGTACGTTTCATTTTACAACGTCATCAGGGAGCGTCCCAGTCACTGGGATTGAAGATACTAAATACCGTGGAAATGAAATGTGAGTGGTGGGGCTGTTACTCCCCACTTAACTCATTCATTCCCTAGGTGACATCCCTGATTGGGAGGTGTTTGATGACTATCCATCAGGTGATCAGGAACTGGGCCTCTCGGTTCCCGATCAATATTACGGTGAGAGCCTGGTCAAATTGTGCAGTGTGCCCCCAGCACAAACACAGGAACACATCCACTATATTACCAAAAGTATTGGGACGCCTGCCTTTACACGCACATGAACTTTAATGGCATCCCAGTCTTTGTCCATAGGGTTCAATATTGAGTTGACCCACTCTTTGCAGCTATAACAGCTTCAACTCTTCTGGGAAGGCTGTCCACAAGGCTTAGGAGTGTGTCTATGGGAGTGTTGGACCATTCTTCCAGAAGCGCATTTGTGAGGTCAGGCACTGATGTGGACGAGAAGACCTGGTTCGCTCTGATTCACCCCAAAGGGGTTCTATCGGGTTGAGGTCAGGACTCTGTGCAGGCCAGTCAAGTTCCTCCACCCCAAACTCACTCATCCATGTCTTTCTGGACCTTGCTTTGTGCACTTGTCCAAATCATGTGGTGGGGGGGGGGGAGATTATGGTGTGGGGTTGTTTTTCAGGGGTTGAACTTGGCCTCTTAGTTCTTCCTACCTCCCTATCAGTGGCACAGGCAGCAGTAAAAACCTGACACACGTTCTAATCCCTCTCCACTCTATCCAGAACTAAAAAAAATGTTGCCTTTAGTTTTACACTTTAAGACTCATTTCTATGAGATCACTTTGAGTTAATCAGAGAATGGTGTTTACTTTGTGTTTACTTTACTTCTATTATCTGTAGAGGCCGGGGATAAACATGTCATACAGAAAGGATAGTGTACGCCAAGTTCTAGTTTTTTTTCTAGTTTTGGATGGAGTGGAGGAATTTTAGAACTCCAAGCTGTCGGGGTTCCAGCCTTCTCCTACTCTACCAAAAAAAAAAGCATTTATATTTCTGTCTGGTTTGCAGGTACAGATTTTCCCTCACTTCCTGTCTGCATTGCCAGCAGGACAGGAAGTGAGGGAAGATCTTTCTAACACATCCCCAAATTACGGAAAAAAACTGACAAGGATCCTTCTCAAAAAAGGGTTTGTACACCTTAAAGTAGAACTCCAGCCTTTCCTTCACTCTTGCCCAGTTGTACAGGCTCCTGTCCTGTACTGAAATCGGTTACTCTGATTTCACTGCACCCTGTGACTTCCAGTATCATTTACATCTTTCCTCCCCAGCCTGACTGTCCCTAATCCTTCCCTTTCATTCATTGGGTTTAATTTCTTTCAATCATGGTGACATTAACTAATGAAAAAAAATGTTTTAAGTATATTTTTGGGGGATATTTATTATAGCAAAAAGTTAAAAATAATTTGTTTTTTCAAAATTGTCGCTCTATTTTTGTTTATAGCGCAAAAAAACTGCAGAGTTGATCAAATACCACCAAAAGAAAGCTCTATTCGTGGGGAAAAAAAGGACGTCACGCCCGCGCAATTGTCAGTTAAAGTGACGCAGTGCCAAATCGCAAAAAGCGCTCTGGTCTTTGGCCAGCAAAATGGTCCGGGGCTTAAGTGGTTAAACTTCAATTTTAAAATAAATGTATTAATTAATAAGTCACTCAAACGTTAAAGAAAAAAATAAAATAATAAACAAAAGAGGCAGACTCCATGGAGCCCTCTTCTGTGTTTCAGAATCCCTCAGACTTTCATAGCAGAGAGATCTTTACTGATTCCACACAGCAGCTAAGACATGACTCGGGCCGATGGTGCCAGCTGTGGCCCAACTTTGGTGTCACCCATGAGAAAAATACAGGAGCTGCCTCTGCTGGGCTCTTTCTGAAAATGCCATGTGCCTGGTTGTTATGTTAACTCAGACCAGGAAAGTCGCAAGTCTTTATCTGTATACTTCTTACAGGCCAAAAAATTCCAGCATGAAGATCAACATGATGATCAGGCAACCAACATTTTCAAAGCAGACCACTTAATCCCTTTGACACATTCAGCCAAACATTTTTTTTTTTCTTTAGTTTTGGATGAAGTGCAGGAAAGTTCAGACCTTCTGTCAGGATGTATTGCTGTCTATGTCTTAACTACTGTACTTGCCTACTGGGCACTTTCACCTTCCTGCCCAGGCCAATTTTCAGCTTTCAGCGCTGTCACACTTTGAATGACAATTGCAACACTGTGCCCATATGAATCTATTATCATTTTTTTTCACACAAATAGAGACTTATTTTGGTGGTATTTAATCCCTACTGGGTTTTTGTATTTTTTGCTAAACAAACAAACGAGTAAAACCTGAAAATTTTGAAAAAAAATAACAATATTTTTCTTAGTTTCAGTTATAACATTTTGCAAATAAGAAATTTTTCGTCTTCACTGATGTGCGCTGATGAGGGCACTGCTGGGCACTGATAGGCTGCACTGCTGGGCACTGATGTGGCTGCACTGATGGACATTGATAATCAGGGCCCTGATTATCAGTGTAAGGGCTCTTTCACGCGGACGTGTCTGTGTACGGAGCCCGCTCTGCACAGCGGGGGATCGCTCCAAAGATCCCCCGCTGAGCAGGAAGATGACAGGTCTGTCTCTGCACACTGTGCAAGGGTAGACCTGTCAGAATGCCGCTCTCCCCTATGGGGGATCGGATGACGATGGACCGTAGAGTCCGTCGTCACCCGATCCGATGACGGATGGAAAAATGGGGTTTTCCTCCGTCACACTTTTTCGGATCGGAGCGGGTCGGATGTCAGCGGACATGTCACCGCTGACATCCGTCCCTCCATAGGGGTCTATGGAGCGTCCGTTCAGGTCTGCCTAAAAAACTGACAGGTGGACCTGAACGGACCGCCCGTGTAAAAGGGGCCTAAATGTGTGCTGTCACAGGATTGCTGGTTATCGGCTTTCCTTTTCATCACACAGTGACAGCGCTGAAAAAGTAAATGCCTATAATCGCCATTTGTTAACATGGGATCAGCTGTGATTGGACACAGATGAACACATGGTAAAGGGCTGCTGGAATTGGCCCTTTACCTTGATCTGTGATCAGCAGTGTCCAAAGGACACCCCTGGGGGCGTGCAAGAGAGCAGGCCTCTGGAAGGATGTCAATAGACGCCCTTCCGGAACAGGATAACCGCGCTGTAGCTGTTTTTCTGCCATAACGCGATCGCCAAGTGGTTAAAGTAGAATTATAATCAAAACTTTTTTTAAATTATGGATAGAGAAAGGGAGGGTTATAACCCCTGTCAGATATTTCCACCATCTCTGTCTCATTGCGAAGATTCCCTTCACTTCCTGTCCCATAGCCAAACAGAAGGTGAGAGAAAATCCTTGCAAATTAAGAAAATTCCTTGAGGACCCCCAGGTCATCAGAACTAGTGTCCCCACTGGAAGGTTTCCCATCTATTACTTTTCTGGGGACAACCCAAAAATCGTGATTTTCTTTTACTTTCACCTTCAGTGATAATGGTAAACAGGAGAAGTTGAAAGGGTAAATTTCCCTAACGGAGACACAGGGCAGCAATAAAAACTGACAGCTGTTCTAATCCATCTCCACACTATCCAGAACCTACTTATACTTTAATAACGGCTGTCCATACTGCCAACTGTCTTTGATTTTGAGGGACTGTCCCTCCTTTGGAACAAAGTCCCTCTGTCCCTCTTTCCTCCTCATTTTGGTCTGATCTATATACCGTATTTATCGGCGTATAACACGCGCCGGCACCCCAAGTTTAGGAGTGAAGTTTAAGGAAAAAAACTTACATTTAAATGCCCATCATTGCAGCCTTGTCCAGTGTCTATCTGCAGCCTTGTCCATCATTGCAGCCTTGCCCAGTGCAGCCTTGCCCAGTGCCTTTGCAGCCTTGCCCAGTGCAGCCTTGCCCAGTGCCTTTGCAGCCTTGCCCAGTGCAGCCTTGCCCAGTGCAGCCTTGCCCAGTGCCTTTGCAGCCTTGCCCAGTGCAGCCTTGATTTAAAATTGGCGCCGAGTGGAGAGGACGAGTGCCACGTGATAACATACCGAAAGCTCGCAGTCAGGGGCGAAAATAGCCAAACTCGGATTTCTTTATGTTGTCGGCGCTCGGCTCCTCTCGCAATCAGTGGAGGTGGGCGGGACTGCGAGAGGAGCGGAGACTAGCCGAAAATACACGCGGCTTTCGGTATATCGGCTTCACTCGCTCCCCTCAAAAAAAAAAATCAGCGGGAGATCGGCGGGGATCGGCGTATAACACACACCCACGATTTTCCCCTGATTTTAAGGGGAAAAAAGTGCGTGTTTTATACGCCGATAAATACGGTAGTTATATATAAAATGTACTATTTATTTTCCAAAAGTGTTTCCCAGTGCTAAACCGTTCATCCAATTTCTAAATTGCTGCATTTAAGATGGGGACTGTAGGTTTGTTCTTAAGTTGAATCTGTTTGTAAGTCGGAACAGGTCCATTTTTTAAGTGTAGCTCCAGCCAAAAAATAATTGCCATTACCACCATTCTCCGGGGTCTCTGCTTTTAGAAAATGTATGCTTTTTGGGTGAGATTACAGTAAATTTTATTTGAAAAAAATCAGATTTTAACAGTGCAAAAAATTTAAAAAATTGCTCCGGTAGACAAGGTAGGATATGCAAGCAAGTGGAACCCAAAAGGCTCCAAGCTGTCAATGAAGCCCACCTCCTCTCTCTTCTTCTATTGGGAACCTTTATGTTTTGCTTGTAATATGATCTCTAATCTCTGAATGGAGGAGAGTGTGATCAGTCACATGATTCCCTCCCCCATTCACAGATCAGGGTACAGACAGTGTACACTATGAAAGAAGATTTCCCAGTGGAGAAGGGGCGTGTCCTCGTCGGGAGCTTGTTTACTGCAGCTTCACAAATGACTGTGAGCCAATCATTATCAGCCTGGAAGTTCATAGACAGGAAGTGGACCTGTCATTCCTGCACTGAACATTTCTCCAGGATCCAGCTGCCTGCACAATGTGGAACATCCTTCATTACAGGTAAGTTAGGTCACTAGAGCACCAAGAGATTTTTTTTTAGTTTTAGTCAACTTTAATGTTGTTCTGTGATGATGCTGGGCAGCAAAGGGTTAATGTTGCTCTGTGAGGAAGGAGGGGGTCATTGTTACTCAGTGGTAATGTGGGGTAGTAAGGGGTGAATGTTGCTCTGTGGTGATGAGGGGTAGGAGGGGGTTAATTTTACTCTGTGGGGTAGGAGGGGGTTAATGTTGCTCTGTGGTGATGTGGGGTAGGAGGGGGTTAATGTTACTCTGTGGGGTAGGAGGGGGTTAATGTTGCTCTATGGGGTAGGAGGGGGTTA
Organism: Lithobates sylvaticus; assembly: GCA_028564925.1. NCBI lineage: Eukaryota > Metazoa > Chordata > Amphibia > Anura > Ranidae > Lithobates > Lithobates sylvaticus. Next base: position 167,845,992 of record CM053029.1, read on the forward strand.
ATGTTGCTCTGAGGGGATGTGGGCTAGGAGGGGGTTAATGTTGCTCTGTGGGGATGTGGGGTAGGAGGGGGATAATGTTGCTCTGTGGGGATGTGGGGTAGGAGGGGGTTAATGTTGCTCTATGGGGTAGGAGGGGGTTAATGTTGCTCTGAGGGGATGTGGGGTAGGAGGGAGTTAATGTTGCTCTCAGGGGATGTGGGGTAGGAGGGGGTTAATGTTGCTCTGTGGGGATGTGGGGTAGGAGGGGGTTAATATTGCTCTGTGGGGTAGGAAGGTATTAATGTTGCTCTGTGGGGTAGGAGGGGGTTAATGTTGCTCTGTGGGGATGTGGGGTGGGGGGGGGGGCTTAACCACTTCAGCCCCGGAAGGATTTGCCCCCTTCCTGACTAGGCCATTTTTTTGAGATAAGGCACTGCGTCGATTTAACTGACAGTTGTGCGATGTTGTATCCAAGCAAAATTGTCCTTTTTTCCCCATAAATAGAGATTTCTTTTGGTGGTATTTGATCACCTTTGCGGTTTTTATTTTTTGCGCTATAAACAAAAGCGTGAGAATAAAAAAATAAAAAAAAACACAATATTTTGTACTGTTTGCTATAATAAATATCCAAAAAAAAAAAAAACTAATTTCTTCATCAGGTTGATATGTATTCTTCTACATATTTTTGGTAAAAAAAAAATCACAATAAGCGTATATTAATTTGTTTGTGCAAAAGCTATAGCATCTACAAAATAGGGGATAGATTTATGGCATTTTTATTATTATTATTTTTTTTTACTAGTAATGGCGGTGATCTGCAATTTTTATTGGGACTTCAACATTGTTACGTACACATTGGACACCTTTTTTGGGACCACTGACATTTATACAGCGATCAGAGCTAAAAATAGCCACTGATTACTGTATAAATGTCACTGGCAGGGAAGAGGTTAACACTAGGGGACGATCAAGGGGTTAACTGTGTTCCCTGTGTGTGTTTCTAACTGTGGGGGGGGGTGTGGCTGACTAGAGGAGAAGAGAGATCATTGTTGCTACTTAGTAGGAACTCGATCTCTCTCCTCTCCCGACAGAACCGGGATTTGTGTGTTTACACACGCAGATCTCGGTTCTCGCTTTGTTTACGAGCGATTGCGGGTGCTCGGCGGTCATCTCGCCCACCGGGCACGCGCATCGGCTACAGGGACACGCTGCGGGTGCGTGCCTGCTAAAGCATCTTAAGGAGCCGATGTACAGCTACGATGGTTCGCCCAGGGGAGCCTGTATAACTGTGGCGGCTGGTTGGGAAGTGGTTAATGTTGTTCTGTGATTATGCTGGGCATAAAAGGGTTAATGTTGCTCTGTGGGGTGGGGGGTTAATGTTACTCTGTGGTGATGTGGGGTAGGAAGGGGTTAATGTTACCCCATGGGGTAGGAGGGGGTTAATGATACTCTGTGGGTTAGGAGGGGTTAATGATATCCTGTGGGGATGTGGGATAGCTAGGGGTTACTGATACTCTGTGGGGTAGGAAGGGGATAATGATACTCTGTGAGGATGTTGGGTAGGAAGGGGTTAATGATACTCTGTGGGGTAGGAAGGGGTTAATGTTACTCTGTGGGATGTGGGGTAGGAGGGGGTTATTGTTACTCTGTGGGGTAGGAAGGGGTTAATGTTAGTCTGTGGAGATGTGGGGTAGGAAAGCGTTAATGCTAGCCTGTGGGGATGTGGGATAGGAAGGGGTTAATGTTACTCTGTGGGGTAGGAAGGGGTTAATGTTACTCTGTGGGGCAGGAAGGGGTTAATGTTACTCTGTGGGGTGTGGGGTAGGAGGGGGTTATTGTTACTCTGTGGGGTAGGAAGGGGTTAATGTTAGTCTGTGGAGATGTGGGGTAGGAAGGGGTTAATGTTACTCTGTGGGGTAGGAAGGGGTTAATGTTACTCTGTGGGGATGTGGGGTAGGAAGGGGTTAATGATACTCTGTGGGGTAGGAAGGGGTTAATGTTAGTCTGTGGAGATGTGGGGTAGGAATGGGTTAATGTTACTCTGTGGGGATGTGGGGTAGGAAGGGGTTAATGATACTCTGTGGGGATGTGGGGTAGGAAGGGGTTAATGTTACTCTGTGGGGTAGGAAGGGGTTAATGATACTCTATGGGGTAGGAAGGGGTTAATGTTACTCTGTGGGGTAGGAAGGGGTTAATGATACTCTATGGGGTAGGAAGGGGTTAATGTTACTCTGTGGGGTAGGAAGGGGTTAATGTTACTCTGTGGGGTAGGAAGGGGTTAATGATACTCTGTGGGGATGTGGGGTAGGAAGGGGTTAATGATACTCTATGGGGTTAATGATACTCTATGGGGTAGGAAGGGGTTAATGTTACTCTGTGGGGTAGGAAGGGGTTAATGATACTCTATGGGGTAGGAAGGGGTTAATGTTACTCTGTGGGGTAGGAAGGGGTTAATGTTACTCTGTGGGGTAGGAAGGGGTTAATGATACTCTGTGGGGATGTGGGGTAGGAAGGGGTTAATGTTACTCTGTGGGGTAGGAAGGGGTTAATGATACTCTATGGGGTTAATGATACTCTATGGGGTAGGAAGGGGTTAATGTTACTCTGTGGGGTAGGAAGGGGTTAATGATACTCTGTGGGGTAGGAAGGGGTTAATGTTACTCTGTGGGGTAGGAAGGGGTTAATGATAATCTGTGGGGTAGGAAGGGGTTAATGATACTCTGTGGGGTAGGAAGGGGTTAATGATACTCTGTGGGGATGTGGGGTAGGAAGGGGTTAATGTTACTCTAGGGTGGCATTGGGCAGTAAACGATGGATGCTGAGCCCTGCAGAAAGGGGTTATTGATAATTCTGGGCAGGCGGGGGTTAATGATGGTGTTGGGGAGGAAAGGGTGTAATGATGATGACCGCACACTGCCAGGCAGGACAGGGTTAATGTTGATGATCTCTAGGCAGCAATAGACTAATTGATTTATTTACCGGGCAGTAAGGGGTTAATGGTGAGGGCAGTCAGTGTTGGTGTCGGGCACAAAGGTGGTAATAATAACAATGCATTCACGGGAAGGTTGGCGCTGATATCCGGGCAGGAAAGGGTTAGAGCTCAACCCCTGGATGGATCAGAACGGCCAGTGAGGAGTTAGGTAGGCGGGGCAGCGCGGGGGAGGGGGCGGGTCGAACGGACATGCGGCGCGCGCTCCCGCCCTCTCGTGTCGTGCTCGCGCCTGTCACTGTCCTGTCACCCGCCGGGGCCCCTACTGCCCGCACTGCCCGGGGCCCCGCACTGACACTCACACAGAGGGACAGCCGGGGAACTATGGAGAGAGACAGACACTGTGTGAGAGCTTCACCCACTGAGAGCAACTCCGGAGTCACTGCTGAGAGACACGGGGACCGCTGAGAGACAATACAGAGGGAGAGAGAGACCCAACACTGCCGGTACTGAGAGAGAGAGCGAGAGAGAGTGTGAGAGAGAGTGTCCATATAATGACAGAGAGACCCCACACTGACATACAGAGACTCTGAGACCAAAAGAGACCGCACAGAGTGCAGGGAAGGGGACAGTCCAATCAGTAGAGTGCAGTCACTAGAGAAGAGGAGCAGAGAGTGTAGACAGTTCACAGAAGAGAGTGCAGACAGTCAGTGCAGAGTATAAAGAACAGAGAGTAGACAGCAGAGTGTAGTCAGGAGAGTGCAGGGAGAGGTGTTGTGTAGAGAGCAGGGAGTAGAGGTGTTGAGAGTGTTGTGTATAAAGAACAGAGAGTAGACAGCAGAGTGTAGTCATGAGAGTGCAGTGTAGAGGAGAGGGTGCAGGGAGAGGTGTATAAAGAGTAGAGTGTAGTGAGGAGAGTGCAGTGTAGGGAGTAGTGAGGAGAGTGCTGTCAGTAGAGTGCAGTGTAGATCAGAGAGAGGTGTATAGAGCGCGGTGTCCCTGGCAGGGGCCTCTGTGTGTCCCAGTTGCTTTTCTTTGCTGGGAACAATGTGTGATTGTTGTGGGGGTGGGAGGGGGCACTCGGCAGCACAGTGGAAGGTGGCAGATCCCAGTGAACAGCTTGCTGTGTCCTGTCCCGGGGATGACGAGCATTGTGCAGGATCTGACTGACAGGAGAGCGCTCCCCACACTGCTGTCCCTTTAACAGTGATTTGTGAGTGTGTGTGAGTGTGAGGAGAGGTCTCACTCCGCTCTCTGCACCCCCTGACAGGTTCTCCTAAAGCCATCAGAAGTGGCGGCTGTGACAAAGGGATATTGTGCTGGATTCAGCATGCTCACCGAGCCAGACGCACCGCCGGAGTTTGAGAGGTGAGTGCACTTCTGCTATGTACTCCCTGTCCATGTGTGCCTACCCACTAGGGGGGTCTATTGTCGGGGACCTGGAGGTGCCCAGAATTCACCTAGCTCTGCCCGGACTATACCCAGATAAAACTCCGATCCCTCCTTTGCCCAGAGTGTGCACTGGTCCCTGTACCCTTGTTCCTCCACCAGTCCACACTCCCCTCTGCTTCCTGCATTCTTCCCTTGTCTGATGTGCCAGCTCCACTCTGTGCTCTGCCTGCTCCAGGACCTGCTTACTCCTTCCCACACTACACCCTGTCCGAGCACCCTACCCTTTCTCCGAGCACTTATCCCACACCAACCCCTATCCATGCACCCTTCTCCGAGCACTTATCCCACACCAACCCCTATCCATGCACCCTACTCCGAGCACCCATCCCACACCAACCCCTATCCATCCACCCTACTCCGAGCACTTATCCTACACCAACCCCTATCCATCCACCCTACTCCGAGCACTTATCCTACACCAACCCCTATCCATGCACCCTACTCCAAGCACTTATCCCACACCAACCCCTATCCATGCACCCTTCTCCGAGCACTTATCCCACACCAACCCCTATCCATGCACCCTTCTCCGAGCACTTATCCCACACCAACCCCTATCCATGCACCCTACTCCGAGCACCCATCCCACACCAACCCCTATCCATCCACCCTACTCCGAGCACCCATCCCACACCAACCCCTATCCATCCACCCTACTCCGAGCACTTATCCCACACCAACCCCTATCCATCCACCCTACTCCGAGCACTTATCCCACACCAACCCCTATCCATGCACCCTACTCCAAGCACTTATCCCACACCAACCCCTATACATGCACCCTACTCCAAGCACTTATCCCACACCAACCCCTATCCATGCACCCTACTCCAAGCACTTATCCCACACCAACCCCTATCCATGCACCCTACTCCGAGCACTCATCCCACACCAACCCCTATCCATGCACCCTACTCCGAGCACTCATCCCACACCAACCCCTATCCATGCACCCTACTCCGAGCACTTATCCCACACCAACCCCTATCCATGTACCCTACTCCGAGCACTTATCCCACACCAACCCCTATCCATGTACCCTACTCCGAGCACTTATCCCACACCAACCCCTATCCATGCACCCTACTCCGAGCACCCGTCCCACACCAACCCCTATCCTTGCACCCTACTCCGAGCACTTATCCCACACCAACCCCTATCCATGCACCCTACTCCGAGCACCCGTCCCACACCAACCCCTATCCTTGCACCCTACTCCGAGCACCCATCCTACACCAACCCCTGAAACAAAATATAGAAGGGACTATGGACTTTTTAGGCACCATAACACAATAATTCATCACTCTTTCCACACCAACCCCTATCCATGCACCCTACTCCGAGCACTTATCCCACACCAACCCCTATCCATGCTCCCCGTCTGCTCCATTCACCCTTACCTATGATGTGCACTTTATTCTTTTTCTGCGCAACCTTCCCAATACTGCCTGTACTCTGCACTTCTCAATATACTTATTCCTGTGGTGCCCCTCTCTGTGCAGCCTTACTATGTTGTGTTCACCCTTGCCTATGTTGAATGCATCCTGCTTTTCTCCATGTGCCCTTTCCCTGTATACCCTTCTCTATGCTGTGAGCACCCTGCCCCTTTTCCATACACTTACCTGTGTTGTGTACACCCTGCCGCTCTCCGTGCACCCTGCTCCTTCTCAATACACCTCTCTATGGAGCCCCTTCTCCATGCAGCTTTATGCTGTGTTCATCCTACCACTTCTTCAAACAACCTTCCCTTAGCTGTGTGCACCCTGCCTTCTCGGTGCACCCTTTTACTACGTTGTATGCACCCTGCCCTCCTCCATGCTCCCCCTGCCTATGTTGTATGCACTCTGCCCCTCTCCGTGCACCCTTCCCTATGTTGTATGCACCCTGCCCCTTCTCCATGCACCCTGCTCCCTGGCTGCTGTGCCTCCCCGCACAACCCAACAGGCTGTTGCTGTCCCTTGCCTAAACCCCCCCCAGCTTGCTTGGCTCAAGGCTGCACTTCTCGCAGGAGTAATCCATGTAGGTACTGCCTAATCTGTAGTGGGCTTTTACCGGGCTAGCCATTTATCGATGTAGTTTCTGCATAGTTTGGTGCTCAGAGAAGTAGCTGGTTTCCAGGAAGTGCTGGCAGAAGTAGTGACATGTCTTGCTACTCTGTTTGTGCAGACTACTTCTGTAGGGACTCCCTGTGCCCACGAGAGTGCTGGTCACCCAGCAGAGTGGGGATTTTCCTAACTGACCCCTCCAGGAGTCTTGTCATCTGCCCAGCATAACCCTAATCTCTGCCTATCCCCGGGTGCTCTGGATTGATCCCCTCTTTTTTTTATCTTCCCTCCCGGCGTCTTATTTGTATGTTTCCTTCCTGCTTTTCCATCCCAGCAATTCTCCTGACATCCTGCATCCACTTCAACCCAACCCCCTGCCTGGTCTGTCCAAAGCCGCTTACTGCCTCCCTCCTCATGCCAGTTCCCCAGGTCCTCCCAAAGTTTTGTGTCTGTCTATTGATATACCTTCTCGTCTACATGCAACACAAATAATGTTTCAATTTAAAAGTAACTTATTTCTCAATTATTCGCTTGTGTCACTTTTAATTCACCAAGTAGGTCAGCGTTTGAAAGATTTTTTGATTTTTTTTTTTTTTTTTCTGTGTGATGTTTGTAATTGACATTTCCTGGCATTTTGGGAAAATGTCTCTTTTTTTAAAATTGAAAGGACAATGTGTTTTGAATATCTGGTGAGAGTTTGTGTTTTTTTTTTTTTTTTTTATATTTATGTTTTTGCTGTTTTTTTTTGTTTTTTTTTTATTCTCTCTCTCCTTGCACTTTAGTTGTGAAGCGAATGCCTTGTAACAAAGTGACAGGCGAGACTCTTTATTTCACATTTATTTTTCCAGCGTTCAAAGGTCATTCCTCTATCAGCTCACACAGAGGATTCATTAGATTTTTTTTTTCTTTCTGTATTTAACTTGTAAGCAGCCGGCAGTAGGGACCTGTTTGCTCTCCCTTAATCCCATTATAGAATAATTGATTAGAATTTGTTACACGGCTCTTGGTAAAATGTCGCAGCCGGAGACGTTTTTGAAAAGTTTTGAGTGTTTGTTGTGAAGGCCTGACGTTTTGTGTTGGCCGATTTTTGTTTTCTTCCTGGGTTGGAACTAGATAACCTTAGTAGATTCTTAATATCGATTTTTGTATCGGTCAGGTAAGGGCGGCTGGTTATCTTGCAGCATGCCAGCCGGATTAGGAGCAGGATTGCTGGGTGCAATTTTGTTCCTCAAGACAATGTGAAAGTTATAGCTGCAAAAACAGTGTGACAGTTTGCGGGAAGGCCAGGGCGATCCTTTCTACACACAAGCTTTTGTCATGTTAGTGGCAGCTGTGTTTTTTTTGTTTGTTTGTTTGTTTGTTTTTTTTTTTTTCTTCCTCCCCTGTTCACTATTAACGCGTCCCTTCATATCAGAGCAGATACTTGTCAGATGTGCTGGCTAGTTTGTGCTTGGAGGTCTGGGATTAGATTTCGCTCAGCGTTCCCCAGGCATACTGGCCAACCGTCTTGTTCTGCTCCTTGTGGCGGTCGCGTCTGTGTTGTTCCTCGGTCTGCATGTGCGGCAAGGCCTCCGGCATTACTCCTGGGGGGGTGCCTGCGTCCCTGAACCAACACTGGCGAAGCCTGGAGGTGTGTTTCTGACTAGGTCATTGCGAAATAGATTGCGCTGGGATGTCTGTGCTTTCCGACTGGTGCTAAAGCCATCGGACAGAAAGGACAAGTTGTTGCCTACTGAAAGTTCAGTGTAAAGTTTATTTTTTATTTTTTTTATTTTATTTATTTTTTGTTATTTTTGAACCCCTTGGCATATTATTACTGTTGAAGATAAGTAAAGCGGTGACTAATGTGACATTGTTGCCCCTAGCCGGAGCCAGCGGAGTGTATTGTATGTGTATCCCCCCCCCCACCCCCGCCCTGCACAGAGGGAAAAAGATGAACAACTTGGGGGAGTGTATTATATGCTTGTATTTTCTACATCACAATTGCTGCAAAAAAGGGCATTACACAAGCGGCAGGATGTCCCGTGTAGAACAAAAAAAAAATAACGCAGGTTGGAGCAAAAAAAAAAGAGGAGGGCTGTGGGTGACTCATTCGAACACCCACTGAATTTATTTTGGGGTTACGACAACAATGGGCAACTGTAAATCCCCTTCTCTACGTTAGCCAGCTCTGGGGTCGGTGCCAGGCGTTGGGCGCTCATTGTTCCAGTGACAGTGGCATGGTGGTTGGCCGTTCACCTGCTCACCATTTTATCCTGTTCTCCTAAATTATTTTTCAGAAAAGAGAGAGGAAGAGAGAGACATTGTCTGCCTTGTGTGCCAGTGAAGCGCTCATCCAGGCTAGTAAAAGGGGCTGCCCGGTGGGGTCAGGATTGCCAAGCTTATGCGTGATAAAGAGACGTCACACTGATGGAGAATGCAATGGCTGCCCGATAGGAAAACTTAGAAAGTGAGTCCTACTTACTTAGATTTAGCGAAACATTCGGCTTTTTTATTCTTGTTCCCAAATAAGGGTGGTGGATGTAAGTCTTGTGAGGTCATCTGTGTGTTGTGATGTTTAGAACTGGACCGAGTAGAATATTGTGCTGCTGGACTATTTAGAAGTCCTCTTATGACCTGTTGCCAGGCCCATAAATCTCCCCCCCCCCCCCGGTACCCCTTGCTGTGCCAGCAGCCCCCTCCATAGTGTCCTTATCTCATGGCCATCCCTTGTCCTGGGTGAATTGCGTGCCTTTTAGTCCATATTCCATCCACCAGTACGGCAACAAGGTTTCGAGATGCCTTTCTTGGGATTTTAATTCGCCTTGTTGTGTTTTGGCTTTTCACACAGCGATTAAAATACAAAAAAACTGTCAAAATCTTGTCACAGTAATGAGTGTGTTGCACGTATGACAACATCACGCAGACTGCGCACTTTGGCGGCAGCGTTCAGCAGTGTAATCACGCCCGATGTCATAATTAATATTCTGTTTCTGATCTGTTATTTGGTTTAATTTGCTGTGACTCTTTCTGTAAAGGCTGTGTTTGCCAGAGCTGCTGGATTTTATTGGACGGTTTGGCGACCCGGTGCACAATAGGTGATCAATGGGCGCATGGTTAAACCAAAGATCTCAAGACGAGTTGCTTTTGTATCTCCAGGTGTTCTCCCTCTAAACCTGACCCACGGCATAGTGGGTCGAATTTTAAAGCTCCCGTCCCATGTTTATGGTGTGACCACATGTTGCTTCAAGCTGATGCTTCTGTTTCAGCAAATGCTTGTAAAAATGACAGGTCAGACTCTGCCTCAAAATCTGCTTGTCACATTGCTGTCATTTAAGCAATTTACACTATAGTTTGCTTTCGGTAATCTTTTGATTATTAACCTGCTGGAACCAATATGCAGTCTGTGACTACTGATCTGACTCCAGTAAACGGTAATCTCATTGGTTGCTGTGATTTACTTTTTGGCTTGACCCCTATTAAACCAGCTGGTGAGATTTCCCAAGTCAAAGGTCGCATGTCAGAGTCGCAGTCACAGAACAGATTTATTATAAGATTTCTGCTTTTTGATCTTTTTGTCTATTTATTTAATCATTCAGTAAGTGCACTGTACGTGGTGATTCTTTTTAATCAGATTTTACCAGTTGCTTCATCTAACCTAATAATGTGTACTAGTTGCCGGCTTTTGAGTCTGTCTTTAATGTTCATTTTATTTATTTTATTTTTTGCTGTGATAGTATGGGTTAATCATTTGTCTTTTTTTTTTTTTTTTTGTATTTAATGTAAAAAAATAAGTGAATAAGACATTTAATGTATTTATTTGTAAAAAAAAGATGTGAACAATCCCGATCTTAAAATAGCGATTGAATGAGATCGCAATTGTAACATGTGTGACCAACAATGCAGCCTGTCATCCCAGAACATGCTGGATTCTTGCCTGCACTTAGATGATTCTATACAGTTCATCAGTATTTGCAGTAAGATTTGGAGGATGAAGTGGGTTTATCTTTTATTCTCTGTGATGAAATATTAAACATTTAGTAAAACTGTTATTTGATTTTAGAATAGGCACAGTGCTTATTGCCAGCTGACAGGTTGGGATAATTTGGACATATTTCACCAAAAAAATAAAATATTTTGTTCTAGCCACAGTGTCCAGCCTCTTAAGGGGGGACATAGAGATGTAGAGTTCAGGAGCCAGTCACTTCAATTAAAAAAAACTTGGGGAACATGCAAAGAGGCCTGGGGATTTCACCATTACCAATAAAGTTATAATTGTTGGTGTGCATTTTCATTAGATGAATTTTATGTCAGTCATAATCAGTTTTTTGATGTAGAGAATACAAAAAAATTAATAAAAAAAATTAATAAAAAAAAACCTACAGCTTTCAGCAGCTGATCAATTTGACTTTAAATTTGCAAAGGTTTGCGTGCGATCTTTATCCTCTGTCACATGAGTGTTGGGGTGCTCAGTCTTTTTCACACATTGCTTAACCCCTCTCCTTTTCTTTAGGGATGGCAGTGTATGCCAAGATGTCAAATGTAATGGCTCGGCTCAGGAAAAGGACATTGCTGTGAATTTTTACATGAAAAATGGCAATCGCAACTCCTGACATGACCCTGACTGTGTTCGGAGCTGCGACGTCTTATTATAATAGATTTATTGTTTGTTTGTCGAGGTGTTTGACTTGCTGTGTATTGTTCTGAGGATAATAAAGTCATAAGACACCAGCCTTTGGATATAATCACAAGGGAATAATTAGATCAGCCAGGGCCTAACCCGCCTAGAATCGTTCTCTGATAGGGTGTGATTGCCATGTTTTCAAAGTTGGACTTTTTATTTTTATTTTTTACGACGTCAGATTTTTGGAGTCATCCAAATCAGTTTGGATACCCTCTGTTTTTTTTCCTTAGAACCTCCCCTCGCCATGATATGATTTGTCTGTGCTGAGCGCGCCAATCTGCCCTTGAAAGGTGCCACACTGGTGCGGTGGCAGGAGTCGGGCAGGAAAAAAAAAGGGGTTGCTTTGTGATTTTTGAGTTTGCATTCAATACCCTGCTGCCTGTAAATCCAAATTAAAAACTGCAGTGGAAGCTTTCCAAGTTCCCTCTATTCAATCTCACAAACTTCTGCAATACATATCAATCACTAGGTAATTATACTTGCAATAACAATTTGCTTTTGTTTCTCCTTAATAGTCAGGCAGACAGTCTTGATCTTGGTCCCATGCCTGTTTTCTCTCTGGATTGGGTTTGTGTACACAAGTGTTGGAGTGGTATTGTGCCGTTGTTCTGCGCCTGGTTATTTGTCACAAAGTTACTGGAGTGAGGTGCTAGGAGAGGTGAACACCAAGAACATACTTGTAGCAGCTTGTCTTTCGTGCAATCAGGGGCGAAAAAATGATCGTCGCCGATTTGTAAGACCCAGTTTATAGACCAAGTGATTTGGGTCCTTCACCAAATCAATTTTTGTTTTGGAAAGTAAAAAATGTTTGTAGCGAAAGCTGAGGGCTAAAAATTTGACTCTTTCCTCGACCTGACGTAATTTTATTTCAAAGCCGTGAACAGATGAGACAAACTTTTTTGGGACAGTGAAATGCTTGCAGTAGAAATGTCGTTTTGGGGGCTAAATTGTAAATGTCTCCTGGTAATTTGGGGAAATTTTAACCGCACAACTGTTGCTTGTTCCTTGCAGAGAGTTAAACTTTTTGGTTTTTGGTGAGTCAGATGCTTGCAGTACGGAAGAAGTTTTGGAAATGGAGTATGTTTTTGATCGGACCTTTTGCATTCGCTGTGAAGGCAGACACGTGTACAGACTAATTTAATGCTGGGGGTCAGTTGTGTTGGCTTCGCTGCAACCCCATCATGTTCAGTTAACTCTCCTAAGCGCTAAGGAGAAAAATATTGCAAACGGACCCCAAGGGGCGACAGACGATGAACCTTCACGGACTGCGTTAACAATATCGTACAGTTGCTGTTTGTGTCGTCTCCGTGCTTGTAAGGGTTTGCAAGAGATTAAGTGAAATTTCGAGCTGTAACCCTTGTGCTGTGTCTTTTTCATTGAGCTCCAGTTGCAGTGTATAAAATAAATCATTTTACTGTATACTTAAGAGCTCTTTATCGGACCACCCTGAAAATTATTAACAGATGTTCTGTCGTGCCTACCTTCTGTGCATTGCAGAGACCCATCAACCCTTTGTGATAATTTTTTTTTTATTTTTTATTTTTTTTCTATTATAAGATTTTCCGATACCTTAATTAAGGAAATTATTGTCTGAAATATAAAGTTTCCTGGCAGCCAGATCCTTCTGAGAAGGAAACAAATTGGAGTCGTAACGCAGCCTGACGTTCTTACATCTTGCTTTGCTTAGTCTCAGAAGTGGCTTCTGGGCTTAGGATAAGGAG
>CM053029.1:167861280-167881280 GCA_028564925.1 Lithobates sylvaticus
AAAGATGGGACATGACTGAAACCCTTTAATGGCATGAAAGGTGTGAAGTTCAGGAGGGCAGAATTTTAATAGGAAGCTAAGATCAAGAACATGGGGGCATGACCTCAAACTAGCAGGAGCAAAGTTCAAAACGAACCTTTTTGAAAGTAATAATTTACAGAAAGAGTAGTTGATGCTTGGAACAGACATCTAGCAGAGATAGTAAGTTGGTCAACAGTAAGTCAATTTAAATGTGCTTGGGACAAACCTAAATCTTCTTCTATACGCTGTCAAAAAGGCAAACCGAGAAATCAAAAATGTGCAGACTGATGGAGCACTTGATCTTCTGCTGCCGTCACTCTTCTTTATTTTTATTTTTCAAGTCTTTCTCTCTTCTCTTTTTCAGAACGCCTCCTGCTGTTTTGATTTGTGTGTGTGTGTGTTTGTTTGTTTGTGTGTGTGTTTGTTTTTGTTTTTTCTTTGTTTGTTTGTCTGTCTTTCTTTCTTTCTTTCTTTCTTTCTTTCTTTCTTTCTTTCTTTCTTTCTTTCTTTCTTTCTTTCTTCTTTCTTTCTTTCTTTCCTTCTCCCGATTTTATAGAATTTTGCCACACCGACAGGGCATCAGGGAGTAAATTTTCTAGCTGCTCAGCACCTAAAATTGTTGCGTGTTATGTATGAAGCATCAGTATATGTACCATTGCAAAGACAAGATCACCCCGCACTTTTGTGTAGGGTGATCACTTACTGTCCGCCAGACTATCCTGCTGTTGTAATGCTTCATAAAGCAAGATAAAAGTGTGTGAACTTTGGAGGAATGCCCTCTTGCCATTTTGCAGATGTTGGTTGTATTGTGCCGTGCTGATCTGGTAGTAAAGACCAGGGTTTGGGATCGAGATGGATGGGATTTTCATTTCATCCAGACTTATGTTATCCAGTAGAAATGTGTCGTCATGTTGGTGTTTCCTGCTTGGTAATTTGTTAGTATGTGCTTTATCATCTTGCTTGGAGGCAGTTCAGGATTCATTGGAATTGGTGTCTTCTTGGAGGCTTTTAAAAAGTGACAGTAGTACTGTTTGAAATGAAAGTGGAGTTCTAAATTGAGAAGTTCAATATGACGATGAACAGTGGTTCCCGCAATTTAATAAAGGTCTCTCATTTCACCCCAAACCAGTGCATTCAGTCAACAAGGACTTTTTCAGCGATTATGTTTTTTGGCCAAGGGAAAAATTAGCAAACATCACTTTTAACAAATATGAAAAAGAAAGTAAATACTATACTCTTGTAAGAACCGTTTCTAAAATAGTTACTTGGAAAAGTTCACCAAGATTGGTAACAATTTTGTATTTGTGCCTTGACCGTGGACCATTTTTTTTTTTTTTTTTATGCCATGTTCTGTGGCTACAAAAATGGAAAATCTTCTTCACGCGCATATTTATCTTAAAACTATTCGCTTTAACTTAACAGAGTGGCTGCAACTTATTTGCAACAAGGAATGTTTTATTGTGCTTTTTTTTTCATTTTCAAAATTAGTAGTCTGAAATAATTGTATTTTTGTTGAGGAAAGCAGTCGGATAGCATTGTGTATATAGCTGAGTAGTTAGTATCCATTTAGCCGTATGGCTCTTATATAAACACCTCTACAATGTGGAAGTTGGGGGTCGTTTCAGGGTTTTGGGGTCATTCTTGTTTGACTGCCACAGCTGCTCAGGAAGTCTTTGCAGACGTTTCAGGGGGATAAAGAGTAACTTCTGGGACAGAACACGACTGAGATCTGTTAGGCATTTGTATGTCAAACAAATTGCTCTACAACAGGTTTGAACTTCACTGCTGGTAATTGCATATGCCACAGTGGAAGACTGATGAGTTTGCCTAGCAAAAATCTGTATTGCTGAAAACGGACATCTTCCAGCATGATGGAACATTTCTGCATGGTTTACCTACTAGAATGGCACCTTGGGCACATTGTAGAGGTTTTGCAGCTAATGGTTCATCCCCATCACGTGTAATTGAAAACGTCTGCTTTATTGCACATTGTGCCATCGAGTATTGCCACACATATTTAGCCACACCACACTGCATTCTTGAGGGACCCATTTTAGCTGACAAAGTGAGTTTTAATACACCACAAATGCTGCATGCAGGTGGGAACGGTCCACACTGAAGGCAAGGTTGTTCAGTTCTTGTCCTCTTTGCAAAATTTATGAAAATGTGTCCAGTAAAGTGTTAAAGTTGAGCCTCGTTCACATGGGTGTATTTAGGTGTACATCCTTGGAAAGGGCTGTGTTTGCCTGCTTGGGATCCCTCGGTCTTCCGTGCATCCTCCTGCTGGCAGTCACACTCGCATCTGTTGGGACACAGTGGCTGCATGGACACATCCACTGGTCCCAATTTGACAGCTGTGCGGATGCTGGTCCTTGAACCAGCACTCGGTGTTCAGGGACATGCACTTGCACAGATGTAGGCTTAAAGTGTTACTAAACCCAGGACCTTGTATTCACTATATCTGGTTTCCCACAGTACACAGAAATGCAATCATTTTACCTAAATACCTTTTTTCTCATTAGCAGTATATATCCTTCTGACTTCTATCAGTGCCTGGTTAAAGCTTGTAGGAGGAGTTTTCATACTGCAATGGCTGTCATATGAGGCTGCATGACCCCTGACCCTCTGTCTGGACAGTGCTGATTGGCCCTGTGCTGAACACATGCACCATCCAAAGAAAAAAAAACTCTCTAGCTGCAATACACACCAAGTGAGCATGTATAGCCTGACTCCAGTAACTGTCTTATCCGGACATGTTTTGGAGACAATGCAAGAAGAGGAGGATCTGTGCATTCAGGGTCAACCAGCCTTTTTACACAATGCAGAGGATTAACCCCTTAGGCTCCACAATGAGTATAACAAGCATGCTTTACTGCATATACAGACTGATTTTACTGTTGTGGGTTTAGTTACACTTTAAAGTGGAGTTCCACCCACTTTTACAACTCTTCAGCATCCCTCACTAAACTGTGCACTGTAAACAAATTGGATATTTTTTTAAATTTTTTTTCAGCACAGACTGTATATCTGCTGTATTCATTTTTCACTTCCTCCTCCCTGGCCGCGGCCCATCGCATCATTTCCTGTTTGCAATGCCTCCTGGGAAGGGGCAGCAACTTCCTCTGACACTGCCGTTGCTATGGAAACCTGACCTGAAACCTATTACACTGCTTATGCTGCACTGAGCATGTACGAGATCTGCAAGGATGAGATCCAGGAAGAAATACAGTTTGGCTTCAGATGCCCACACTTAAGATGACCACGGCCTGCTGCACGTTTATAAAATAACAAACTACTGCTAAAAACTAACAAAACAGACCTTAGTTTACAGACTAACTTTACTAGAATACATTAAGCTTGTGTATTATAGGGGTATTCTTATTTAAAAAGTATAAATCTCGGTCGGAACACCGCTTTAAGTACACCTGTGTGAATGGGACCTTAGCCCTAAAACTGTAACTTTAGTTATATGGAGCACACAGCCTAAAGTAGATGTAAACCCAATCATTAAAAGCCGTTCTTAAGCATGCAGTTTTCATTTAAGGAATACCTTACAATCCTACAGTGAAGGCCCTTGTATTAAGACGCTTCCTGTTATAGGGTGACCGCACTTTCTCCCAGTATTTCTCATGTGTTCTCCTTTTGGTGTCAAACAGGCTTCTGATGGAAAGTACAAGTGCCTGTTTTGACACGGGCATGGTCCACTGTTGACTCCATCAGGAGCCCCACCTTGAGAAATGCCACGTAGCCATCACTGGATTTCATAAATTCAGAAAGTGGCTGTAAAGAGGTTGCAGAAGCTCGCCAGCACTGATAGGCAACAAAGGAAGAAAAAAGGGGAAGACAAATAGATTTTTTTAATGATACCCAGTGCACAGAACAAAGTAATCGTCATGGTTTACATCTATACTTGTATATATGTATGTATATACATATATATATATATATATATATATGTGTGTGTGTGTGTGTGTGTGTGTGTGTGTGTGTATATATATATATATATATATATATATATATATATATATATATATATATATATATATATATATAATATGTGTGTATGTATGTATGTATGTATGTATGTATGTGTATAAAATGTGGTGTTTGTTTTTGGGCTCTTTGGTGTGGCCTGGCTTCTTTTGGCATTAACCAATTTGTAAACAGTGTTTGTGTGTATATTTATATAGAAAATCACTTTACATAGGACTCCAGCATAATTTTAAATTGATACCAGTATCTGATTTGTGAGTCTAGATCTAAACCTATGGTATCACTCAGTCATTTCTTTGTTCCAGCCTTCAGAACTTCTCCTTGTTTCCTTGGAACATAATCTTATGTCAAGACCGCTGTAAAACAGAAATAAAGACCAGGCTGTTGTGATTCTCTTTTCAGGTACTAAAGGAGTCACTTGATGAGCACAAAGTAAACATAGGATATACTTATAAGTAATATAGATTATTTTTTTCCTACCTTGCAGCTTGGAGTTTAAGTAAAAGTAATGCTTTACTGAGATTATATTACAAATATTAATCATTGACTTTATTTTATTGCTGTCCTCTTTCACTTCTGGATATCAGTTGCTAACCCCTGCAAGGCCAGAGTTTTGCAGTTGGTTTGGAAGGACACCCATGGCGGAGGGTTTGTAGACGAAGTCTCGATCACACAGACTTGCTAACCTGGTTGGGTGTGCGCTCTGTGTTCTCTGTTGTACTCTTCATGTGCACAGCTCAGCTTTATTTTCCTCTTGAATGCTGTTATGGTGATTGGTTTTAAGGGTGAAAAGTGGGGTGACTTTTTTGGCACTTTGTTAAGCCAGAGTTTTTTTTTTTTTTTTACAAGTGTGCGAATGCGGTGGATTGAATTACATGGGGCTCAGCGCTGCGTCACGTCCCGCATGTGTGCAGCATTAAAAGCAATAGGTGGTAAATGGCAAGAATTCCTATAAAGTTATTTATTGATTTCAGTTGCTTAATGCATTCTTTTTTTTTTTTTTTTTTTTCCTGTCTTGTGGTGGAAACGCGCTTGGCTGAGCCTTCTGCTGCCTGCACTTCATGGCAAGCAGGCCAGAGAGAAGGAGCTGCATTTAAGCACAATGACTTGGTGCTTTAAAGGAGCCTTGACAGCCAGATACAAAACAGGCCTCAGTTACCAGATGGCAGCTGCCTATTTACAAAGGTCCAAGCTGCAATTTTATAAGGTTTCTGTTTTTTTTGGGGTGTTTTTTATTTTTTAATTAGTTTTTTTTTGTTTTTTTCTGACTCTGTAGGTCTCTAACTCATAACTAATGATCTCTATTTGTCTTTCATGTAAACCTAATCCCCAAAATCTCATGTAATCTTTTAACCTGTCATTTTCAATCCCTTTTTTTTTTTTTTAAATTTGCAACTGTTATTAAAATAATCCTTGGTGATCCTGCCATAAAGGTCCTTGTTCAGAACTTTCTGTATAAGTTGACAAAACTCTGTCCCTGTTTCCCAGTTTTTCTCCTGTGTTGTCACACGGGCTTCTGATTGACTTTCAACACCCATGACACAGGCCCGGTCCACTATTGTCACCGTCAGGAAACCTGACCTGATAAATTCCATTCAGCCATAAGAGGAATTGGCTGCAGGAAATTCACAGCACTGAGATGTAGGAAAAGATAGGCGAAAACAAAGATTTTATTTAAAAATGGCAATTGTAATACACAAAGCAAGATGGCCCTCCAGTTGTTTCAGGAACTACAATTCCCACCATGCCTAGTCATGTCTGTAAATGTCAGTTTTGCAATGCCTCATGGGACGTGTAGTTTCACAACAGCTGGAGGGCTGTCGTTTGGAGATCCCTGCTGTAAAGGCATTGTTGATGTGGGCTGTACTTGTTTGCTGCTCCAGTCTAATGATAGATAAAAAAAAATAAAAATAAAACTTTGCTATAATAAATTTGTTGCACAGCACGTTTGTGTGACAAAAGTAAGTCCCGTCATACTTTTTTCTTCATTCTTATCTCAGTCCTGGTTACATAAAGATTATTTCACATCCACTTGTGTGAATTTTACACCTGTGCAACACCTGAAGGAACTGACTGAGAGAATTTCTAGCTCATCCACCTACAAGGCTTGGATTCTGTAAGTTGTTTGATCTGGAAAGGGATTTTTGTGTATGAGACAATTGTGGTTCTGGAGAATTGAGGGACTGTACCACAGTCAATTGGAGCTTTTAGATATCTTTGTGACATTATGTATAAAATGACCTTTGGTGCTTTTGGTTTCCTAAATAGATTGTAAGCTGTGCAGGGCAGTCAGTGGGAAATGGAAATATTTCAGCCCTGACTATGTATACCAATCTTACCGATTTTCTAAAAAAGGTTGTTCAAGAACGGACATCCCCTCTGGTTATCATATGTTTGCTTCGACACAAACCCGACTTGTAACATTTGGGGTGGCTTTACTAAGGGCAAATAGAGTATGCAATCTGCAAGTGCATTAGTAAATGAGGTGAAACTTCACTTTATGAAGAAAAATTGCATTTTTGTTTGCACATAATTGGATGATGGAAGTCATCACAGCTTTTCCTCATTTACTAAGCTCTGGAGCAACTGCTCTTGCAAAGTACACAGTCTGTTTTGTGGTCTTATTGATTTTGGTTTAATTTAGCAGTTGGCATGGATTTGGTTGGACGTTGTGGTCTTGTGGTGTTTTGGTTTGATACTACGGCTTGTTGTGGTCTTGGTGCTTTTGGTTTGATGTGGTTGTGTGTTTGTTTGTTGTTTGGTGTTGTGTTTGTGTTTTTTTGGTTTGATGTTTTAGTTTTGATGTAGCAGTGTTCTGGTTTGACGTTGTTCTTTAGGCTTCGTGTACACTGCAGATCCTAAACTGGAGTTTAGGAGCTTTTGGCTTTTTTTGTTTTTTGCCAAAGCTTCAAAACTCTCCTTCATAAAAGCCTAGTATGTCCATGTACTTTTATATAGTAAGTAAGCATGGCTGCCACTGTTTATATTACTATCCATGTGTATGTTACTAGTTACAGACCAGAAATTAAAACATTTTTTTTAGGACACCTGTTGGTCACATCCACATCCTGTAATTAGTAATCTACACATGGATAGTAATATATACACAGTGGCAGCCATGCTTACTTAATATATACCCAGGATACGTACGGTACATGCAGAATCCATAGCTGACATCTCTGGTGCCATTTACCTGCCGTAGTCACTGGCCTGGAACAAGTATGTGAATCCGTTCTGGTTTCATGACTGACATTCTAATTTGCAGGTTTGGTCCAGGTCATTAACTCGGAAAGTATTGCAGCCAGAGAAAGCCAGAAAACTAGCATTTTCAAAGGCAGTCCTAATCTTTCTTTCAGGATCAGTTTCCTTTAAAATAAGGAGAAGCTTGGAGGCTGGCATTGCCTGCTTTTCTGTCTAAAAATACTAATTGCCTTTAATGCTGACCTTCTGGTTTCCATACTTTGAGTATCTGACCTCGCACAAGTGTGCAAATGTGGACTTCTAGTTCCAGGCCACTGGCCTGAAATATCAAAGGCATTACAACACCTTGGCAGCCAGGCAGTTAGCATTTTTTTTTAGAAGGAGCCAGGACAGTCCAAAAATGTTTAGCTTGATGGTCCATGTAAAAAAAAAAAAAAAAATGACAACTCCAAGATAAAGAATGCCTCTGTCTGGCCTCGATGAGAAGGGGTTAACCAAAATATTAAGGTTTTTTTTTTTTTTTTTTGTAGTATGGCGCTCTCCATAAAACCTGATCCCTCCACTGCGTACTCACAAAACCCGCTATTATTCTCCCAAACACTTTATTTAGTCACTTTTCTCCAGCAACACTTTCCCTTTTCTATGTTAAGTGGCTAGAAAATAATATTAATGAGTATTATTACAGTATTGTTAAGTGTACCCGGTGATTTGTGGGATAAATACAGAATATTAGTTCAGGGTTAGCTTGCTATAAAAGAGGTCAGAGCAGCAGGAGTAAAGTGTAGTGTGATATGTTGTGGAGTGCCTACATAAGCGGCTTCAATGCCTTCATTTATATTTCGATATTATTCCTTTCCAGAGAGCGGCTTACAATTCACACTCTTTCTGCTAAATACTGAAACCTCTCAGCTCCTGAAACCAGCTTTCAGGGGCCACCAGAGGTCTACAAGGCTGGTGACTATTTAAAAATGTTGGCTTAGCTATTTTTGTGGCATGTAGTTGGTGATGAGCAATTTTTTGGGGGCGGGTGGGGGTGCTTTTTCGACAGACTGCAAGCTATGATTGCACATTTCATCTTTTCTTTTTTTATTCAAAATGTGAAAGGTGAACAAAACTCATCTAGTAACTTAATTTAAAACTTTTTTTTTTTTTTTTCTCCTGATAGCCAATGTTGCATTGTTCAATTTGACTTACTGGTGTGTTTTTAAAATCCCAAATCCATGTTAAAGCAGGCACTTTTATGGAGTGACGGGAACCCTTTGCATCCTTTGACAGTAAGGCCTTGTGCACACTGCTGCTGTCAAATGCCTGTTTTACAGATGTTTTGATTCTTTTTGTTGCCTTTAAACACCACTCTGTTGTTTACAGATGTATAGGGGCAGAAATCTGAAGGCACCAAAAGAGAAGCATTGGGGCGCCCCGATGCACCTAAACATGTCTAAATGCTAGGTGTGTTTAGCTGTTGAGCATTCATTTATTTCAGTGTCCAGAATAAATTAATATTTTGGCCAATGAGATGATTAAACAGCCAAACGTTTGCATCTAAACGCATTTTGAGATGACAAACACTGCTTTATGCACGTTTTTAGCACTAGAGCCTAGTGTGCATGAGGTCTAAGAAGTTCTAAAAAGTTAGGTGGCAGCTGTGAACTTTTTAAGTCCTTTTGCTCCTGGGATTTGCTTAATCTCTTTGACCTTAGAAATACTGCTGAAGCCTCCTTAAGAAGGCATCCTCAAGAACATGGAAGTTATTATTCATCTGTTTTGGTTGAAGTTCAGTGTTATTTACGTTAATTAAAAAAACAAAATCTCACAGCTGCAATTTGCCTATCGGTGCTGAGAATTAAAGAATGTTACCCCCCCCCCCCCCAACATTTCATATTGCTGATATGTGCCTGCTGTACTATGTGCGTGTATGAAAGAGTATACTGTCCTTTCTGTATGGCTTCCTTTGTGTGAAATCCCTAGTGTTCCTGACAGTCACTCTGCTATTCTATTAAAAACTGACCATACTAGGCATGAGAGCACAGCGTGGTCAGTTTTCTGGCTGTGCTGGGAACTCAGCCGGTTCTCCAATGATCAGGCTTGCCCTGACACACCCCCTTTCCCCTGCACAGCCATTCAATGGGAAGACCAGTGTACTGCTGCTTATTCTCCTTATCTAACTCTGTGAGCTCCTTATGCAGCTGAGAACAGAGGGTGATGTGATCACTTATAAAAAACATTATACATACTTTTTTTCTTTTTTATATCTATACACATGTTCTGCTATTTTAAACTAAATTGTTTTACAAGGAGAGGGTTTACATATAATTTAAGGAAACAGAACCTTGGCTTAAAAATTGTTGTCATCACGTTACAGTAGGGATTAAATCATGGCTTGACTGGCCAAAGTTTATTACATAGATTCAGAAGACTTTGATGCCGTGTGCTTGCTTTTCACACATTGTGTTGATTTGGCTTTGCCATTATCATAGGTTCCTCCCTCCTAATAGGACAGTTGGGTAGAGCGAGTGTGTATGCATTACATGTGGGTGCACCCAGATTCCAGGCTCATCCCAAGCAGCATGGTATTTTATCCCTCATTTAATCTCACTGCTTTCCCATCTCTTCCAACAAAGGGCACCGTTATACCAGATTTTTGCCAGAATTTGTTGCACCTTGTAATGGTCAATGACAATTTCCATTTCACCATCTGTAATGGTGGATTAATAATTTTGGTCTTAATAAATGAAGACTTAATTTGAGAAATGCAAGATTTTTTTGTGGCGTTACCAGAACAAGCCCTTGCTTTAAAATGGCATATGCACATGGCTGGAATACTTCAGAATTTTAAAAGGTGTTTCAGAAGCATTTCTAAGGAATGATTTTTTTTTCTTTTTCTTTTCAACCAAATTAGAAGTATGGAAAAGCGGTAGCAAATTGCAAACAGTGCATTTGCTAATTTTGTACCTACATTTTTTCTTTTCACTCAGATTACTGACTATAAAGTAAATGCAATGTTTTTGAGAACATATTGTAAGTCTAAAGGCCCGTACACACGATCGGACTTTTTGACAACCAACATGCAAATTAGCTGTTTTGGACCAACATCCGACCGTGTGTACGCTCCATCGGACCAACTTTTTCCAGGTTTCATCTGACTTTTGTTGGCTGTGCGAACGGACCAACTTTCTGCCAACAAAAGTCAGACGGACCAAAGTCTGACCGTGTGTACAGAAAACCATCGGACTTTTGTCCAAAGTACAAACACGCATGCTCAGAACCAATGCAAAGGATCAGACAACAATATAGAAGTTGACCAAAGGTGGCGTTGGAGTATTCGAACGTCCTCTTGCACGTCGTCAGTACGTTGAAACGTCACTACATTCCTGTTTGTTGCCTAAAAAGTCCGATCGTGTGTATGCAATACCAACTTGGGGCCAACGCCCTTTGGACAAAAATCCACGGGAAAGTTGGTTCAAGGTCCGATCGTGTGTATGAGGCTTTAAGTTGGTTATAGATGTATAGAATTCTTAGGAAAAGTCTTAGGAATATTCGTACAGAAATTTTCAGAACATTCGAATGTTGTTTTGAAAGATTGTTTGTTTGCTTTTAAAAATTTGATTTTTGGACTGAATGGATCCTACAGAACGAAAACCACGTACACTATTAGGTGTATGTTTGTTCAATAAAATGTTCTCAACCTGCTCCATATAATTTTCTTGTCATTTGTGGTTGGAAACTAATGTTGCTTTGATCCACTTAGAAAAAACAGCAAACCTCTATTCTCATTGGCTCACTGTCTGTGAATCACAGGGGGTGGGGGCTGCATAAGGGTTTTTACCATCATGCATAGAATGCATGAAGCTAAAAAACCTTGAGCCTTTAGAACCACTTTATAGGAATCCTGGGATCAGTATTTTGGACAAGAAAATCTTTATCAAGATTGATGCACAATCTGCCCATGCACGGCTTAAACATGCATAGTGGTATCTGAAAAGTGTGCATGTTCATGTCTTATGAAAGCCATTCCCAGGTACTGACCTTTGCTCTGGGAAGAGTAACAAAATTACTGTCAGGGTGGTGGCTTCCTTCCCCAAGTCTTGGTTGCCTCTAGGGGTCTACACTGGTTGGTGATTGTCCATAGACAACATGGTCATTAACCATGATAATCATTTTATGCTGTGGATGTTTTTACAGTGTTGCAGCAATCCTTTGTATCTCGCAACAGCTCACAGAACGTTTGTTCAGGGGCCGTTCTGGGCTGCTTAACATGAATAATGACCGTTTGGGGTCAGTTTATCAGTTGCTGGGTCTCTGTAGTCTTGGTGCTCTCTACTCCATTTGTACAGGACATTGAGAAATCACTGTAAATATTTTACAGCCCTCAAAACTGCCTCCTCCAGGCTCCTTGTTTCCTCAAATGACGCTTTTATCTCTAAATTCCGTTTGTCCAGATCATATTAAGTCTGCAGACTGAGTTGAACTCCGAGCATCTGTCCATCCTTAGAATTAAGGGCGTCATTCTTCAGCCTTCTACAGTGAATAGTTTCTATGTGGTAGTAGATCAGCGATGTATTTATTAACTGCAGATAAAGTAATAGGCACATCTTCTATATATATTTTTTTTTATATATATATATATATATATAATATATATATATATATATATATAGGCATATATATATATATATATATATATTATATATTATATATATATATTTCCTATATATATATATAAATATATATATATATTTTTTTTTTTTTTTTTTATTTATATTTTTTTTTCTTTCCTGGCCTAATAAAAATTGCTGGAAATTTTCCCTGTGGGCAAGTCCCAATCCTTCTCTATCATGAGGAAAAGAATGAAGGATTCAAGACATCGGGGATGTGTAATCCTTAGACAAGACTTGTTGAGAGTCCTGCCCATGATGCTGTTTGAATCATAAGATGTTAGACTGAAGATCTATGAAAGATTGTAAAATTCCTTATAACCATCTGTGGTGCTTTCAGGAACGCTATTGTATGTCTCTGTAGCCTAATTTTATAGCTCTCGTACCTGTACTTCTATCCAGGAAAGCTAGTTCAGTGCTTGCTGATGCTTCCTGTAACACCATAAGTTCTTGGTACTCGGACCAGGCTGAGATGTAGAGCCCCATTGGCACTCGGGATAGTAGGGATGCCAGCGTAAGAAAAACTCATCCAGTAAGCAATGGACATTTAAGCTTGAAACCGCTGCTCGATGGTCCTAGTATGGATGAATACATGTGAAAGCCTCAGTCAAGGCCACTCCTCGGGCCATGTCCCCCAGACATTTTTCGGCCACCCACCGGGGTCCTAATCAACCACTATCATTAGGTCCTGGTGGGTGGGGTGAAACATGTCAGGGGGCATGGCCGGCGATTTAAAGCTAAAAATGCTGATGCTTCCTGTGTTCTGCAAAAGGCTTCAAAAATTGCCAATCGCTGCCCATTTTGGAACCTTATCTAGTGCATTTCGAAGTGCATGAGCATGCTTAGCCAAACTGGTGCCAGATCTTAAAGTGGGGAAAAAATGGAGAGAGAAAATCATTTTACCAGTATGTTGGGCTGGCTTTAGAAAATATTCTGCCTTTTTACATCTGCACCTGCGTACTACATTTCAGGATCGCTCATTGCGCCACTTGTAAGCAGAGACAGTTGTGGCTTTGTTTTGCTGTTTGGAGACCTGTAGTTACTTTGCCTGTTACTTTGTTTTAGAAAACTGTTACTCAGAGATTTCCCAGTTGTCACAGTTGTCTCTCACTTGTGAAAACTGTAGGGTCATGGTTGGCTCAAGGCTCACAAAAGTCTGTTTCAAAGGCTCTTAACTGATGCTGGGACTTGTAGTTCTCCAACAGATGGGGGAGTTGCAAGTTAATTGCGCTTGCTGTAGAACTTTCACCATAACTAGCGGAATGAAGATGTAGGAACAATGTGACATTGTGATTTTCTGTCTGGCGGTTGCAGACGGAGAGTTGTCTGGTCACCACATGCGGGGGAACTCATGGTAAACAGTTTGCCCAGCGGTGGTATCTTGTGGCCTCTTGACTCAGTGCTGATATTTAGTGTGGCCCCAGAGGACGGTTTTATGGCGCTTTAACAACCTTTTCATGAACACGGTCGTCGCTGTAATTGGAAACTTGTGTAACAGTGCAGGTTGCCTAACTTTCATGATTTATGTTGCTGTTTTCCAACACTTAGACATGACTACGCGTCTGCTTGCCATGCTGCGCCATCTAAGCGCGTTTTCCTACAGGGACAGCTCTTACAGCCACTCTCCTTTGGTGACTGAACTTACTGGTTTAATTTTTATCATCTCTACATTTCATGGTTTGAATCTTCTACATTGTATGAACTTCTTAAAAGAGAAGGTACAGTGTGGAGCTGAAGCAAAGGCAGCTATTCAGAGAAGATGGCTAAAATGATAACCAAATCAATTTGGCTAGCCCATCTTTACTTTGGGAAGCGGGGGGAGCTGTAATGATTTTGGGCTGGTTCAAGTGCATTACGTTATTGGAAGATGTAATGAAATGGCTAGAATAGTTAGGGTCTCTGTGCAGTCAAACCTCTCCTGATCTGTATTTGCATTTTCGGATAGTGTGTACAGGGCATAAGGGAGTGCTATAACCTCTGTCAAATTTATTTTTTCGCCATCTGTGTCCCATTGCCAATCAGGAAGTGAGAGGAAATCCCTGTAAATTAAGAGAATCCTTTGGGGACCCACAGGTCACCAGAACTAGTGTCTCCATGGGAAGATTTCCCTTCTATTACTTTTCTGGGGCAATCCAAAACTTGGGATTTTCTTTTACTCTTCACTTTCAATGATAATGGGGGCACAGACAGCAATAAAAACGTATGCTTCCTGCTACCCCCCCGGTGCCACATTTGGCACCTTTTTAGGGCGGAGAAGGGGATGGGGTACCCATTTTTAACAGGTATCCATTGCACTTCCGGGAGACTGTGCTGTGGCACCATGCCTTGGAAATTCAGGCCCCCCCCTCCTCCTTCCTCCACCGCCGAGCCAGTTAAAAAGCGTAGCACGCAGTAGGGAAGGCTTCACTGGTGGTTTCCCTTACCAGGAATGCCAGCGGCAGCACCCGGGAGTCGATCCGAAAAAACGGCTGGGGTGCCGACATTGCAGGCTCCCTGGACAGGTAAGTATCCATATATTAAAAGTGAACTACAGTATTTTTTTTTTTTTTTTTTTCCCCAGGCGGAATTCCTCTTTAAGCAGCCTGAATATTCTGTACTATTCTGCTATTTAAGCAGCCTGAATATTCTGTACTATTCTGCTATTTATAGGGTCACTTTGTAAGTTTTAGGGCTTGTTCACACTAAAGCAAAACATTGCAGTGCACTAAGGCGTGTAATGTGTTATGGCCTGCATAATATGCATTGCGTTAGGGCACCCATTTATGAGGAATGTGCTGCCAACCCACCGCAATGAATGAAAAAAACATGCATGACCCTTTTTAGAAAAACGCAGCACAATGCCCTGTATATGTGTTATGGTGCATTTGCACTTGCAATAAATGGCACGTGGAAAAGCACAATAATGTCCATTTTTGCCTCACGTTGCCGCAATGCGTAAATGTGAATGGGCTCTTAATGCTTGACGATGCTGGAGAGTTAACGCCTACACACCTGACCATTATGACTGGCTTTTTGTCAACACACACACACACACACACACACACACACACACACACACACACACACACACACACACACACACACACACACACACACACACACACACACACACACACACACACACACACACTACCAAGAACAGAGATCGTGTTGAGTGATGAAGAAATGAGGAGTTTAGCATTGTCACTTGTCGCTTTCAATCTTTTACACTATGTGCATCGGTCTGTCTTGCGCAGTATTGTTCTATGCAGGTCCAGCGCTATAGCAGGTAAAATGTTGTTGCTATCAATATGCACAGTTCACATCACAACAACTTGCTGCAATGCAATGTATATAACAGTGATTGGGCTCCTGCTGTTGAGAAAAAAATAATAAATACATGAACAACAACGCATTAAACAAAAAAAGTGCCCAATATTGCACTTTAAGTGTGTTTTAACGAGCTTGTGTGATTTTAGAAAGTTGTCCAGAACAAGTACAGTTGATCATTTTGCTTCATGCTAAAGCTGGGCAGGTCTGAATGTGGAAAGAAATCTCATCACTTGGGATTCAATGAACACACACACTGGTGTTAGCATCAAGCCTTTAGTACATGGCTCAACAGCCCAGCCAGTGTGGAGAAGTTTTCACTGTTATCTAAAGTATTGTACTCCTCTTCTAAACAGCAGCATCTTGAAAGGATGCGTAATTGCAGGCAACATGCAGGGCCAAGAACACGTGGGCAAAGAGCAACAGCAACGCTTGTACAATGTAGCACCCTCCTTTGAATACACCTGATGTATATAAAGGTGGACCTCTCAATAACTTGACTGCATTAATAAATTCCTACCATGACACAATATACTGCAACATTATAATTTTTCTGAAAAGTTCCACTTTTTTTTATCATTACTCAGTGAGTTTTTCAAGGCTGAGATTTATTATTAATAATAATAATAATAATATTACTTAAGGTAGCCAATTAACCTACCAGCATGTCTTTGGAGGGTGAGATGAAACCGGAGTACCCGGAGGAAACCCACGCAGGCACAGGGAGAACATGCAAATTCTAGGCAGGTAGTGTCGTGGTTGGGGTTTGAACCAGTGACTCTTTTTACTGCTAGGCGAGAGTGCTACCCACAATGATGTCATCAGTCAGCTGCAGGCAGGAAGAAACCTTTTCTTAGTCTCCCTTCCACCAGTGATCAGACTGCAACATTGTAACGTTCTAGCAAGTCACAAGGTGTGGGGCTGCGTCAGACATTTGTGAACCAAAAACTGCACCGGTACCAAGATTTATGATTGTGTCATCCCTGAGCCTGGAATTCAGTGCAGGAAGTAGATGGTGACCCTGGATGATACGTGAACAAAGATGATGCTGTCCTTCTGGAGAGAAGAGTGAGTAGAAAAAGATGCAGCATCAGTGAGAATGAACAGTGCCTCAGGCTAGGTGGTCAGAAAAAAATGACATAACACCTGTGGTCAGTAGGAGGAAGAATAGTACCCCATCATTGGTATTGGTGGGACGAATAGAACACAAAGAGTTATCAGTGGAAGCAATAGTGCCCCATCATTGGTGTCAGTGGAAGGAATGGTTCCTTACCATTGGTGTCAGTGGAAGGAATGGTTCCTTACCATTGGTGTCAGTGGAAGGAATGGTTCCTTACCATTGGTGTCTGTGGAAGGAATGGTTCCTTACCATTGGTGTCTGTGGAAGGAATGGTTCCTTACCATTGGTGTCTGTGGGAAGACCTGTGCCTCGTTCAGTGGAAGTAACCGTGCCCCAAGGGTCAGATAAATGCAACCTTTTTCAATTTGGAGACCACTGCTTTAGTGCGCTGGGCTGCCATCTAAAATGAATGTTACTTGTGTTACCACAATGCTGGAAGTGTAGTTGGGCCCTAAATCTTCTGCTGCCCACAATTCCCCTTCCTCAGGGTTGGAGGTGTAGTTGACTGAGATTAAAATGTTGGCTCTTTTCTGGCACAGAGTTGCGTTTTCATACAGTAATTTTGGTGGATGTGATGACAATGTAGTTTGCACATTGACCCCCCCCCCAGAAATAATTGTTTTCTACTCGATAATCTCAGCGGTTGTATCTCTGAAGCACTTTGATCCCTTCCCCCGTCATCTGCCCCTTTGTGGCCTAATCGTACCCCGTGGGTCATTTGCTGCTTGTTGGTGCCCTGACAGGAAATGGATCTTATCAGTTTTCTAGCTGTGCGAATGCCTTAAATTCCAGGGAATTATCCCAGCCGCTCCGCTTGTGCTGTCCATACCAGAGGAGTCCAAAGTCTTTCCTTTCTCTGTTGTTTATTAATTTTTACCACCTGCATTTCATATTTCAGAGTAGTACTTTTATGGCTGTTATTAGGATTGTATGGTTAGATATTTATGTGAATGTGAGCCGCTTAATGTAAATATTCTTATCGTGTGTTAGGAGATTGTTAAATGATTTGTTTCTATCTATAGCGTGTGTGTATATTGTGATATTGGGGAATTGTTAGCTTAGTGTAGTAGAATCAATTTTACTGAGTCCATGCCAGTCTGAGCTGAAGTTTAGGGCTTGATAGCCCAACAATTCTGAGTTCAACATCCACAGTTGCCCACACAGGGGATGTTCACCATCAGTACAGGTAACCAAAAATGCCTTGCCACCTTTCTCCCCTTTTCAGCAGTGCCGCTACAAAAGGCCCCAAACTTTGGCTTCTGGTCCCACAGACCACCTTGTATAGTACCTCAGTGTTCCCAGTTGCAGCTCTCAACTGTTTTATTTGCTGCACCCTACTGCCTGGGCCCACTCCAGTCATGGTAGGGGTTCTCATGACACCCCATGCTCTCTTACTCCTCTGTGACTTCTTCTGATTCCCTTACTTCTCTGGACTTATCTAGTCATCCGGGCTCTCCCAGTCTCGTCAGACTTGCTTGGCCTCCTCGACTCAGTCCAATGATATAGGAATCTCTCCTCCAGCGTGGAGTGTTGTCTCTTGTGTGGAGAACACCTATGGCCTAACAGGAGCTCTGAACTATGTCCAATAAGAGTTGTGCACAACCTGCCCCCACAGCCTCTTGGTCTCCTGCAAGACCTGTATACTGGTGTGGAGATTTATTTTTTTTCCTTCCTAAAGCTCTTTGAAATCTCCTCCTCCAAATTTTGAAACCCAATTCAAAATACAATAATAACAAAAAAAGTTCTCTCCATTCACAATTGATATTCTGTAGCCCTACACTCTTCTTCATCTTCTTCATCTTCTTCATGTTCATCTTCTTCTTCCCTCCTCCCAACATTTAAACCTTGAATAGCCCATTTTAAGGCCTGCTTCACATCTATCCATTTTATAAAAAGGGCGTGGGACTTTTTCTGTTTTTTGGTTCCATAGACTTCAATGGATCAAAAACATGTATTGAAAAACAAAAAATACACTTAGAATATGCAAACTGCAACCTGCATAGGTGTGAACCAGGCCGAAGGGACAACAGTTAACTAAGGGGCCCTGATACATTATGTACTTCAATATGGAGCTGCGGGTGGCCCTGTCGGCACCCCACTGCTCCCCGAAAGTCGTTCTTTCAACCGACTTTTGTAGAAAGAGCTTGCAGGGGGCTGACCAAGAAAAATCTACATGTGTATGGCCAGCTTTAGTCTGCTTAGACTGATTACAGTCCATAGAATGATGCCATCTCCTTAATTGTTCATCAAGGAAATTGAACACACTGTCTCATATTGATGATAAAAAGAGCCAAGGCAATAATAGCAAATTTGTCATATGTTCTTAGAAATATGGAACCGCAGAAATGGAGCATTTACAAATATGAGTCAGACAAATGGAAAAAACAACCCTGAAATCCTTCACATACCGTTCTTCCGCTGGATCCTGAGTTTATACTATGTAGCAGCACAGCACATGGAGGGCAGGTATGAGATTTTGATGAGGAATTATGGGTAAAATGTATATGAAGCAATCTGTCAGTGGCATTAACCACTAACGGCAGTATTTTGCTTCACTTCTGTAAGGCGTCTTGCGCACTAATGCCTGAACTGCACATTTTTTAGCCATACAGGCATTTGTTTTACTGCTGTAAGATCTTTTGTTTTTAATGTGGCGGTACACACAGGCGTGAAAACAAGCGCTGCATGTAGATCAGTAACAAAAAAGAAAAAAATCTGCGTTGCTGGACAGTATTTTACTTGCATGTATGCTTGTACGACATCTAGAATTTTTTATTTTTTTTGCATGCGTGAATATGCACATTTACTACAGTGCCCATCCAGAAATTTTCTGCCAGGCATACTGATATTCATACATCAGTTCTGTGTGCAAGTACCGTAAAAGGTGACAACACAGTTTATAGCGAAACTGCACAGCAGCGTTGTCACACTGTGGATGGGAACCATCAGTCAAAAAGTACAGCACTTTGTGTAACATCCCATTAATTTGGGTCAAATCAAATTGGACACAAACATATATTTATATCCATAACATCCCACAACCTATGAACAATATGTGAATATTCCCTTTGGACCCAGTAGACTTAGTTTAGATGGGCATGCAGTTTTAGATGAAATTAAGGCAAAAGACACATTTTTAAAGTGTTACTAAACCCACAACAGTAAAATCAGTCTGTATATGCAGTAAAGCATATTTGGGGTTATAGGGGCATGTAGGGGTTAAGCCTCCACATTGTGTAAAAAGGCTGTTTGATCCGGTCTTCTCTGATCCTCAGATTCGACCACTGTCCCCAAACAATCTGCTGATACAACAGAGCTTTGGGGGCACTCTGGACATGCTCGGTTTGGTGTTTTTTTTTTTTTTTTATCTTGGGAGGGTGCATGTGATCAGCACCGGGCCAATCAGCACTGTCTAGACAGAGGGTCAGGGGTCATGCAGCCTCATAGGACAGTCGGAGCAGAATGAAAACCCCTCCTACAAGCTTTAGCCAGACACTGATAGAAGACTGCTATATACTGCTAATGAGAAAAGGTATTAAATAGTTTATATTTACTAAAATTGCATTTCCATGTTCTATGTAGTGTGGGAGACCCGATATAGTGAATGCGGGGTCCTGGGTTTAGTAACACTTTAAGCCCAACTGCAAGATCACGGCTGATCTGTTTTATAAACGGACTTGTGTGTATACTGTGTGCGTGTA